>JAXDDW010000064.1:2190000-2536714 GCA_034670385.1 Hoplostethus mediterraneus
GTTTGGTCTTCCCTCAGTTAATTGTTTCTGTTGTTTGAGTTCCCCCATTCAGTGTATTGGAGTATAGCAACTCACGGTTGTAGATTGTGCTGCTGTTACTTTTATTTTGTAGTATATTGGTGTTTGGGACAAATATTCTCAAGCGGACAAGCGGACTCCATTGAAGACGCAATGTTGGTTGACTGACTTACTCTACACAAAGCAGGACTTCATTAAGTGTGTGGGATGTTTAGTCTTAATGGGTCATTCCGTGTCAAATCACCCAAATAACAGACATTTTAAACCCTACCATCTCAGAATTTGATGAAACTTTGTGTTGGTTCGGATCCCACAAAATGAAATCTAAAATTTCAGGTCAGTCGGACCAGTGGTTTGGGAGATATGGACCCCCACATTTTGAGATTTTGTGCAAAAAGGGGCATGGTCGCCAACCTTTGAACCCTCATATCTCAGGAACTACTGGGCCAATCTTCAAAAATTGTTGTGTTGGAAAGGGAACTTGACAGAGATTCAAAATCTGCTTTGCTATGACCTTGAAATTGACCTTGTGGATCACATGACCTTGAGATTACCTTTCCTGGAATTTAATCACCCACATGTTAACTAAAATATACAGAAGGTTTTTGTTTAGCAGCAATACAGATTCAGAAAATGCATTATAATGTATATTTTCATGCATAGATTCCTCTCATGTCCAAAACCCATCTTGGCTTTCCTGAAATTGAATCTCCCACATAACTAAAACATATAAAAGTTTCAGAGGTGTAATATTCTTTATTTAGCAGCAATAATTGGTAATTGGTAATTGGTCGTTTCAAATTCATTCATAGTCCTTTCAATGGTAAAGGGTGACAAAGTCAATATTTGCACACGCTCTTGGTAGGATTCTGACCGTTGAATTTCTCTTTTAGCTCCTCCAACACTTTCCTGAATAACTGAAGGTCCAATTTTTCTGATGAGTCAAGGTTACTTTCAGGATAATTAAGTGGGACATCATAGACTTGTTCAAGCGTCGTTTCAATGTTACTGTAGCTGATGCTAGTTTTTGCTGTCCTTTCATTCGTTTAGATGCTAGTGAATGGAGTTTAATAGGAGTTTCACCTAAACTTGATAGGGTAGAATTCAAATCGAAGTCCTTGCTGGGGAAACAACAACCGGAGGTTCGACTGGGATGTCATCATCAACCTCTCCCGTACTCCCACCCATACTACAGCTCTCCTCTGCAGGGGCTTTGACCTTTGATTTCTGAAGGCTAATCAGACAGTCACAGCACAATTTTTCTCCTGGCACTCTTTGGAGGATTCACTAAGCCTTTGTAAGTGTCCATGCTAACAATTCGTAAAGATCTAGTGCGTGCTTTCTTGGGATGACGGTTAAAGGGATCACAACACTTTTTCCGCAATGTTGAAAACTTGGTTAAAAGTTCTTGTTCATGATGTGAACAGATGTTCCTGATATCTCGTGTTCTGGCCCCACTTCGAAGAATAAGGAGTTCAACTTCTTCAGTTTTCCATACACTTTGCAAGGACTTCTTTCTGGTATGATGGTGTTGATGGCAAACATTTTCAGGAGAGTAAAAGCTTAAAGTAAAGTTAGCCCTTGAAGAAAAAAACAATATTTTTAAGTATCAACCACCTCATTTAAAACCATTGGCAAGGTTATATGAGGCTATATGACCTAATATGTATTATGAGGAAAACATTGATACTTACATATCAACATTTGCCATTGTGTCCAACTTCAAAGCTTCAGATTTTCAAAGAAATGCAGATCAAGAAACCTCTTTGTCTTAAATTTTTAAATGCTATGTGCTCAATGGGGATGGGGATTTCCCAGGGCTGCTTGAACTGAATACTGAAACGTGATTGGTCAGTTCTTTCACGATATAAGGCCCACTATGACGTAAGAATAGGCCTACAGAGTTTGTCTGTGATGTAACAATTGGTGCCCAGTTTTTCTATGACGTGACAATCGGCACCCAGCATTTGTCTCTGACATGACAATCACCACATTCCCATGTACAACGTTATAAGATATGGCATCACTAAACATGCCTGTGTAAAAATATGTGATGCCATTTGGTTTCTTTTTTTTCTTATTAATCTTTTATTTATACTGAAGGGATACAATAGGCAATATTTTACCTGTTTTCATTGTCTTTCAGTAGCTTGAAATAGTTCATATTACACTGAACATCGTTAGTATGTAACAGCGAACATATGTACAATACAAATGCAAAATTAATATCCAGAATATACAAAGATATATGGTTGGACTAAATTCACAATTTCACCAGCAGGGTCAGCCATGTTTCCGTCAGACAAAAGATGTTACAATCCCTCACGTCCCGTTGGAATCAAATCCTCGCCCGAAGATCATCCAACTTGTTTTCCAGAGACTGGACGTTAGCAAGAAGGATGCTGGGCAGAGGTGGACGGTGGGCTTGAACTCTCAGTCTGTTCCGAATTCCGCCCCGTTTTCCCCGATGTTTCTTCCTTCGTCTCCCCGTAGATGCGTCTCTGTTGTTGTTGTGGCTCGCTCAGACTATCTCTGCCGGCCATGCTGGGTTGATGGAAAAAGTGGACAAAAACCTTTGTTCTGCGCAAGTGTTTAAGTCCAGAAGTGAGCTGCGTGCGTATATTGTTAGTGCCGATGTGTTTGAGCACAAAAGGATGTTACAAACAAACATAAAAACAAAAAAACCACACAATCTCTGCGGAGCAACCACAACGTCGACCGGACATAGCGGCGCCATCATCAAGTCTTCATCGCTGCAAATTGCATTTTGATGTTGGCCTGTTCAGGTGCTGTGTAAGGAAACCTGATGTATCTATTACTCAAAGAAATTATGCCACCCCACACCATGGGCATGATCCGCCTCAGAGCAGTTCAGGATATCTCTGATCTGTCCGCAAGCTCCCACTGAAACGTCCCCATCGCTAAAAACCCGATTGTTGTCAATACTTGTAGATGGAGGGGGATGGCAGGGTTTCTCCGAGAGTGCCGTTCCAACACAGGGCCCATTTCAACACACAATTCGAAGAGAACAGCTCTTGGAAATCCAAAGCGGCGCATTAGCCAATCATCATCATGGGCTAGAAAGTCAATACGACCTAAATTGCGCAATAGCAATATCTTCCAGCAACGCCAAAGCAGCCATTGTATCATTACACTACAGCCTTTATATAGTGTAGGTTATTCTTACTCCCCAATAATACAGAATAATAATCTTTATTTATATAAAGATCATGTATTTATGTGCATAGTGACAAACATATTTACTCAAGATAGAACGAAATGAAGGCTTGTCAAAAATAAGGTTGTTAACCACTCACGCATCACTATGTAATCATAGTGAAGGTTTTTTTAAAACTATAGATTACATCCTAACACAATGTAGTGAAAGAAAAAAGCTCTAACTAAAATGTCATCCAAATTCACACTTTTATTATCCTTTTTGCCAACTCCCAACATCTCACTAATCTGAAAAAAAATGCGTATGGTACGCATGGTATGAATGCGTACCGGTCTCGCCGCCCGTGGATTTTTATACATTCTGAAGCTGCGTGGAAAGTGACGTAAGTACACTTTTCGTGCATATGCATGGTTTATACATTTGGCCCCAGGTACCTCATTCCCTTTCCATTTTGGGCACTTAACATAAGAAAAGAAATGGAGGTCACATCAGAGACCATAGTCCATTGAGGACAAACAGCAGAGAGGCCACTTTAGTGTCACTGAACTGGACACTCTTCAGAACTCAGCTGTGCTTTAATAATCCTGTCCATCAGTATCACAAACAGGAGAGGGGACAAGGTGCATCCTTGTTGGAATCCAGTGCCCATCTTTAATAAGCTTGACTTATCTGAACACAGCTCTCACTGGCTTTCAGCAGAGGCAGTGTCCCTGGCACCCCATTCTCCATACGCAACTCCCACAAGATATGTGAAAAGATGTATTAACCACAACATCCCAACAGTATCCAGAGCCTTAAGCATATCAGGATGAAACTCATCCACACCTGGCCCCTTGCCACTGCAAATCTTTCTAACTATGTCAGTGACCTCTGCCAAGGAGATGATGCAGAGCCTCCAGAATCTTCGAGTACTGCTTCCAGAAGAGGGGTTATGCCTACGGATTCAGGGGTCCCTTATAATTTTCCTTCTATCTTCCAACAATATCCCCAGACAAGGTCATCATTTCCCCACGCCATTTGAGAGTGGCCTGAGCGATGTCCTGCCTTCCCCTCCTAATACCCATTATTCCTGGGTCAGGTGTTGGTGTGAATGGGTCTACACAGGTTATCAGACCCATCAGGACCGGCAGTTAGGTGCAACCGCTACAGTAAGGCATTGGACAGTGGTGATAAAGAGAGCTAAACCACAATTTAAAGTTCTCGATTCACCAGTCATTTCCATCCTCACTAATATGGTCACAAGCTCTGGGTAGTGACTGAAATAATGAGATTGTGGCTACAAGTGGCTGAAATAAGAATTTGTTGCAGGGAGGCTGGCCTCGCTGAGTCACAGCTCCTCCACATTGAGGGGAGCCACTTAAGGTTGTTTGGGCACCTGGCAAGGATGTCCCACCGGTGTGTCCCTTTGGAAGTATACCAGGCACAGTGGTCTGGGAGGAGTCCCTGGGAGCAGACCCATGAAACACTGAAGGCACTACATCTCCCAGCTGGCTTGAGACACCCTGTGAACCCCCATGAGGAGCTAGAGGAAGTTGGATGAATAGGATTCCTGGGCTACTCCACTTGCCCTTCTGGCACCACAACCCTGACCCAGATAAGCCGCAAAAATGGATGGATGATGGATCGAAGGAAATTAAGAGAAGTGTGCATTATTGTCATTTTACACCAGCCTACATTGCTCTTGCCTACCACCAATGCAATCTCTTAGTTCCCTTTCTCCTCTCTCACACTGTCTGACAGACTATGGGCCACCTCATTATCTATTAACGTCGTTCATTATGTTGAGTATATTTGATGTCATTTACACAGGGAAATGGAATGGATATCTAAAATGGTTTGATTCTGTTGACAAGAGGGATAGTTTCTCAGAGGGTGCTAAATTCCCACAACAATGACAGCTGTAATATTTTGGATAACTTTACATTAACATGCCCTTTCTTTGACAATGCCATGTGTGATTCTCACTGCTCTGGACCTTTTAATGTATTGGCTCCAAACTCTATATCAGTATGTATTGTATATAAGTGCTCTCTAGGACAATCTCTATGACAATTCAGTGCTAACCACACTTTGCTCTAAATTATTCTGAGGCAGTTTGGAGTACGTGATTAACTAGTTATCAAGCTGCCTCAAATCATCATACTGCTCGTAGGGAGCTAAATTAATGGCTCCAACAGTTATTTCTCCACAACTGCCCATGTTCCCACATTGTTGTACACTTATATCAAGATATCAAGTTTAGCTTCTTAGTGTCCTGATTATTCAGCATTTTTTCAGTTAGCATAGTCTAAATTCTTGGTCACTCTATATTAGCTCCAATCATATGCCTTGAAATACCTAATATTTCATTCTGTCTTTTACCTTAATGCCAGCAATAATTTCTTATAAGATTAGACATCATTTTGGACAGTGGATGTCTCATTTTGGAATGCTGTGCTCCCATAAATGGTCTTTCTGCGACCAATGCTGCAGGAACGGGTTCTCAAACAAATGAAGCCCCAAGCTAAACATAGCTGTCAGTTCTCTGCTAAAAAGTGAAACCAGCCCATTCTCTCACACTGCATCACCAATTCACACAATCTCCTAATATAAAGCCAAACCAAATAAGTTAGGCAGAGACTGTCATCTTGTCATCATGTTTGTTCCTCCTACTGTGGCTAGTGCTGCCACATACATTGCGTCTCTGATTTTATTTTATTTTTTTAATTGCCAGTTCTCACAAACCTCTGTCACTTATTTACTTCTGTCTGCAAGATTTGTATTATCTGACTAGTCGCCTGATTTTATTTTCATAGATACTAGCCAGTGGATGGATGAAAATTCCTGCATAGATGGATAGGAGTTCGGTGGAGTCGGGGTTTGATGGATGGATGGATGGATGAGTCATTTGTTTTCTTGCTTATTGATGCTGATATGCTGTCATGTTTGCTTTCGCTGCATTTCAGAGAGCTCTACCCATCAAATTGGCATGCTCCTTCCCTCAGCTAAAGACGTGCACTGATGCGTGCACTTGCCTTCACTTTGCATCTCTCCCCTCTTTTGGTTTGCTCTCATATGGTTTCCGCTTTCTCCTCTCTCGTTTGTGCATATCCTCACCGCTCCCCCACTTTCTTCACCTTGTTTCCTCTCCCACTGACGCTTTCATCCTGCCCTCTTTCCATCCCCGGCACATGCACTTACACCTTTTCCACCTTTCCATCTCATCCATCTTCTCTCCTCTACCCACCTCCCTTCTTCCCTCTACCTCAACCCGCTTCTCTCCTCTGCCCCCTCCTCCCTCCCTCATCTGCCTCCCTTCCTCCTACTGTCACCTGTTTTTGTTCCACCTTGTCAGACAGTGGGTATGTCACACATTCAGCAAGCTCGGTGTAGGGAGCTGCTATGCAGAGTGAGTGGTGATGGGCCTACTTGTTTTGATGGGTTGTTGTGTGCTGTGACCTGGTAAAGCAGGGATGTCTTTTATGTACAAAGTGCACCGACGCTGGGTGTGTTGGTTGTGTTTGTACATATGTGTATACACATAGGCGTGTGTAATGCCCCACTCTTAGGCAGGTAGGCTGACAACAGGTCCTGGCTGCAGGCCCAGGCCCAAAGCTTATTTTTTGGAAGTCAGATGAAGAGTCAGGGAGTGGTGAGGCAAGGCAGAGCCACAGCAGCCCCTGCAGGAGGTTTATGGGAACAATATTTCTTTTGACAAAGCAGAGTGGGTGGGTGGGGATAGGAATAGGCATGGATGGAGAATGGAAATTGGCTAAAGAACACACAATGGAAATTAACTTCAAACATGCTGCAAATGTAACACCATAGGGATGCATGCACACATGCAATAGCAGTTGTGTACAACTGCACTCATACACATGCACTCACCTACATGTACTTCCTGTCACTTATCTAATTACACACGCACGCACACACACGCTTCCAGACCCAGAAGCCCTGGGATCAGTCGACACTCCTGTTGCTGTGTACTTTGTTGAAACACCACGGCACTGTCCAGGTTTTGACACAGTGAAAGTCTCGGGCTGTGTAGTAGTAGTTTTGTAAAGCTTGGCCAGCGGGCACAGAAGGCCATGCCATATGGCCCTGGCCAACAGCTCCCACTTTCCTGCAGAGAATCGTAGGAGATCAAATTTTCTCACCTGCCTGTTGCCCCGTCTCCCCCATCCCCTCTGTTTCTCATTCACCTTCTCTCTATTGCAGTAATGTTTCCACCTCTATAATTTCTTCAAATTAGAAGTGAAAGTACAATGGTTGACTAACTTTAAATTCACAGACTGCCAACATCATAAGCCAATTATTAGTAAGGAGTACAAGGATCAAAGCAACAGCACCCTGACAACTGTTATAACAAGTATCCCTTTTTCTCTATAATGTTCATGTGCTGTGTAAAGAAACAAGAGGCATAAGAGCATAGGCTTTTACCTCAGTAATCGGTAATCCCAGTTCACGCTGTTTATCACGGTCATGTGCCAGCTAGGTGTCAGATGAAGAAATAAGACTTTGTCAGAAAATGTAACAATTTTTAACAAGACTGGTACAAGATCAGTTACAAGCAGAGGAAGAAGGCAGTCAAGAGAGGGGGGGGGGGGTATTATTTTTGTTGGAAAGGAAGGTAGGGAAGAATGGGATGGGAAGTGTTTCTTGCCTTTTCTGACTGGCTTATTTTGTATTTGGCAATCTACATACACTCCTTTGCCTCTCTACCTCATTCCACTCTAACCCTCTCTCGTCTGTTCTGCCTCATCTAAAACATGAGAGCTACATCAGGCATGCTGTAAGACGACCATAAGACAGGAGGCTTGTAGCGTCTTCCTTTATACCCACATATCAGCGATTCCGGATGAGAGTGGAATTTGCACACGCCAGCAGACTCCATTCTGCACCTCCTCCTAGGGAGATGGAGGTTTTAAATCGCCATCCTCATCCTCACCTCCCCAGGGGTAGAGACAAATACTGGGGAAGATCAAGACTAACTGTGGGGGGGGTTCACAGAGAAGAAGGCACTCTTAAAAGACACCCGCAGGGTTCTGCCGGGCAGCTTTCCTTTAGTTGCATCATGCCTGGCATAAAGCGAGAGTCCCCAGGTTAAGAACAGTCCAAGCCAGATGGGAGAGAGGGTGAGAGAGGGAGACAGACAGGGAGAGAAGCTGGCATGAGCATGAGCCCCGCAGTAAGCTATTCCAAGCCCCTTTGTGGGTCTTGTTTTTTCATTCTCTCTGTCTCTCTCTCTCTGTGTACTTGTTTTCTCATTTTATGATGCTCTTTTTTTCCCACAAGCCTCTGTTTCTTCAGGCTCTATGGTTCTTTTTTCTCTCTCCAGCCATCTGCATCTTGCCTCTGCATATTCCTTTACTTTCATTACCCCTCTGTCTCTCTTCTCTCCCTCCCCTCCGACTCCCCCACCCCCCCTTTCCCATCATTTTGCCTCTCGTCCTCTTTACAGTCTCTTCCCTTCCTCTGTCTCAATCCCTTTGATCAAGAGCCAGTCCCCAGTTTATTTTCCCCTCCTCCTCCTCCTTCTTCTACTCTCCTTTCTGTGCATTCTGCCACCTTTTTCTCTCAGCTGGTTAAAAATGATGGTCATGCTTGAGCACTATGAGGCTCCTGGGCTCTGGAATCCAATGGCGTGGTTATTTTTGTGGTGCTCTTGGCAGCCAAGAGACTGTGTGAGTGTGTGAGTGTGTGTGTATGTGTGTGTGTGTGTATGTGTATCATGTGCCTGAACGCATAAATATGCATGTTTGTACACTTTTGTGAGCGCGTATATTGTTCTGTGGGAGTACAGACAGACTAATTGACAGCCTAGCATACGTTTTGACCAAGAGAATAGATTCCAGGTCAAACCAAAAGAAACAAAATAGGGAAGAGGAGCCGAGCCAAAGAGCCATTAGATCCTTTAGCCCTTGTGATGTCACACCAAGCAGGAACGTATTTCATCTTTGCCCGTTTTTCAGCAGTGTGCCATTTCTTTCTCCAATGGAACAAAGGGGAATACCTCTCAATTTAATAACTGACATTTGTTATTCCTATAGTGTAGGACAGTTCAATCAATATTTGTGAATGAATAACTCTCTCCTGCAGCCACAAAAAACTGAAAACTAGCACATGTACATGTAGCACCATCAGTCATCTGTAAAATCTAGAGTTGCTCCATAGGCAACAAACTGTAGAGGAAATGAATGAGTAATGTTCTCCCCAGCTATTTTTGAAGTGCCCTTGAGCAAGTCATGTAACCCCCCCCAACTGCTCCCCAATGGAGCAACAACAGAAGAATAGTACAATAGAGACTGGTTGTGCTAAGCAGCTCCCAGGTGTGAATGTGTGTAATTTATGAATGTGAAACAGAAAAAGAAGGTGAATGTGGTGCTGAAAAGGGCACACATTCTTAGCAAATGTCCCCTGGTTAAATTCTGTTAATAGAACAAGGACTCCAGTAGAATCTGGTTAATCCTCAGGAATGAGGGGCTGTTTAAACCAGTGAGATCACACACACACACACACACACACACACACACACACACACACACACACACACACACAGAAATATGAACTAAAAAGTAAGTAAATTGACTTTCCTATGACTGTATCAACTTTCTAGCATTCATAATATGTATCCCATGTAGCAAACCAGAACGCTTTGTGTTCCTTTGTGGGTGCTGATCCCTAAACACACTACACTGTCTGTGTGCACTAATGTGGACTACTATGAACTGTCCTGCCTATTCTTGTCATCTTCCCAGCTTCTACTATTTGTGTCAATTTTCACGACCTGGGGCCAAATGTATAAAACTCTGTATAGATTTAGGTGTAGAAATCTGTGTACGCACAAAACAGGAAACATGCATACGCTCAGATATATAAAACCCCACATACGTCTGTTCTCACGTGTTGTTTCCTCATACATCTCAATCATCCTGAAATTGTGCGCACGTGCATGACCCTTCTGACCATGCCCACAATTTACTATAAATGGCTTTCAACACACCCCCAATTGCCTGGTTTGTATATAAAGGGCCAGCATTTAGTTTACTTTTGAGGAGAAACGGCGGAAGCAATTAAGAAGCAATAGAAGAAGAAACTGACTGTGACCTTGAAATAATGGTTGATCAAAATGAAAACGTGTATTATTTGGAAGCCTAAGCTCTGGCATTACCAACCAAATGAAACAAGTTGAATGGCAGAAAGTAACCGAAACCATCTCCCTTTTAAAAGCCCAATGCAACGCTCTACCACAGAGTGCACGGCTGTGCACCACATTATAGAGCGTCTGTTGTGGCTCTGGGGGTTTGTAAATGGCATAACCATGGCTTCAATGCATACCCATTGTCACCTGAGGGTATAAAATATATACATAAACAATATTATATACATATATTACATTTGGGAAACCGGACATCGCTGCAAATTGCATTTTGATGTTGGCCTGTTCAGCTGCTGCGTGGGAACCTGATTAGGGCTGCACGATATGAGGAAAATATGCGATATGCGATGACGTTGTTGAATATTGCGATGACGATATGACTTGCGATAAATTAACAAATATTGAAGTATACAGTATTAATGTCTTTCTGCTTTAGGTTAGCTGCGAACATAGACCCCAAACAATGAATAGCCTATGCCAACTGAATAAAATAAATTAAATGCATTATTTCCAACATGCTTTTAATGAACAAATTGCACATAAACAGCTGCTGTATAGAAAACAAATACCACCAACACAGTTGCGTTTAACAGAACTTTAACAGAACATTCACTTTAACAGAACCATCTAGGCTTATTTAAATAAATACAAATAATTACATTTTAATTTCGACTGCTCCCCTTAAAATATTTTATTTTACTCTAACTCAACAAAAACATCCCTTACCACCCAAATAAATGAAATAAATAAATAAAAATCTGAAAACAAGTTAAATAATTAAATTAATTTAAAATAAATTAAACGTAATCCAAGCGCTATATTTTCACCCGTGTGCGATTCCGGGAAATACACTGTCTGTAGACAACGGGTTTTCAGTTCGAAGTCTTCATTGAGGAAATGCACAGTGAGGCTCAGGTAGGGCTCTGTCGTTCGACTAGACCAAAGATCTGTAGTATATGCGTAGTACTCAACTTGACCCAGTTCTGATTTCACCGTCTTCCTACATGTGTCGTACATTTGTGGAATGGCGACTTGGGAAAAATAAGTCCGTGATGGAATCTGGTATCTTCGGTCCAATTTGTTTATCAAACTCACAAAGCCCCCTCTGCTCACTGTATTCATAGGCATCATGTCCTTAGCCAAATAACGTGTGATGGCGTCTGTAATTTCTTTGTGGCGTTTGGATGTTTTCTCATAAGGAGTTACACTCGCAAATGGACGGCTGTTGTTGGACTGATTTGCAGCTAACGTTACTTGACTTAGGTTGTGTGCTTTGGCTATTTTTTTTAAATTCTTGGTATAATTCTTTGTGGTTGTGTTGCAGGTGGCAATGAAGATTAGTTGTGTTTCCTCTAGTAGTTGCCACAAGTGTTCGGCATGACTTGCACAGTACCTGTGTTTGTAACACGTCGCCTCTCCTGTATCCAAAATATTCCCAAATAACAGACGTGCTGTTCTTTTTAGCCACGAGTTCGTCTTCGTTGATCACATTTTCCTCAGCGCTCATCTCGCTCCCTTCAGCCATCACGAGCAACCAAATAGATTGGGCATCTAGAGGCTCCATCTGATTGGCCAAATATATTCGCATGCAGAGTGTGAATGCATGGCGCGTGTAAATATACTATTTATCGCAGTCCAAGCAGTCTTTTGCGATGTGTTCATCGCGCATGTTCATATCGTGATGAAGGTAAATATACAATGTATCGTGCAGCCCTAAACCTGATGTATCTATTACTCAAAGAAATTATGCCACCCCATGCCATGGGCATGACCTGGCTCAGGGCAGCTCAGGATATCCCTGATCTGTCTGCAAGCTCCCGCTGAAACGTCCCCGTCGCTAAAAACCCGATTGTTATCAATACCTGTAGATGGAGGGGGATGGAAGGGTTTCTCCGAGAGTGCCATTCCAACACAGGGCCCATTTCAAGACACAATTCGAAGAGAACAGCTCTTGGAAATCCAAAGCGGCGCATTAGCCAGTCATCATCATCGACCAGAAAATCAGTACGGTCTCTGAAGACTCGTTCTCGCCTAAATTGCGCAATAGCAATATCTTCCAGCAACACCAAAGCCATTGTATCATTTGGCACAGCCATTACGCACGGCTACAGCCTTTATATAGTGTATGTTATTCTTCCTCCCCAATAATACAGAATAATAATCTTTATTTATATAAAGATCATTATCATTTTAGTTATTATAAAGCATAGTGACATATTTACTCAAGATAGAACGAAATGAAGGCTTGTCAAAAAAAAGGTTGTTAACCACTCACGCATGACTATGTAATCACAGTGAAGTTTTTTTAAACTATAGATTACATCCTAACACAATGTAGTGAAAGAAAAAAGCTCTAAATAAAATGTCACCCAAATTCACACTTTTATTATCCTTTTTTGGATAAAAACTCGAAACATGCGTATGGTACGCATGGTGTGAAAGATGCATACTGGTATGCACAGTCTCGCCGCCCATGGATTTTTATACATTCGAAACCTGCGTGGAAAGTGACTAGTAAGTACACTTTTCGTGCATACGCATGGTTTATACATTTGGCCCCTGTACATATTTCTGTATGTCTCTGCACATAAGCAGGCAGATATTTCTGGGCTCATTTCTGTAAATATGTTACTTCCATCAGCAAATCTGATTATGTGAATAGCTGAGGATGCATATTTGTGTCTCTGAACACATTAGTGTGTATGTTACTTCAATCTGTAAATCTGTGTCACATGGTTACCAGTCAGATCCAGGATTTTTTTTCCCTCTCCTTGTTTCATTGTTCCAATCGGGGGGAAAAACTTCAAAGCAAAAAACGACAAACACAACTGCAGTAGGCCCACAAAATAAGTGCAAAAATATCGGAAACAGAGGAGCCACCTTTCTCCTTGCACACAGATAAGGAGACTTTCTTCTTTTCATGCACATTATTTTACACATAGAAATGTTGCATTACCGCCTACTGCTGAATGCTTCTTCTTTGTTGACTGTGTCATCACACAATATTCTGATCTTAAAACCCCCCACAAAATCCTAGTATGTGCTCCATTATTCATATTCAAAACTCCCTTTAATGCCAACTCCTGTATACTACTTTAATCACCTCCCTCTGTCTCTCATACAATTTGCATCTAATAATAACAACATGCTCTACCAATTTTCCCTCTGTCGCAATAGTCACATAGTCCTGTGTGATGTTTTCAGAGTAGCTTTAGAGTCTTGTTCAGTCCACAATGTCCCAATGTTAGCCTTGTCATTGGGTTATTCCGGGTCAAATCACCCAAAGTATTATTGTTGATTTGGATCCCACAACACCAAATCTCAAATTTTAGGCCAATCCGACCAGTGGTTTGGGAGATACGGACCCTCAAAGTTTGAGATTTTGTGCAAAAAGGGGCATGGGACTTCAAATCGAAGTCCTTTGCTGGGGAAACAACAACCGGAGGTTCGACTGGGATGTCATCATCAACCTCTCCCATACTCCCACCCATACTACAGCTCTCCCCAGCAAGGACTTCGATTTGAATTCTACCCTATCAAGTTTAGGTGAAACTCCTGTTAAACTCCATTCACTAGCATCTAAACGAATGAAAGGACAGCAAAAACTAGCATCAGCTACAGTAACATTGAAACGACAGCTTGAACAAGTCTATGATGTCCCACTTAATTCTCCTGAAAGTAACCTTGACTCATCAGAAAAATCGGACCTTCAGTTATTCAGGAAAGTGTTGGAGGAGCTAAAAGAGAAATTCAACGGTCAGAATCCTACCAAGAGCGTGTGCAAATATTGACTTTGTCACCCTTTACCAATGAAAGGACTATGAATGATCCACAAGGTCAATTTCAAGGTCATAGCAAAGAGGTCAAGAGGTCAACATACCCCAATATACTCGAATCTGAAAAATAATGACAGATTTTGAATCTCTGTCAAGTTCCCTTTCCAACTACCATTTCTTTTTGAAGATTGGCCCAGTAGGTCCTGAGATATGATGCTTCAAAGGTTGGCGACCATGCCCCTTTTTGCACAAAATCTAAAAATTTGGGGGTCCGTATCTCCCAAACCACTGGTCCGACATTTGAGATTTGGTGTTGTGGTACAAGTACACCAAGTTTCATCAAATTCTGAAATGGTCGGGTTTAAAATGTCTGTTATTTTGGGTGATTTGATTCTCTTGCCACTTCTATTTCTTAGTGTGCTGGCCTTACTTTGTATTTGGTATAGTGTGCCCTGCGTCCCCTTCACCTCTCTGTCCCAATAATCCTGACACTTGTTTGTTTTCCTCCATGTGGCAGACTGGGGTGTGTGTGTGGGGGGGTGAGGCGTGGGCTGGATGCAGGAGAGAATCAAGGTAGTGGGCTGGTTCTCATTCCCCTCAGCCCAACATGAGCTGGTACCCACATCAACTTAACACAAATACCCATCTGGACCACCCTTGTATGTATGAATCTGAACATACAAGCAGCTTGCCAGAATTAACCACCCACTGTAAAGCCATCCAAATAGACACCATCTCCACTGTGTAGACACCAAGCATATTAGTAGCAGTCACCCCCCCAGAACTACAAAAGCAGATACTGTGCATCCTGTCTCTGTGTTCGATCCATCAGTATAATTTCGTAAAAAGCCTTCTGCTTCCACACGATTACTGAAAGGCATACACCATGTGAACTTAGTCTTTTCAAATTTTTTTAAATTCAAGCAAAAACAGAGCAACCATGGTTCCACTATTGGTATGACTACAATAGGGCTCAGCCTCATACCATATACTCCCATTACCAACCCATCATATTAATGCTATGTACATTGTCTTCAGAGAGGAATGAATAGCTCACCATTCGGTCCGTTAGGCACATTTATCACTCTTACATTTTCCTACAATTTTATTGATATGTCCTAACCACGTTAATTAATAGTCAAAGTACACCCCCAGAAATCTAAAATTACACTTTTACACTTTTAAAAGTACATTTTGCGCGTGCTTTTGTCATTGTTTCATTGCTCAAAGCCTGCCAAAAAGATTTGCAAGCGTGTGGGCCACAATTGGTAGGTTTGTATTACTCAGACTATGAACATTAACAGAGCTTCAAATAATATCAGTGTAGCAGACTCTCTACCCCGTAGTAGATCAAAAAACATTGATATTACTGAATCTTTATTTACCTGTGCCTTCCTTATCTCATCCTCCAAACTTATTACTGGATCTATGGTGTTTCTTCCTCGCCTAAAACCACTCTGCTACCTTGATACCCTAGTGTGGCACCCTCAGGGAAAAGCCGGGATTCACTAACCTAATCTGAGGGCATGTCCATAGCAAAGATCATACTCAAAGCCAAGTTCAAACCAAAAATAACAATAACTTTTACTTTGTCAATTCAAACAACAACTTAGACTTATCTCTCAACTCGTGAGGGGGCTCTTCAGCAGCCTCCCTGGCTGCTCTCTGGGCCATCTGCTCGTCTTTTCTGTTGACTCTTTAAGTCCACTCTTTAAGGCCGGGCTCATACTAGAGGATAATTGGGCTGATTTATCCCCGATTCGGCCCTCCCGACAATCCTTTGGTGCCAAATAAAGGACCTTGTTTGGCACCGATGTTTGGCACCGATGTTCAGCACCGATTATCTGGCAATGTGAGTGGTTTACAAATCCAATCGTAAACCTCCAGATCTGCTCGGGGACGCATCGTGGCCGGCCAGATAATATCAAACATGTTTGATATCTAGGATTTAAAATCAGGATGATTATGTCACTGCTTTCCGAGCGGGACCACAATAGCCAATGAGAGAGACAATTTACAAGGACACCGAAGTGAATGAAGAAACAACAACAAACTGTAGCCTACTGGTGCGCTGGTAGTGGCGGAACTAGAGTTTTAAACATGGGGTGGCTAGGGGGTGGCCAAGGCTACTTCAGGGGGTCCATAGTCCATGACAGAAAATTAGTGTGTAACCCTAACCTGGCATCTAACGCCGGGGACACACTGGACTCGGAAAGAAAAGGAAGCGCCGCAAAAGGCGCTGATCGAGCAAGAAGGAGTTTGGTTGTTCACACCGCTGTGTAACCCTAACCTGGCATCTAATGCCGGGGACACACTGGACGCGGAAAGAAAAGGAAGCGCCGCAAACTGCGCCGATCTCCACTGGTTTTCTCAATGTAGGGGTTTGGTCTCTCTCTCTCTCTCTCTGCTTGTGCGTGTGCCTGCTCATCTCTCTCTCTCTCTGCGTGTGCCTGCTCGTCTCTCTCTCTCTCTATTCAATTTCAATTTCAATTTGAAGCTTTATTGACATGAAAAGACATTGCTGATATTGCCAAAGCAAACGTATATGAACAGACAAAGAACAACATTTACAACAATATGAAAGTACATGCCACAAGTAAGAACAGCAATGAATGAAAAATTATTAAGTGTTATGTATACTTGAGTAGTATGGTGTCGATTAAAATGCACATGCATATATATATATATATATATATATACATATACATCTCTCTCTCTTTCTGCTTGTGTGCGTGTGCCTGCTCGTCTCTCTCGCTCACAGATGGCAAAAGTTTAGACACATATGGCGGCATATGAGTGACAAAATCCGCGAGCGCAATTGAGATCACCGCACGCGTAATTCAAACAGCCGCGCACACATATTATTTTTGAGAGCGCTTTCACAGCACAGTCACAATGGTATCCCTAAATCTAATTGGTTACAGTCCTCGTCTTCAGTCCTCTCGCAACCAGAGACAGCTCGCCTTCAAAGTAAAAGTTGTGTTTTGAAGGGTGTTGGCTGCAGCAGCGGTCAATTTAAGGAGAGCTAAACTAAATAAATAAACAAATAGCCTAAAGAATGAACATAATTCATACAGTAATATACATCAACGTATTTATTTGATTAAGGCTACTTAGGCCGAATCCCATTTCTCATTTTCACCCCTACAACTCGTTTTCGAGTGCCCCTCGCCCTTCGGCTTGGCCCTTGGAACAGAGTCACAAGGGGTAGTGGTTGAAATCTCTCACTATGAAATGGGACAACCCTTCAAGACCCTGATACGTCATCGATGACGTTTACGTAAACAGATGCGACGAGTTTGTTATCGGCAGGGGTGTAGTACTATAAGAGCGCACCGGAGCGCCGCTCCGGCACTTCTTTTTAATGGTTAAAAAAATGCTTTGTTGTAGTCTATCCGACATTTCCCGCTTGTCCACATAGCTTATAGGCGATTGCGGACCATTCTACAGGCCTGCATAAAAACGTCCCCTCTCTTTCTCTCGTGTTCTCTCCTTCTCTCTCTCTCCTCCTTCAGAGTGACGTTGCCGACTGTTTTACGGCACCCAGGCTGGCCTATATATCACCGCGTCCATCTCCAATCCTGCGCCGTTCCGTCTTGACTTCTCTGACCCACTACGGCGATCAAATCATCTGCATCTGTGACCACCGTCCATCCGTGTATTTTAAATACGGATTATAATTCTCGTTATTCTAACAATGCACTGTTGGCATGTTTTGCGTTTTGGGGATTTAGCTAATTGCATTTCTTCAAACTTTTTAAAAACGTGTCCTTGTTTTAAAATGCTTCATATGCCTAATTGTTTTTGTAATTGTAATTGTTAATTTCACTTTTCTATAGCTAAGTTAACAATGTGCTGTGTGCTTGTATTTACGGTTTTGATATAATAAAGCATGCGAGTTATTGAAGACACGTGTCTGTCCCATCTTTTTACTTTGTTTCAATTTCAGTAGCATTCTGTGTTGCGTTTGAGCGCTGAAGCAATACATTGTATTCGGTTTCGAAATCCCACTTTCTGCTGCCTGCCACCTAGTAGACTAATTGGCTACCTTTATGTGATGGTGATGTCATACAATACTGCTCTCCGGCACGCGATTCGTTCACAACCTATAAGTTTCACGCTATCAATCGATCAAACAAGTCATTAAATAAAAGACCACTGCTTAATTACCAGTCCACTTCATGACAGAGGTCAAGGTATCAAGGTATTCAAGTGGACATAACTCTTTTTTTTCTTCCATCAACCACTTCACAGAGCATAATGTTTTATTGTTTCTCCTTCCTTGTTTACTTGCACCGATACAAAAAAGCCAATCACTGTAACCAATTAGATTTAGGGATACCATTGTGACTGGGTCCGCCCACTTATTGCCAAAAAGAAAAAACACTCGCGAGCGAGCAGGTGAAAGTTTCACAAGCAGGAGAGCAATGATAGTTGTTCGCGCTGCTTCAGATTCTGCGCGCACGCTCAAAGCATGGATTTCTCCTCGCAGATTACAATATTGCTCGCGCGAGCAGATATATTCTGTGCGCGAGTGCTGTGAAAGCGCTCTCAAAAATAATATGTGTGCGCGGCTGTTTGAATTACGCGCGCGGTGATCTCAATTGTGCTCGCGGATTTTGTCACTCATATGCCGCCATAGACACAAATGAAATTTGTTATATTTTGGAAATTGACCGGATGCTCTATGCCGTTCCTGTGTCTGATTTCCTGCCTAGCTTTACACATTCGCTCACGAATCGAGAAAATCTTAGACCTGACGCCGAAACAGTCACTGCAGGCCGCGGCCATTCGTCGCCCTTCCACGTCCGGTGTGCACGGCCACATTGGTTAACATGGGCACGGAATGAATTTGCGGCGCAATTCGGCGCCTTTCGTCGCCATTCCGCGTCCGGTGTGTCCCCGGCGTAAGGAGCATGAATGAATCCTATGATTGCTGATTAGAGGTAGACGGGACAATTCACTTAACCCGGAGTTCTTCAATGTGGCAGATAGTGTGGTCCACTAGGGTTACTTCACTACAATTCTTTAACATACTATGAATAGCCAGTGTCTCCACCTCGGAACTGCAGCTCAATTTCTTTCTCACACACACACACACACACACACACACACACACACACACACACAGTACTGTACTCACATACTGGAGAGCCTTTTGTCACTCTGTTTTCATGAATATATAATCTGGGTCTATAAGTGTTAAACATCCAAAATATTTTCAGAAAATAAAGCTCAAGGAGATAAGATAGCATTTGTGCATGACATAATTTGCAAAGTTTATTTATGGAAGTAAATAAAAACAAATAAAAAAAATACTGTGGCAGCTGGGAGGAGGGTGGGATGAGGCTTAATTTGGATCCAGGGGAGAGTTGGATCTGGGACCGGCTGTGGCCAATTAAGCCTGATTGCATGATTGCCTGATTGGGCCCTTTTTAACCTGCATGTGAGTGTGGGACTGTGAGAGTGCCAGTGTGAGAGGCTGGCAGAGCGCATGAAAGTCAGCAGGAGACGGAGGCGTCAACGCGGACTATGTGTGGGAGAGAGACGAGCCAGCAGCAGCCCAAGCAAGCGGCCGAGACGGAGTGGGAGAGCGGGCGTCGAAGGTGGCGACGGCGACCTGCCAAGCTCCGTGGAGGATGCGGCCGGGTGCAGCCTGGAAGGGCTGGCCAGTCGGGGTTGGGGCGGGATGTCCCTGGAAGCCCGGCGGACTGAACCAGCCTTGGTGCTCCGTGGCTGACCTGCAGGGAGGGAGGAGGTGCGCCCTGGGGAAGACCGCGCTCTGCACTGCCGTCAGCGCCGGGGCGGTTTATATTGCTGGTGTGGAAATAAAACGGCCTGCTGGCCAGTTAACTCTCCTCCTGTCTACGTCTCTGTCTGTCACGAGCCCGCCACAAATACCGATGTCTCTTATCTAATTAACTGTCTGTTATGGAGCCAAATTGCCAATATGCATCTACACAGCGACTCAACTTTCGTAAAAGTTGTTCAGGAAACCTAAACCCGATGCTAAACCTTAAAACTTACTTCAATATGGTGCTTTCGCTGCAGGTCTGCCACAGCTCTGTCAGTCACTCGTGTGACTTGTGAGCTGTGGAAAATATTCTCTCTTCCTCGTCCTCGATTTGAAAAAGGCGCCGCCAGATGTCAAAATAAACGCTTCTTTCAACTAGAGGTGAAAAGAGATGTCAATCAGCATCAAACTGCCAGTGATAGCGAATTAATTTTTTTTTTTTCCATGAATTTTAGGGTGGCACCTGGGGTGGCCAATCAGATATCAGGGGTGTCCCTTCTGGCTCCGCCACTGTGCGTTGGACAGCTGAGATGGAGGAAAGTCTTGTAGATATGTGGCAAGAACATGACTGCCTATATAATGTGTTTTGCAAGCGGCGGATTAATTTCAGAAGTGCGGGGGCCAAAAAGAGTGTATGTGTGACTGTGTGTATGTGTAGCGGTAGATAGACCAGAGACTTGCACTAAACTTCTGTGGAGTAACTATAGCTTGCTTGCACCACAGGCTGGCGGACGCCGTCATCTCCAGATTTGGAGAAAGTTACAAACAGTTTGACAGCAGCAAAGAATTAACTGCTCTCTATTTTTGTACCAATCTGCATTAAAGTACCTTTCTCTTTGGCCAAACAATCTAGTGGTCTCCTTTTTGTCTACAATTAGCTGTGCAGCTTTATCCGTCTATGTCCCGACAACAACCCTCCAGGCGGTCGGAGCCAGCGCTACCCTGTTTTGGTTCAATGCCGGCGGTTTGACAGTCTCAGCGGGCACAGGGCTGCTGCTTTGGGGTTCTTCTGGCTGCCGCTGCGCTGGTTCTAGTGGAGGGCCAGGCTCCACCGGAGTTGTGGACGTCAGGGATGTAACATTATTAACGTTGAAGTTCAGTATTGTTTGACTGTATTTTCCTTTCTGAATCACTGGTTCTTTTGACATGTTTGCAGAAGCATATTTGCAATATTGATAGTTAAGGTTAGTTCAGCTAGTTTAACGTCTCACTGTAAACAAGGTAACACACATCACAGCATTGAAAGTATTTTATTGGTTGCAATGTACACTGTATGCATTTGATTCTGTCCTCTTTGATTGGATTAAAATGTAAATATTCTTCCCGTTTTATGTCTGCTTTATTTTACCTAATGTGAGCGGGAATGAATGAAACGTCTTTTACCTTACGTGTTGCAATATAGGGGCATTTGAGGTGATACAGTGATTCTTTCTCACTGCAAAGCAGAAGTTGCACCGGTTTCACCATGTCAGTCTTCATTTTGTTTACATTTACTTCCCCGTGAGATCACGTGAGATGGTGCATTCAGGCTCCTTCTGGCATGATAATCTTAGTAATATCCTCTAGTGTGTGTGATGCACCATTATTTTCAGATCTTGTAGTCTGTGCATGTTTGAGATTGGAGAGAAGAACATCTGTGAAGATTCTCCTCATGTGCGTGATGCAACCTGATTTTAAAATCGGTTAGGATTTTAAAACCTGTGGTGTGAGCCCAGCCTTAGTCTATGTCACGCGATCAGTTCCCACCTGGCTGATTGGTGAAGAGGTTCAGCCGTGGCAAGTTGGCCGACTGGCTGTGACCTGCTGGGAAATGTAGTCCCTCCCACAATTTCTTGATGGCAGATGTCCCGGTCTGCCACAATACCTCTTCTTTCAAGATGGTTAATCTCTCTTTAATCATTCGTTCCATGACTTTGCCCATATTTTAAGTAAGTGCTATTGGCACAGCATGAAAAGCCCCCTTTCCGACTCCAAACAGAGCTGCGAAGCTCCACGGCACTTGGGCCAAATCCCAATCCTTATTTGTACCCCTATGGCTTCGGCTTGGCCCTACCCCTTGGCCCTCGCTACCGAGGGCCAAGGGGTAGGGCCAGAAAATATCTCCCTAAGTATTGGGATCGCACTTCGACGCTGATACGTCATCGATAAGCAGACGGGACGAGTTTGTTGTCGGAGATTACTATGGCAACAATGGTATTATCACAGTGACATTTGCCGTTCATCTGATGGAGATAGAAAAGCATGGACGCTCACGATTCGTTCACAATTTATACGTTTCACGCTACCAATCGATCAAACAAGTCATCAAATAAAAAAGACCACTGCTTCATTACCAGTCCACTTCATGACAGAATAGCGTTAGCGGTGCTCTGTAGTCTAGCAAGCCACTCCTAACGTTACCCTGCCAGTCTGCACTGATATTAGAGGAGCCGTAACAAGTGCAGCAACTTTGCTGCTGGACTTTAGTTATATTTCATCATATACCATCAAAGGGGGAAATGCGACATGTAAATATGTCAAAATGCGGGACTGTTATGCACAAATCAGCCTAAAACAATGTTGTAACGTAACTAACTAACTAACGAAGTAGAGACATCGGCATATTAGCGATTTTTTTGTTATGCTTGTTATAAAGAAACGGTCCATAATACATTGAAACGACATTAAACTAAGATAATACCACGGTTGGAATATTTTTTAAATCTTTATTAACGAAGAAAATACTACATTTGTGGTTCGCTTCGGATGGTAGCGTAGCGGTCCCCATGATCTTCCTGTTACTTCCAGAGATTCGCAGGGCATTCTGGGTAGCCCTTGGTTTGAAGTGTGCCTCTGAAAAATCTCCGTTTGAAGGGCTACAAACCCCTTCAGCTTGGCCCTACCCCTTGGAAAATAGAGTATTGGGACAGCCCTACCCCTTCACGTGAACGCGCAAAACGGAGGGGTAGGGCCAAGGGGTAGGGCCAAGGGGTGTATTGGGATTCACTCTTAATCTATTCGGTAGTAATTGACAGTTAACGACCCATAAATATAAAAAAATTAACAAAATAATAAAAGAATGGCTTAAAGTTGGGCTGACGGTCTGAAAAGGCGATGGCTGTGTAGGTAGCCGTGGTCTTCCTCCAGCCTGCCCTGAAGAGCTGGCAGAGCTCCAACAGTTCTGCTAACCTAAAAATGCCCTGGAAAGGCACATTAGATAGGACTGGTGTGGTTCGAATGTTATGACTCAATATCAGCCTTTAACACCATGCTAATTTTGAAAGGTTTTGCTCACCCGCGATAACATCCACATCAATATCAGGAAAACTGGTGACGACCTCCTTCTGCAGTGACGTTGTAACCGCCTCGTTATGTGTGGAGAGATTATTCTGTCAGAAACAGAAACAAATAGTTCAGTGTTGGTTGTTTCCTAATTAGGCTGTACACTGTACACTTAGGCTGTGTGTACACACCAACAAGCATTCACCCTTCTTGTGGATCATATCCTTGGATGTTGTTCTCATTGTTGTGCAGCCTCCGTACCGCTTCCTGTAACACATTAGAAATTACAAATCAGCAAGCAACATATCTTACATATTAGTTAGGCTGAGGCTATGGTCTAACTGGGTTAACTATAGCTAGCTAGCTAGCTAGCCAAGTTTAACACTCATTGCCATGTTTGGACAGTGTGTCCGTCTAGTCGATGGCGCCGGCCTCTTGGAGGGGGGAGGGATTATGTCATTGCGGCTCTTGTTACTCTCAATTGCATGCATCGTGTATCCATTGCATCAAGTCGGCCATTGATTTTCCCTATTTGGTCACAGGTCACTCAAAGTCCGTCCAACTCTTCCAATGGCAGCCATGACAGAATTCGCATCCAGATGCCCCGAGCTACTAGGGCGAATCGGAGTGGCATCAGCTGACTGGATGGTGAAAGGACTACAAGGAGCCATTCCAAAATCTCTTGAAAAAAATCTTCTAGTAAATCTGGGCTATAATCTTTGAATAAAACCTCTGTGTGGACTTTTAGACGTTCCCATTGGCTGGTTGTTTGGTATTACCTCACGTCCGGCCAGCGATAGTGACGTTGAATGAATGTTCGTAACGTTACTGTGGAATCTCGTGAAATACAGTTCAACTAATGACTTTTCTCATATCCGGAACAGATATCTCCCTCCACTAAAATATTATTTAAAAAAACGAATAGGCCTACGTGTGTCCATCTCAGCATGTGAATATATTGCAAATATATATTGCAATGTTGCAAACTTGATTGCAACATTGATTGCAGAATGAGGATGTTTGCACTTTGAAACACGCAAAGAAAACCCTCCCGCAAATTTTGATATTTTAACCTAGGCTGCTCTTATTTTATAGCCTAGGTTACTTGGTTCTGTGCAGCATCTGATTCCCTGGCTATTAGGCTATGTGAGGTCGCGATTATTAGCCTAATGCAGCGCATGTGAAAGGCTACTCTAGGACTCGGCGTGTTGGAAGGGGAGGGGTAGAGTTTTTGTCTGGACATTCCAAGTGAATGGCAATTCGCGTGAAGTGATGCAAAATCTGATATTCCATGGTGTCACACGACACCGTTCTCACCCAGATATCTTCCTTTTTGTGCAGTGTGGTCTGTAACTTAAAGGTTTATTTCTAGATCTTTACCTGGCTTCCTTATTTGGATTACAACAGCCAAGACTCTGGTAGCTTCCCCTCCCCTGCACTTTGTTGTAGAAGTTCTACATCT
The DNA here is from genome assembly GCA_034670385.1 of Hoplostethus mediterraneus. NCBI lineage: Eukaryota > Metazoa > Chordata > Actinopteri > Trachichthyiformes > Trachichthyidae > Hoplostethus > Hoplostethus mediterraneus. The sequence continues at coordinate 2,214,631 of JAXDDW010000064.1, forward strand.
TACTTAGTGCCCACTCTCCAAGTTGTTTCAACATAATGTAGCAGCATCTAAACTCTCCCAGGAGATGTTAACCTGGCCTTCTTTATGGCCCTTAACATCTCACCTGAAGTAAATGGAGCATTCAGTGTATCATCTGTAACCTCTCTTCTCTAGCACCCTTGGGTACTTTCATAGTTCTCCCTCTTCTCCCTTTCCCTTCCTCTGATATGTGTCTTTGCCATCATCCCTGCTTTATCCATATTAGTTATTGCTAGTCTCTTCAATTTTCAACACCAGAAAATTGCCGCTCATCTTTTTTATCATAGCCCATACTTCACCTACAGTTGTTCTCCCAATATCATCACAAAACTTGATAATAATGATAACGTTAATTTAGGAGCGCCTTTCATAGTACCCAAGGCACTTAACGAGAAGAAGAAAGAGAAAAACTTGGCACTTTGGGCACCGTCTTTGTCAGTGAGTTTAGGCGTTGCTGCTGCCGCCGCCACAGCGAGAAAGTGGTTCACTCTCTCTACCGATACTCTCAACATTCATCATATTATCATATAATAAACTCAGTCTGGGTTGTTTGTCACACACACCACTCTAGTGCAACGTCACCACTGCCAGCGTTGTGCTTAAAGAGACAGATGCCTATTGGGCAGATCAAATAGCCATTCGCTTGATAAAGTATTTATTTTTTCAAAATGCTGGTATTGTACCGTTTTCAAAACTCTAGTACCGCGGTTTACCGTGTAACACTAATACATACTGGCTTCTGGCTTGACTGAACAGTAAGGTCTGCCCTTAAATCTTCCCATTTCAGGTCTACTACTCCCAGATGAATCTTTTCATTTTTAGATTGAACATCAGCTGTACTATTAATCACTCCAGCAATAAAGGTCACTAATGACCTCTTATCCACATGCATCTTGTCTTTTGTTTCCTATACTCATTCTCTTAGGTCCTCTGACCTTTCAAAGGTTTTTTTTATTTGTCACATACACAGTTATAGTAGTACAAAACTGCAGTGAAATGCGTGGTGGCATGCTCTGAAACAGAAACCCTATGCTGTGGTATATTGTCCCTTTACCACTGAACTTCAACGTTAATAATGTTACATCCCTGACGTCCACAACTCTGTTGGAGCCTGGCCCTTCAACCATAGGACCAGCGCAGCGGCAGCCAGAAGAACCCCAAAGCAGCAGCCCTGTGCCCGCTGAGACTGTCAAACCGCCGGCATTGAACCGAAACAGGCTAGCGCTGGCTCTGACTGCCTGGAGGGTTGTTGTCGGGACATAGAGACGGGTAAAGCTGTACAGCTAATTGTAGACAAAAAGGAGACCACTAGATCGTTTGGCCAAAGAGAAAGGTACTTGAATGCAGATTGGTACAAAAATAGAGAGTGGTTCATTCTTTGGTGCTGTCAAACAGTTTGTAACTTGTCTCCAAATTATTGGGGCGCCCCGAGCAGATCTGGAGGTTTAAGATTGGATCTGTAAACCGCTCACATTACCAGATAAGCGGTGCCGAACATCGGTGCCGAACAAGGTCCCATCCAGATTACTCCGCCGATTGTCGGGAGGGGCGAATCGGGGATAAATCGGCCCAAATCTTCTACGGGTTAAATTACTGTTATTTAGTCACAGAAACAATCCGTAAATGAGGCAACCTTGATCATCAACGCAATCTTTAGTGTCAGCTTTCCAGCTCAGTCTCAGGTCAGCGTGACTGCTGCCACTCTCATTCCCACTCACTGGAAAAGACAAGAGTGTCCCAGCCTGTGTCGGGTGCACCAGAACCAGCCTACCGGTGTGATTCCCTCTCGAATCCAGCCAACGCCTCAACCACACACCCCCATTTGTCTAAGTGGGGAAGAGAAGAAAGAGAGTAGTAACATTTATCTTTCAATAATTTGTAGAAATAGCAATAAATACTCCAGAATATTGTATCTAGTTCTGTGTTGTTCATATTTGTAATATTTCATCTTGTAAGTTGGAACATTACGATGTTTGCTGAATTGGAATGTGCACCTCATGCAAAGTGATTCATAGAAAGGAAAAAATATAGGGAGCATCAATATTGCTAGTTCCCATCATAGGGGCATCTGCTCCTGATAGTGCTAATAATGCACATACATCTGCTCTGTACATCTATTAATGAAGATAAATCTCAAAACTGCAAATGTGTAAAACTGGCAATAGTAGCAAGAATTATCTCCGGCAAATATGAGATTTGAATTAATATGATGAAGATGCTATATATCTTTAATCTTCAATATGGTTTATTTATTATATTTTTATCTACATCCTTTGCTACTGAACTGACCCAATTTCTCCTTTGGGATTGAACGAATTCAACTCACCTTAAACATATTCCATCGGGTACTCTGAACAAGTTAAAACAAACACTAAAATTGATTTGCAAATGCTAATTGGCCCAGGTCTGTGATGAAACATGAAAGCACACATTTTCTGAACCGTACTCATTTTAATGTACAGTTGAAGGGGCCCCTCATTGTGTATAAACAAGGAAGTTCCAACAATGAATATTTTTATATTTGATTCATTATGCCCATTTGTTTTTTAACCGTCAATTAAACCCCAAAATGTGACAAACAGAACTTGAGTGTCAGTAATGTCTCTGAGTAAGGGAAAGGAAAGGAAAACAAGGGTTTTGCTTTACATATTGAAACAAAAAGCCTTTTTTCTTTTTTGCATTGCATTTGTGGTTTTCAAGGAACTGCACAAACTGTGATTTTGATCTGCCTTTTTTTAACATGCACCACATGTATTTGTCTTTGTTGATCAATTTTATTTGATCAATTTGTAACAAAAAAAGCTTTCTCTTCCTTTTTTCTACATGAAAAAGAATAAGCTAAGGAAAAAGAAGGAATTGGCTGGCAAACTTTGCCACCACTGGTTGGTCTACTTGGTCTACAGTCATATGCACTGTAAACTATGCCTTATAATATTTTTCTCACAGTGCCGGGGTCTGTGGGCACATGCAGATCATGTTTTTGAAATTATCTTAACCTTGGGTTGTCTCTCCTCCCCTCTATCCTCATCTCTCCTCTCCTCTCCTCTCCGCAGTGCAACAATGACTATGTTCCAGTATGTGGCTCCAACAATCAGAACTACCAGAATGAGTGTTTCCTGCGCAGGGATGCCTGCAAGCAGCAGTCTGAAGTGCTTGTGATTTCAGAAGGCAACTGTCCTGCTGGTATGTACATTTACATTAGGCACTCACACTGACACACACATATACAAGCAGACACAGATTGAGGTATACAGATATAGACACACACTCAAATGCTGTGTAAAATACAGACAATCCACAAACATACCATCACCCAGAAAATGTCATGTTTTCCATGAAAACTCACACTTTTATTCATCAAAGGAGTTGCAAAATGAATAGAAAATATAGTCAAGACATTGACAAGGTTAGAAATAATAATTTTTACTCCTTCAAACTTTTGTCAAAGAATCCTCCATTTGCAGCAATTACAGCCTTGCAAACCTTTGGCATTCTAGCCGTCAATTTGTTGAGGTAATTTGTTGAGAAATGTCACCCCATGCTTCCTGAAGCACCTCCCACAAGTTGGATTGGCTTGATGGGCACTCCTTACGTACCATATGGTCAAGCTGCTCCCACAACAGCTCAATAGGGCTGAGATCTGGTGACTGCGTCGGCCACTCCATTTTAGACAGAATACCAGTTGACTGCTACTTCCCTAAATAGTTCTTTGTCAATCTTAATCTTTTCCTTTTATTGGCCAGTCTCACATATAGTTTTTTTTTTGCTACTCAGCCTAGAAGGCCAGCATCCTGGAGTTGCCTCTTCACTGTTGACGTTGGGACTGGTGTTTTGTAGGTACCATTTAATGAAGCTGCCAGTTGAGGACCTGTGAGGCGTCTGTTTCTCAAACTAGAGACTGTCCTCTTTCTCAGTTGTGCATCAGGGCCTCCCTTCTCTTTCTATTCTGGTTAGAGCCAGTTTGTGCTGTTCTGTGAAGGGAGTAGTACACACCGTTGTATGAGATCTCCAGTTTCTTGGCAGTTTCTCGCATGGAATAGCCTTCATTTCTCAGAACAAGAATTTGACGAGTTTCAGAAGAAAGTTCTTTTTTTTCTGGTCATTTTGAGACCAACCCACAAATGCTGATGCACAAAAGTTTTCAATGATCAATTAGCCTTTCAATATGATAAACTTGGATTAGCTAACACAATGTGCCATTGGAACACAGGAGTGATGGTTGCTGAAAATTGGCCTCCGTACGCCTATGTAGATATTCCATTAAAAATCTGCTGTTTCCAGCTATAATAGTCATTTACCACATTAACAATGTCTAGACTGTATTTCTGATCAATTTTATGTTATTTTAATTGAAAAAAAATTGCTTTTCTTTAAAAAATAAGGACATTTCTAAGTGACCCTAAACTGAGCGGTTGTGTACAGTACCAGTCAAAAGTTTGGACACACCTGTTTCTGTTTCTCATGATCTTCTCATGACATTTTGATATAAAGGCTTGATGCTTAAATGCTTGACATTTTCTTAGACAAATAGAGAAGTCGATGCCTGTGTATGAATTTATTTTCAAAACTTACATTTTAATTAAATTGAAATGCACCCCCAACAAGTAGTTTTCATTTAGACTTTAGAGGTGGAGAATGTTGAACCACAATGATTAAATCATCATTTTAAAGACTCACATAGTGATTGTGGTCTTTAAAAGTTAATTTGTGGAATTTCTTTGCTTGTTAATGCCAAAGGGTTTCTACTTTGAAGAATCTAAAATATAAGATAGTTTTGATTTTTTTTTTTTTTTTTTTTGGTCACTTTTGTGTTGTTTCACAGTTTTGATGACTTTACTATTATTCTAAAATAGTGGAAAATTGTAAAAATAAAGAAAAGCCCTTTCTATGAGTAAGTGTGTCCAAACTTTTGACTGGTACTGTATATTTACAATATATTTATCAAGCAATGCATCAAAGGAACTACAAAAAATGTAGTTAATTTTAATCCAAATCTTTCTTGCTAGTTGGATGATTAGTGCTAGTGTACAATATCAAACAATAAAGAAAAACTGAAAGATTGAGGTCATCTTGCCAGATTCAATGCAACTGACATGAATGACCACTACAGCAATGACTGTGACAAGTATTCTCATTGAATATCCAGGTTTCATTATAGCCTTACACAATAAAAGCAAGGACACCCTGTGTGGCTAAGAGGCACATTCAACATAGTAGAATATTGAGTGAGCGAATCATATAGTTAATTTCAATTCAACAGAATTGAACTTGATGGCCATGATATTTTAGTTCTGACATTTTAATAAATGTCCAAAGGCATCTAGTGTAAATAATGTATGTGCCAAATTGTCAACTGTTTCTTGAATGCATGTACCCAGAAATTATACATTGTAGTCCAAATTTCAAACCCTATATTTTTTTTCCCAATATCTGGCTAGCTCACAACTGACTTTAAACATGACTTTAAAACATTAAGCATAATTATACAATCCATAGTTTCATCTAAGCAATCTGATTGGTCAAAAACATGTTCTAACCATGCTGATGATTCCCATTAAGTACTCGATAGAATAGCTGCTTCAAAGTGCAAGTTGTGCAAAGTCTAAAAAAGAAGTCGTAAAAGCTGTAAAATCAATATGGAATAAGAAGGATTGTCAATAGTGGGACAGCAGGTAGCTGTGTAAAATGTGCCATCCACACCCGTGCCAGAAAGAGCATGCACCACTTCTCCAGATGCAAGTAGGCCTATTGCAAATGGTCTGGCTATTCACTCTCATTTTTAAATTTAATTTAATTTTACAACAATTATGACAACTTGCGCTAATTTCGATCTGCGGTCGGTGTTATTCCTTATTGATTTTACAGATCTTTACGACTTCTTTTTCAAACTTTGCACAACTTTGCACTTTGAAGCTGAATGTATAGGACCTATACTACAATAAAGAGCCATCTAATCTATACAGAGGCGCGATCCGATTGACGGCGAACTAATTCAACCTAGCCCTGAACCCGAAATAACATAAAGTTAAAAACATGAAAAAATAATAGCTGCCGTCCCCGTTCTGCCGGGTAGGCATAGGCTATGGTCCCTCTGGCTCACAGCCGGAATCAGACGAACACTCCTCCTCGCTCGCTTCATTTTAATATGGTCATAGAATGCCCATACGGTGAGCAGCAACATGTGAGGACGCGTTTTCTCGAGCTCCCGCTGGGGCGAACAACTTTTTAAAACTATATAAGTAATTCTGACTCCCATTGCTGCTCTACCAGAACTAACACCAAACCAAAAACATCTGGTCACATATTCTGCCTTTTTGTGGAGTTTTGTCGATGGTAGCCACGACACGATGTCAAACAAAAATCCGCAGCCTAGACAAGGCAAAGAAGCCTCGGCACAGCCTGCACAGGCCTCGCCTGACATGACGCCTGCAGATTCCGACATGACGACCATAATGGACGCTATCAGGAGATCCAAACAAAATGTGCTGAAGAGAATTGATACCATGGACAAGACTGTGGAGGCCATATCGAGTGATCCGCACAGGAAAATGGACAATCTCTCCACTGAATTACGGGACGCTATCTCCTCAGTGCGCACAGAGCTGACCACCTCCATCGACAACATCCACGGCATGACGGCAGCACACAACACCCGCCTAGATGACTTGGAGAAGGCAGCCAACACGTACTCGGACAGAGTGGTGGAGCTCGAGGCGAAAGTCACTACTCTGACAACCGAAGTGGACAAGCTCCATGAAAAAGCAAATGACTTAGAATCAAGACAGCGCAGAGAGAATATAAGAATCTTCGGGGTCGAGGAGGGCTTTGGTAATACTCGCCCAGAACAATCAGTTGCCCAGTTGCTAAAAGACTCTCTGAAACTAGACTACACTCCCACTATAGACCGGGCACACTGGAGCCTGCAGCAGAAACCAAGGGGTGGGGACTTACCCAGGCCAATCGTGGTGAAATTCCATTATTTCCAGGAAAAGGTGGATGTCCTCCGGAAAGCAGCCAAAGCTGGTCCCATCCTTCACAACGGAAGGCAGCTGCATCTTTATCCAGATTTCACGCAAAAGGTCACAAGACAGCGAGCTGCTTTCAAAGAAGTGAGAAGACTGCTGCACCGATGCTGGGACGTCAAGTTCGGCCTCCTCTATCCAGCCACGCTGAAAATTACTACTCCCAGTGGCGATCAGAAAACCTTCATGGATTCAAACAAAGCCAAAGACGACATCATCAGTCACTTGAAACCACGGGATGGTGGTGAAGATGCATGAGTAGCTTCACCACCGCCTAGCCATCACGGTAACGCCATTTGATTAGCATTTCAGCTAGTTAAGTTTACAGTGGCTAGCACAGCTGAAGCTAGAACACTTTTCAGAATAAGAGTTTGTTTTTGTTTACATTGAACTGCCACAATGCCTCAGAGTTTTTCGTTGGAACGCCTTTCAAATTAAGAGTTCCTCATTAAGTATGAGGCTGTTTAATACTCTTTCTGGTACTACAGTTCATAATAATAAGGACTCTTACCAGTCTTGTTGTTTGGTATGCTCCCATCAGTATTAATGGGAAGTAATAATGTTAATGTTGTTCGCCCTAGGGGAGGCTCTACTAGGTTGTTCAGAGCCCAGTTTAGCATGTTTGCAAGAAGCTTGAGTTTTAGGAGAAGCGACGCGGTCTTTCATTTGGGGATAGACCAAGCATTTGGGTCCAAGGTCCTGTCTGTGTTGTGTTTGTATGTATGTTTTCATTGTTTTTCTTTTTTTCCAGACTTCTGACATGACTATGTTCCAATTTTCACCAATAATATACTATGTCAGCAGCTAAGGCAGCTTCAGAAGTGCCCGGTTCAACAACCTTTATCAGCTGGAATGTAAAGGGAATCAACAATCCGGTTAAGCGCAGTAGGATATTTGCCCATCTGAAGTCATCATCATTCTCTATCACCGCTTATCCTGTTCAGGGTCGCGGGGGGGGGGCTGGAGCCTATCCCATCCGCCATTGGGCGAAAGGCGGGGTACACCCTGGACAGGTCGCCAGTCCATCACAGGGCCCATCTGAAGTCATTCAACCGCAACATTGTATTCCTGCAGGAAACCCACCTAAAACCAGACCAACGCTCTAAACTTAAGTACAACTGGGTTGCACAGTATTTTCAATCAAAGTTCAACTGTAAAGCAAGAGGGACAGCCATCCTTATAAGAAGGGCATTCCGTTTGAAGCCACGAGAGTAATTTCTGATACTAATGGCCGGTTTATTATTGTTGTAGGCAAATTATATAGTACACCAGTGGTGCTAGCCAACATTTATGGCCCCAACTGGGATGATGCACAGTTCTTCTCAAACCTTATAGCAACTCTTCCTGATCTGAACACTAGTCAATTAATCATGGGAGGTGACTTTAACTGTGTCCTGCACTCACAGCTTGACAGATCTAATCCAAGGCCAAACAGCACCCTGTCCAAGTCAGCATTGGTAATTAACTCCTTTTTACAATCCTACAATCTGTCTGACCCCTGGAGGAGAATTAACACTAATGCCAAGCAATACTCCTTTTCTCTAGTCCACCACTCCTACTCAAGGATAGATTTTTACTTGTTGGATGACAAGCTATTGCCTTATGTAACTGGGAGTCAATACCATGCCATAGTGGTCTCGGATCACTGCCTGGTTCAGTTAGACATTAAATTTCCAGATAGTGTTGCGCCTCAACGCACCTGGCGCCTCGACCCAGATCTTGCTGTACGTTTAAGAAATTCCTATCAACACAAATAGATGTTTTCCTCGAAATTTACAATACCCCTGGAATCTCCCTATGTACTGTTTGGGAATCCATGTTGGTTTATCTAAGGGGCCAAATTATATCCTATGCGGCCTATGAAAATAAAAAGTGCACTAAACGTCTTTCTGAATTATCGCAGCTCATCTCAGATATAGATATCAGGTATGCTAATTGCCCGAACCCTGGTCTGTACAAGGAAAGACTGCTTTTTCAGACGGAATTCAATAATTTTTCTACAACACAGACAGAAAGAATGCTATTGAAGTCGAGACAGGTCTTCCATGAACATGGGGAAAAAGCTGGCAAGCTGCTGGCCCACCAACAGGCGGCTGCTAAGAATACAATTTCAGAGATTATCACAGGTCCAGATACAACAACATATGATCCGAAACTCATTAATAGCCAATTCAAACAATATTACTCTCACCTTGTATTCTTCTGAAACTGTAGTCGATCCATCGTGTATGCATTCTTTCTTGAACGGGCTAGAAATCCCAAGCCTTAGTCCAGATCAGCAAGCCTCTATTGACAGCCCAATATCTGCCGATGAGATTAAACAGGCAATCCATTCGATGCAGAGAGGGAAGGCCCCACGGCCCGATGGGTTTCCCATTGAATTTTATGCTGCATTCTCCTCAAAACTTGGCCCCATTCTTAAGCTTATGTACGATGAAATACTCTATAATAAAAGGCTGCCACAGACGCTCACACAAGCCACAATCTCTGTACTATTAAAGAAAGACAAAGATCCACTGGATTGTGGCTCTTACCGCCCAATCAGTTTGCTGTGTTGTTCATATAAGATTCTCACCAAGGTCCTCTCTCGACGTCTGGAAACTGCCATTACCACCATAATTGATCCTGATCAAACAGGCTTTATACCCGGGAGGCAGTCTTACTTCAACATGCGCCGTCTATTCAACATCCTATATGCAGACCACTCAACCCTGCAATCAGAAGTAATCATTTCCCTAGATGCCGAGAAGGCTTTCGATAGGGTTGAGTGGGACAACCTATTTGCAGTATTGCAGAAATTTGGATTTGGGCCGACATTTTGCACTTGGATTAAAATCCTATACTCAGAACCTAAAGCATCGGTCTGCACTAATATTACTTCCAGCTACTTCTCTCTCTAAGGAGGGACAAGACAGGGCTGTTGTTTATCTCCCTTTTTATTTGATTTGGCTATTGAGCCTCTGGCAATAGCTCTGCGTTCTGATGGAAGAATACTTGGGGTAACAAGGAGAGAGACATCTCACAGGGTGTCACTCTATGCAGACGACCTACTCCTCTATGTTTCGAGCCCAGAGACCTCCATACACCCCTTACTAGAAGTACTTAGGGAATTTGGAGGATTCTCAGGATATAAATTGAATTTATCAAAAAGTGTACTTTTTCCTGTTAATACTGTCGTGGAAGAATCAAGGAGAGACCAGACCAAGGCTGTCTTTGTGGTATTTTATTAAAGCTTTTGGAAAAGGATCTACACAGTTAGTGGGTTTCACCAAAGTGCAGATGAAGCCCACCCTCAACATGAAGCTTTTATACCTTATCTAGGTGCAGGGGGTATCTAGGTAAGGGGGGGTATGTTACTTCAGGCCTCCTCCGACCGTGCTTAGTACCTCTGTACTCAGCAATGACATGATTGCATGCTTAGATCTTCCTGTTTCCTTAGAAGACTCTGAGCGAGTCTCGCTCCCCTCTCATCCTGGGAGCACGGGCTGTCTCGCTTTGGTACAGGTGTCAGGTTAAAGATAAGGTTAAGCACACACAGGAAATCTGCACAGCAACAGCATCTTCTCCACACACAGGTGACTACAAAGCATACATGGTTATATAATATAGCAGCATAGGTTATGTGGTTACATGATATAGCAGTATATGAGATAATAAACATAAGCAGTATATGAGATAATAAACATAAATGTAAATTTCCACTATATTTCCCCCCTTTTTATCATATTTGATAATAAAAAGAAATTTACATAGTTGACACAAACATCAAACATTACCATTTTGTTGTAGGCAACACCATCATATGGTGTCTCTGGGTCGTCAGCATGAGGAGCCCAGTCAGGCATGGGGTAAAGTTCAGGGAACATGCTGTCATCAGTGTTCTGCAACAGCACTTGCTTGTTGAGAACGGTCATTTGGTATGACACGGTTTTATCTATGGTTTTCAACATTAGGCCTCTTACACAGGGGATTATGCAACAACCACACAGGGCAAACATAGTGGCGGCTACGGCGAGGGCTGTCATGACGGAGATGACGACTGTTTTCCATTTACCAAACATCGACTCAAACCAATCCAGCATCCAGTTGTTGATTCCAGCATTATTTTTCATCTCTAGTGCGAGTGTTTCCAATTTGGTCAAAGCCTTTGTGAAGGAACCGTCTGGAGCTGTATTGTTTGGGATAAAGGTACAGCATAAATCACCGAACATCACACACACGCCCCCTTTCTCGGTAGGGGGCGTGGGACAGTAGCATGTCAAGCGCCATTCTATTCTGCCATGCCATCTGAGAGGTAGCATGCATCTGTTCCCCCAGGGCCTTGAAAGCATCTTGTGTGTAATTTGCAAACCTCTGTTGGTTGTAATATATGTAATTTATCCAATCAACATTTTTATTTATCGTGCACCACCAACAGAATACAGACTCAAATCCTGCGGCAATCTGGTTACGGGCCTTGAATTCGGCAGGGACACCACGTGGAACACCTATAGCATCTACATAGATTTGGGGATCAGTACCGAATGGGTCACTGCCTGCTGACCTCTTAAATCGGGATGGTGTAGGGCCATGTTGCTGAAAAATTTGTGTCTCCTGCGCGATCATAACATGTGCACACAAACCAGTCCAGTTTCTCTCCAGCGAGCCTCTGAGACGCCCATCTCCGCAGATCCAGAAGACATCAGGGACATGGCGGGTGGCCTCTGACACCCACTCCCAGTGGAGGATGTCTCGGATGATGCGGAAACGCTGTGTGGAGCTGATAGAAGAGTTAGTCAGGTTTATAAACATTTGGTATGTCGGGGGGGTTATGATGGGAGAGCATGGGCCGGTCCAATTTCCTAGGGAAACGTTCCCTGTGGTCTCTGGGCGATAGTAACAGGTGACTGTTGCATTCGGGGCCAGGGGTGGAGGGATGCGGTTTGGGAAAGGCAGGGCCCTGCCTCTTCGGGGTAAAGGGCAGTTCTGCCATGAGGTACATGTGCTTTCCCCTCCCCTTGCCAGGATGCAGTCAAGCATACACAGAGACACGTTTGTGGAGATACAGTTAGTGTCATAGGGGATTTTTACGGTGAACAGTCGTGGTCTTGCTGCTGAACACACATAGCATGAGGTTTTGATTTTCAGGTGTTGGATAGTGAAATTTTGCCAGGCCAACCACAGATTTTCTTTCTGCAGCAGGCTTCGTTTCTGCCGTGTGTGATTTACCTCAACGGGTCTGTCAAACCACCAGAGAAGAGGAGGAACAGTGATCATCGTAATCAGGAACATGAGGAGGATGGTTGTTGAAAGGCCACATCTTGTTGCTCTCATAGGATGCCATGGACGGCGTGCGTCGGTAGGCGGAGTCATCCTGTCACCCCCTGGGCGGCCACACAACCCCCTCTAACTCCTCAGTGTGCTGGCTGGAGCAAGAGGACAAGCGGACTCTAGGAGTTTCCCGTCCCCCCTTTACTACACTCCTGAGGGCAGGGGCTGAAATGACCTCCCCGGAGAGATGGATGCACTCGGCTATTGGTTGTCTTGGCGTGCAGCTTGTCTTGGGCCGTCTGCGGGCTCAGGCACCTTTTTACAGTGGCTGGCGTGGACCCACGTGCTTCTGCCAGTTACTTTCACTGCAGTCTCTGTTGTCAGTAGGATCTGGAACGGTCCGTTCCACCTCTGTTGTTTCCAGTGTTTTCTCCTGAAATCCTTTACCACGACCCACTCTCCTGGCTCGAGGGAATGTTGCTGTCCTTCAGCTGGCTTCGGTAGGGCTGCTTTAACCTGCTTGTGAATACCAGAAAGCACAGAGACAAGGTTCGCACGGTAACGCAACATTTCATCTTCACAGTGTTCTGTGGAAGGGAGTGGTCGACTTGGGGGCCCTATCCCCGTGTTTGGCGGTCTGCCAAATAGAATTTCAAATGGGCTTAGCCCATATTTTGGTCGTGTTCTGGTTCTCATGTACATCAGTACTATTGGGAGTGCTTTTATCCAGTTTAATCCTGTTTCAGCGCAACACTTCATTAGCTTGTTTTTTATTGTGCCATTTTCTCTTTCTACCGCTCCTGCACTGGCAGGGTGATAAGCACAGTGATGTTTTAGATCAATTCCCATGTATGTGCTTACCTCTTTGAGAGCTGTACTGACAAAGGCTGGTCCATTGTCACTACCGATTTTACCTGGAATTCCCCACCTTGGAATGATGTGCTGGACAAGGGCCTTCGCTACTGCCCCTGCATCCTGTTTGGTTGTGGGAAAAACTTCAACCCATTTGGAGAACATGTCAACAATCACAAGACAGTATTTCTTTCCCTCACATAGTGTTCGTTCGATAAAGTCCATCTGCAAATGATCAAATGGTTTATCTGGAGGTGGGTGGGCTGCCTGTGGGACCTGTTGACCCCTTCCAACGTTGTTAGTAGCACAAATGACACATGCATTACAAAATTTTTGGGAGTAATTTTGAAAACCCTTTGTGAACCAATGTTCTGTTATCTGTGCTATCATTCCCCCTTTTGACACATGGTCCTTCCCATGTGTCAATTTCACATAATGTGGAAACAAGTATTTCGGGAGACATGGTTTGTTGCTTGGGCCATACCAAACACCATCGGTTATGTGGCCACCCACCGCTCTCCACTGTTGCCTCTCCTCTGCCGTTGCTCTGCTCTGCAGTGCTTGCAGGTCAGAGGCAAGAGTGAGAGTGTCCGCGGTGTCGTTCAGCAGCTGTCTGTGCTGTGGTTCGTGTTCAACTTCCTGTTTGGCTGCGGCTTTTGCAGCTGCATCGGCTCGGTCATTACCTACAGAAACAGAATCTTTTCCTTTAGTGCTCTCTCTGCTGCAGCTACTGCTCGCAGACATTTTGTAAGGCCAGCTGCGACTGTGTCTAGTCTAGAAGAGAAGTAGGCGACCGGTCTGTTACGCCCACTGTGCTTTTGTAGCAATACAGAAGTCATATATCCCTGTTTTTCGTCCACTGTCTGTGTGAATGGTTGGTTGGGATCTGGTAAACCCAGTGTGGGTGTCTGTTGCAGTGCTGTTTTCAGTTGCGAAAAGGCAGCTTCTGCTTCGTCAGTCCAAGTCACAGTATTGTGTGCAGTCAGTCCCTTCCCATGGATCATTGCAGAGAGTGGAGCCTCAGTTTCCGAGTAATTAGGAATCCACTGTCTGCAATATGACGTCATTCCTAGAAAACTCATCATTTGTTTCTTTGTACGTGGTTTAGGGATTGTCTGGATGGCTTTTACTCTATTGGGGGAGAGGGATTTGCCCTCTGGAGTGATCACGTGCCCCAGGTACGTTACCTTTTGACATACCCACTGCAGTTTGGAGAGGCTGGCCCTGTGGCCATTCTCCGCCAGGAATTTTAGAAGAGCTCTGGTATCTGCTTCGCAGGCCTGCTTGGTTGGAGAACAGATCATTAAATCATCAACATACTGCAGCATCGCTGAACCACATGGTAATTGCAAACCTTCAAGATTTTCTTTCAACGCTACATTAAAAACCGTCGGACTTTCTGAATAGCCCTGTGGACATCTTGTCCATGTCCATCCTTTTCCCCTGAATGAGAAGGCAAACCAGTACTGACTTCCTGGGTCGACCTTGATGCTAAAGAAAGCGTTAGCAAGATCAATCACTGAAAAATATTGGCTGTCTGGTGGTACCTGAGTGAGAATCGTGTGTGGGTTGGGCACTTCCGGTGCTCGTGCATGAACGGAAGCATTTACTGCCTGCAGGTCCTGCACGAAACGCCACTCTGTTGGCTGGTCCTGATCTCGAATTTTCCTAACAGGAAAAATGGGTGTGCGCACAGGGGAATCCTCACATGGAATGATAATTCCTGCCTGTACCAAAGATTCAAACACAGGTGTTATGCCCTCGACAGCTTCAGGTTTCAGCGGATATTGATGCTTGCACGGTCGAAATTCAGATTTTGGTGTAATTACCAGTGAGGGAGCACCTTTCATCTCCCCCACATCACATTTGTTTTTAGCCCACAGTTCTTTGGGGACACCTTCTAGTTCAGGGGAATCCAATGTTAGTTGCAGAGCATCTGTTTCTTTGACAAAGGTTGAGTGGAACTCAGGAATTAGCTCAACAGATCTTTGAGCTTTAACAACCACAGGAAATCCTTTCCTAAATACCCCTTTACAGTACTCGACCCCTGGTTGTTCAGTGTGTTGCCAATTTACCCAACTGGTAATCTGTTGCATCCATGCACCCAAATCCTGCCACTCATCCTGCGGTGCTTTTGACAGTGACACATGTGGTGCACTGTGTGGTTTGTCAAAAAAAAATTTTTGTTTAGTAGTCAAAGTCACAGATGCTGCATATGTCCAATACATATATTTCATCTGTATTGTTTCACTCTCACAACTTTCTCTGAACCACCTCTCTTCATATTTCATGTCCTGTCCATCTGACACATGAGCCGTGCAATGCAGGCTCTCTGCGGTCATGTGATCCTGTGTGTGTGTGTGTTTTTTTGCAAACAGAATCATTTCCTTGCATACGGGATGTAAAACAGTTTGTCGCAGTCTCCACTCATAAGTGTACAGAAGTGGAGACAGGCTGTGTTTAACAAAATGCAGTATATTCCCAATTCTTGTTATTTTCAAACCTTCTTCATCGGTTATAAGCACAATCCCAAGCTTGCACATCAGGTCTCTCCCCAGCAAATTTATTGGGCAACAGGGTGACAGCATAAAAGAATGCTTGAATTTGCCACAGTGATCATCCATACATTGCAAATCTTTAGTGTATGGTTCAATTATGGGAAAACCTCCCGCACCCACCGTTTTTGTATATCTACCACTCATTTTGGGTTTTGTGGTGAGTGCCTTTTCCATTATTACAGATTCTGTTGCCCCTGAGTCCACCAGGAACTCTATTTGCTGACCTGCAACCTGGAGTGCGAGCTTGGGTAGAGCGCTGTGTGCGCCGGATTTTACCATTTGAAAAACCCTTTGACTCTGTGTTGGTTCGTCTTGATTTAAACAATTCTCAATTTTTCTAATTGCGTCATGTATTTTCTGCAATTTAACATCAAGACATTGTGTAAGCTGTTCTTCATTGCATATGTATGTGTGCGGTGTAAGCTGCTCTTCATTGCATATATGTGTGTGGGATGTAAGCTGCTCTTCATTGCATATGTGTGTGTGAGTGTAGGTGCTCTTACATTCATGTTGTGGAGGCGAGTCGGTTCCCTTCCCCTTCCCTGCCCCCTCCGCGAGTCAATCCGCCTCGGGCTTGTGTTGACATTTTGCCTTCTCTGGGCATTCTTGGGCCCAGTGGTTCTTGGCTCCGCAGATAAAACAGCCGTCATCTCTGCCCGCCCCTCTGCCTCTCCCCCGGCCTCGGCGTCCTCTTCCTCCCCCTTCCCCTCTGCCCCGACCATGACCGTGATCTCCTGCTATCCCGGCTTGCGTCTCCCACGCTGTGAGCTGAGCCATTTGCAGCCTGGTTTCAGCTTTCTCCTTCTTTTTTCTGTCTCGCTCTTTGAGAATCTTTTCCCCATGAATGGCGTGTCTTTCGACTTCTTTCAGGCGTCCTGTGTCACAATCGACACAGTGGGTCTTCACATGATGTTGCACGTCAGGTCTCAGTCCTTGTAGGAATCTATCTCTCAGGTGAATCTCCCAGGGTTTCACCCCGGCCTCATCTTGCCACCCGGCAGCAGGTCTATCCAGCCCACTATGTTTTGTGTGAATGTCCATCAGGCGGTTCAGATATTCAGCCACAGATTCTGTCTGGCCTTGTGTGCAATTGGCCAATTTTCTGAGGTCCAGTCGTTCTGGATATGCTGCGGTGATTCGGGCACAGAGCTCGGTCACAGCGTTCTGATAGGTCTGTTGTTGAGGTTCTTCTGGTTTGATGTTTTCGGCTTTTGGGAAGTTGCCCTCCACTTTGGCCCAAATCATATGACCCCAGTTCAGAATAAACATCCTGCGGATTTCATCGGTGGTTGGTCTAAATTGTCTCACAAATTCTTGAAAATGAGTAACAAACTCGCCACTGTTCTCTTGTGGTTGTGGCAAATGCCTTGCTGCAGTCTTTATATCTTCCTGTGTCCATGGTCTGAACACTAGTTGGACTGCTCCGTCAGTGCCGGGGACCTCGATCATGGGGGCTTGGATGATGGACTCAGATGTCAGTCCGTTGTCCCCACCATATTCTTTACCGGTTCGGGTGTGAGATGGTGTCATCAGGCTGTCTGGAGATGCTGCTGGCTCTTCAGGGCTCCGCAGTGGGTTGGTGAAGGCCGGTGCCAGGGTCATGCTTTTTGGGGTTTTTGGGGTGGGGGGCTGCTCGCTCCTGTATGGTGGCGGTGGGGCGGATGCTGTTGCTGCCAGAGCCTGCTGGGCATGGGCATATGGGCCAGATTCGTCCAGATGTCGGGCACGATGTCCTCGTGGCGGGG
Organism: Hoplostethus mediterraneus; assembly: GCA_034670385.1. NCBI lineage: Eukaryota > Metazoa > Chordata > Actinopteri > Trachichthyiformes > Trachichthyidae > Hoplostethus > Hoplostethus mediterraneus. Next base: position 2,232,076 of record JAXDDW010000064.1, read on the forward strand.
GCAGGTCCAGGTCCGGGTCCGGAGCCCTGTTTTTGACACACTGGGACATTGCTTTATTTTCCCCTGTCCCTGCCTGTTGTTGTCTTTCCCTGCGTTTGGACTCATCCCACCACAGAAAATAGGCCTTCCAGTCAGCCTGGAAGACTACACGCTTTCTTTGTTTACCTTTTTTCTCTTTTTCTTTTTTCTCAAGGGAGTCTCTTAATTGTGTCAATTGTCTAACACTGAAACTTCCCTTTTCTGGAAAACCATGATGGTTTATCCATTCCCCTAACTGTTGTATACTGTCTTTACCATATTTATCAACCATGTATTTTACATTTGGTGTGTTTGGATCAAATTGTACTTTTGGAGGTTTAGATGTCTTGGACTTGACATTACCCATTGTTCCTAGCGGTACTAGCCTCAGTTTATATCACTTCCCTTATTGTTATACTCTAAATCAGTTCGATTCAGATATTACAATATTTTCCCTGCCCTCCTAGAGCTTTATCAGTGATTACTGGCGTACGCTGCCCTAGTGACTCGTCAGTCATACAATCCTTTCATTGCAGAACATTACCCAAGGATAACTGCCTTTCCACAGAACAATCTTCACCTCATATATAATTTTTTATTTTTGTAAAATAAGACAGTTTGGTCTCACCGAGCCTCCACAAGCTGGATTCTTTGTCTGTTGGGACGTCGGCGGGAGCCCGTCTGCCTCGGCCCAGTGGTCGCTCGTCTCCAAAAAGTTTTTAGGCGGAGGTAGCGATGACAGGTCTACTGATTCACGAGATAATAAACATAAGCAGTATATGAGATAATAAACATAAATGTAAATTTCCACTACAAATACGTTGGCCGAGATATCGAGGTATGACCAGTTTCCATTCAAAGTACAGCTGGAGTGCTTTACATATTTGGGGATATGTGTAACACGCTCTGTGGCAGACTGGGGGGTGTGGTTGGGCAGTTGGCTGGTGGCGGGAGGTGGAGTCGGGCCGGCAGGCGGGTTCGCCCTGCCCCGACACCGGCTGCAACCCATCAGGTCTGAGTGGGAACTAATATATGTGTGTGTGTCTGTATGCGTTTGTGTGACCGTGAGCGGGAACACACCAGAAGCGCATCCCGCACCGAGGAGCGCGAGCCCGAGAGCAGCTGACCGCGAGCGGGCGAGGGCGAGAGAGCCCATGTACTTTATGTTTGTTGTTAAGTTTTCTTTGCCCTTTATAATAAACGGCGTTGCCGCGCCTCACCTGCACCCAGTCTCCGCCTCTGCCTACTCCCGGGGTAGCATCTTGGCTACACGCTCATTTACAGCACTCTTCACTCAGAACTTCTCCTCGTTACTGAACCACACCAAGGCAGATTTGGCACGGTGAACCTCCCTATTTCTTTGGCGGGATGCACTAATTCTGTTAAAATGACTGTATTACCAAGGTTCTTATACTTGTTTATGATGATTCCCATTTTCCTTCCTAAGTCATTTTTTAAGCAATTGGACAGGTGTATCTCAATGTTCATCTGGAATAAATCTAATCCACGTATGCGTAAGGTGTATTTGGAAAGGTCCAAACCAGAAGGTGGATTGGGTTTACCCAATTTCATGCATTACTATTGGGCAGCAAATTTATCTAAACTCCCCTACTGGATCACCACCTTCTCTGACCAGGAAGGCCCAACCTGGTCGTTTATGCAGCTGCAGGCCAGTCTCCCGACCTCCCCTATATCACTTCTGACTTCTCCACTACCCCTTAAGCCAAGTACCTATGTTGCAAATCCTATTGTACAACATTCCCTTAGAATTTGGAATCAATTTAGAAGACACTTTAATCTTAAGCAAGCAAGCTCTTTTTCCCCGATAACACGTAACCACCTTTTTTTTACCATCACAGATGGACCCAGCGTTTAAATTGTGGCACAGGAACGGTCTTGTTTTTTGTTTATCAATAATAACTTTACAACATTTGACTATATATGTAAGGATAAGGACATCCCCAGGTCACACCTTTTCAGATACTTGCAGGCCCGGGGTTTTGCTAAAAAGTACTTTCCATCCTTCCCTGATACTCAATGCATAATTTTCTAAACCTCAACCCGTTTGGGAGGGGCCTAATTTCCAGGATTTATACTATGATTCAGGACATTAAGCCCCTCACTTGGGCTGACCAAGATCGCCTGGGAAGAAGACATTGGGGAGGGGTTATCAGAGCAGATATGGGAGGACAGCATAGCACGTATCCATACCTCATCCTTCTGCATAAGACATGGATTGATACAGTTCAAGGTCCTCCACAGACTGCACTTCTCGAATGCTAGATTAGCTATATCCTACAGTAAATCCAGGATGTCCCAGATGTCATCAAAACCCTGCCACTTTGGGCCACATGTTTTGGGCATGTCAAGCATTGATTAACTTCTGGAACCCTGTTTTTAACTCTCTCTCACATGTATGTGGCAAAACACTTGACCCCAAGCCTATCACTGCCATCTTCGGCGTGACAGACCCAGGGGAGAATCTTTCTGCACATCAGAACTATTGCATTTGCGTCTTTGCTGGCCCGTCGTATCATCCTTCTCAATTGGAAATCTTCTAAGCCCCCTTCACATACACAATGGGTCAAAGAGGTGATGTCTTCTTTGAAATTAGAAAAAGTCAGGTACTCCATAGGTGGATCTCGGAAAAAGTTCCATGCAACCTGGTCCCCTTTATAAGACATGTAGAAACTCTGTCACTTAGTTGAACCTGTCTTTGTAATAGAACAATCAAAATTGTAATTAGTATGCAATGCAATGTTTCATTGTCATTAATGGGGTTTTTTTGTGGTTTGTTGTGTGTGTGTGACCATGTCTGTGTAGGTACTATGTATTGTATGTGGACCTTGGGAGGGAGGCGGGGGATGAGTGGGTGTAAAAGGGGGTTTATAGTAAATGTCACCTGTAACTTTGTTATACATATGTTTTGTGTATGAAAAAATCAAAATAAAGTTTTTTAAAAAAAGAAAAAGAAAATGCAAATTGGATTATTGCATTTTCATTTTCATTTTTACTGAAATAACACATATGTGGAAAATAATAATGCTATTGTGGAATTCCATTTTCATTTTCAAGTTTACATTATCATTAATTAAATCCCTTATGGGCTTCCATATGTATGTTTGCTGGTATATTAGTTTGTTAGCACACCGACCTATTTGGTAGCCCCATGCCTGTTGGTATAGTTTCTTGATCCTATGTTTGCTGTGATTTGTTAGCACTGGTGTGTGTGTATATATATATATATATATATATATATATATATATAGTATAATCATGATTGAAAGTTTGTGAACCATTCTTTTAAATTGATATTGTCTATTCCTATTCAAAACTCATGCTTGTGTTTATGGTTAATTTATAACCATAAGTAGTTATTTTTTATTTGTCATTTTGCCCATAGCCCAATACAGTATTTCCCTTATTTAAAACTTTATTTGTGGTGGTAGGACATCCTGGTGGGGGAGGGGTCAAAATAAACAGCATAAATCTATCATGGCTTAAACACTTAATTTCAATGCATTCCCTTTCCATTGTGATAACAACACGTATCGTTGTAGCTACTGAAATTAATTAATTCCTGAATTCCTGAAAAAGGTCTATGCGTGTGGAAAGCAACAACTGAGTGAGCACTCCAGCTTTGTGAGATCTGTGGTGTGACAGAGAATGTGGTATGTCATAATGTGCCTCTTAAGCGCAGCATTAAAGATTGATTTTGATCAATTTCTATACATTAACCAACCTTTTATTTTGTGGAGGCCATGCCACAGACGAGCCTATGTATGGGAAACACTGCGAATCACCGTAAATTTTCGCATGTTGTATACACCAACCCATCACATCCTGTGCAACATGGGCTCTTGAATCCACGTCCTCCAGTTGAAGGGTGGTCTACATTTGTCACAATTGGAAATTAAACTTACAGAAGTGTATTGCATTCATCTTAAACCATCTAAAAATGAGTGCAGTAGTGGAACATTCAATTTCTAGATTGGCATCATTACTAGCAACCAATCGTAAGGAGTGCAAGCATCAAAGCCATGGTACCCAGACAATACATTTAACAAGACTAATTTTCTCACACACTCTCATGCCCCCTCTCTCTCTTGCTCTACTTGTCCTTCTTTCCATTTCCATTCAAAATCCCATTAGACACAGTATACAATGTAATAGACGTAGAATATGCGAGCAATACACCAATGTCGATACTTGTTTAGATAGATAGATTTATTTGACAAAATTTAAAACATACATGACAGGTTGATCAACATTCAGGCTCCATATAAGATTTTATAAAATTGTCGAGGATTAAAATACACAAAAAAGCCCGAAGGCTTATTTCCATTGTGGTCCTCAATCACAGTACAAGATGGCAGATTGAATAAGAAAGTGTCAAGCAAGAATGACATTAAAAAAATAAAATAAAATAAGCAGTAAAACATGCAAACATTTATAAATCTACAAATTATTTAACAGCCATTTCTTGAGATCTGATTTAAAACTCCTCTCAACCGGGGTTAGCTTAAGGGAGATAGGCAGCTTGTTCTATTCACATGTGGCTGTATTTAAAAATGTATTTTTCCCAAAACATGTTTTAAATCTCATAGGAATACAATTTGTTAGACTGCCTCTAGTGTTGTGGATGTGGTTGTTTTTAACTAGATTAAAATGGTTGGATAGGTAGGGAGGTGCAAATTTGTACACAATCTTGTGGGTAATACCCATCTTAATTTGCACCACCCTTTTATCCACGGGGGGACAGCTTTAAAACACCTCTTATTAGCTTATTTTGTGCAGCCTGCAATTTGTTTTTAAGAGACTGTGAGGGGCTGCTGTACCAAAAAGTAGCAGCATAATCAAAGTGGCATAACACCAATGCTCCAGCTAAAGTTTTTAGGGTTGGAGTATCTAACAACTCCGCTTTTCTTGCCAGGAATTTTGTTTTATTGGTAATTTTGTTAAGAGCTTTTAAAGCCAGTTTCCTGGTGTGCTTTGTAAATCCACTGGAGTCTGTTGTCACTATTAACCACACTTTAAAATGCCACGCTTTTCTAACCGTAAGCCTTCTAGAAACTACGGTATCTGTCTAAAGTGCAATATGAATCACATTGTGTGTGTATTTGTGTTGGGACCTCATTAGCTAGCAGAGAGGAGATGACATTCCAGCCTTATAGCCACAAAACAAGCACCTTAAATCAGTGTGGGAGAATTTTGGATTGCTCAGAAATGACCAGGTGGTTGTTGAAGAAGACTAGCATGTAATTTGCTACAGCGTCTTGGAGATCACCATTCATCCTTGCATGCTCATGTCAAGGGAATAAAATTAATTAAGTTGAAATTTTGCGTGTTAGAAAGCTCACCAAAACTACAGCCTCGCAACAGGGCTACGCGTCCGTGAAGAAAGCCACCCTCGACTGTCTGGGACTGACTCCAGAGGGACACTGGCGGGTTCTCCCCCTTGCCAGGATGCACAGTACTCATACACCACCACATAGAAACTACCCTGAGAGTGAATCTGTGCACGCGGCTGTATCATCTGCCCAATATATAAACACAAAGTCGTGCAGGCAGAATTTAAGGCTGTGATCTCTGGAAAGACATAAGCGGGCACTGCTTCATTTTTGATTAGGCTTGCATTCAATACCCAGTGTAAAGACAACAGCTTAATTTTATTTAACAGATATTCTATTCAATATAGTAAACCTCTTAGGCCTCAATCCATTTAAAAATGATAGCAATTGATATTGAAATCCAATTAAATAAAAACACAGATTAGCCTATTACTGCCTAATGAACAGACTGATGGTCCATATAGAAAAGGATATCATAATTAGAAGGTGCACTGTTCAGTGGCTGACGCCTGCACTCTGTCTTCTGACCTGAAGTCCATGTGTGTGGGGTGATATGTTATGTGTATCTCGTCAGGGGTGTGCGGGGAAAAAATCTCCCTCTGGAGATCAATAAAGTATGTGTGGCAAGGTGCCACATTACCGGGGTCCGTGACAGACAGAGACATAGGCAGGGGAGTTAAATGGCCAGCAGGGCTGTTTTATTTGCACTACTCAGCAACAATAAACCCGGCCTGGGTCTTGACGGCAGCTGGTCGTCGGCGCCGTCTCCCTCCACCGGCGCCCTCCCTCAGTCCCGGTGGGCCAGCCGCGGAGCCCCAAGGCTGCCCCAGCCTGCCAGGCTTCCAGGGGCATCCCGCCCCAACCCCGACTGGTCCAAAAGGGTCCAGCAGCAGACCTCCACTCTCATCACCCTAGTTCTGTGAGCCAATGGGGGTTGAGCATGAGTAGTGGGGTTGGTTGAGCATTAGTGGGGTTCCGTTGTATGAAGTATGTAAACTTTCACTTATTTCACCTTAGCAGTCCACCAAAATCTGTTTCTGAACAATTTTGAGGCGCAAAATAAGCTATCCAGTTGCTGAATCTTCACTCATATTAGATCTACAAGGCCTAATTTAAAAATTTGTTCCGACTTTCGTAAGTCAACGGCATTACTGCACTGCCGGTTGCCACCGCTTTCTTGGCCGTGCATTCCCTCGTACTTTACATTTGTAACATAATTCGGTTGAATTTGTGCTAAAAGTTATGAGATAAAAGTCTTTACTAGAGTGTGGTACTAGCCTACTAACGTTAACGTAACTAGTTCACTGATGTGCGCCGTTTCTCTTCACTAATGGCGCTGTAGTAGTAGTTGATGTAGGTCTCTAGATGGTGGGGAAAGGAGAGGAGAGGACAATAGTCTAGTCTAAAATAACCAGATACCATGTGTGGCAACTTGCCACCTTACCGGGGTTCATGACAGAGACCAGGCAGGAGTCTGAGTTAACTGGCCAGCGGGGCCGTTTTATTTGCATCCCAGCAATATAAACCCAGCCTGGTGTTGGCGGCAGTTGGTGCCGTCTTCCCCGGCGCTGACAGCGGTGTAGCGCGCCGTCTTCCCCGGCTAAACTAGCTGAACTAACCTTAACTATCAATATTGCAAATATGCTTCTGCAAACATATCAAAAGAACCAGTGCATCAGAAAATACAGTCAAACAAAACTGAACTTCAACGTAAATAATGTTACATCCCTGACTCCATTGGAGCCTGGCCCTTCAACCATAGGACCAGCGCAGCGGCAGCCAGAAGAACCCCAAAGCAGCAGCCCTGTGCCCGCTGAGACTGTCAAACCGCCGGTATTGAACCGAAACAGGCTAGCGCTGGCTCCGACTGCCTGGAGGGTTGTTGTCGGGACATAGAGATGGATAAAGCTGCACAGCTAATTGTAGACAAAAAGGAGACCGCTAGATCGCTTGGCCAAAGAGAAAGGTACTTTAATGCAGATTGGTACAAAAATAGAGAGCGGTTAATTTTTTGCTGCTGTCAAACAGTTTGTAACTTTGTAACAGTTTGTAAGATGACGGCGTCCGCCAGCCTGTGGTGCAAGCAAGCTATAGTTACTCCGCAGAAGTTTAGTGCGAGTCTCCGGTCTATCTACTGCTACACATACACAGTCACAGATACACTCTTTTTGGCCCCCACACTTCTGAAATGAATCCGGCGCCCGTGCTTGGAAGGCACGTTATATAGGCAGTCGTGTTCTTGCCACATATCTACAAGCCTTTCCTCCATCTCAGCTGTCCATCACACGCGTACAACTGCTTCTTGTCTCTTCGCCATTTCTACAAGTCCTCTCATTCAGTTCCGGCTACTTGTAGATTGTCTCTCTCATTGGCTATTGTGGTCCCGCGCAGAAAGCAGTGACGTAATCATCCCAATTTGAAATCCTAGATATCAAACACGTTTGATATTATCGGGGTGGCCCCGATGCGTCCCTTAGCGGATCTGGATGTTAAGATTGGATCTGTAAACCGCTCACATTACCAGATAATCGGTGCCGAACATCGGTGCCAAACAAGATCACTCCGCCGATTGCCGAATCGGGGATAAATCGGCCCAATTATCCTCTAGTGTGAGTCCGGCCTTACTCACCTCTCTCTGGGATCCAATTAAGCCTCCCCCACCCTCCCGCCAGTCCGCCACAGTATGCTTTCTTATATTTTTTCCTTTCTTTCTGAGAGTAGGTAGGAGAAGGCTTAATTGTTGAAATGTTGATGACATGTTTAATCATAGTTTGGTCTGTCTGCAGTGCTGCCTTAGCATTCACGGAAGACATGAGCCATATGTTGAGCTGACTACTTGAGTAGCTCACTCTGAGGTATCAGTGGACTGGCAGCTCAATGAGAATCATTGCAATAGTGCAGTATGGTCACAATTCAGAGGCTATATTTCACACAAAGCAAGTCCCATTGACATGAAACCTGGTATACATATGCAGCCGGACGTACTCTACAACTTTGCCACTGGGATCATTCATTTCTGCCAGGCTTTTTCAGTTTTTTGATTTATCAACACCAAACTCGGTAGACAGCTTAAGGGGAATTAGATATTGTATAGGACTATAAACGTCATTAACTGTTATATTACATTATAAAGGATGTCAATACCAATATGAATTTTACATGGATGTATCTTTTAAATCAGATTTCTATCCAGGCTTGCCGGACCTCTTGAGCTGTCAACCTCACTTGTGATGGGGCTTTAGCTTTCACTCTTTGCTTTGAAGAATAAAGATATTTTTCTCTGCATTCTTCTCTAAAAATATGAAATTGAATTCAGTGTAGACTACTTACTTATCGCTTTTCCACCAACACCTGCCCTGGAGACTGGCAGCTCCGCGACTGACCTGCCAGGGCGGACGCAAGGTGCGCCCGCCAGGAGAGAAGCAGCTGAAAAGCATCTGTCTCTGAGTCCACGACACATGCTTTTTAATTTTAAAAGAAACTATTGAAAAAAATTAAGTATTCGAGTGATGCCCATAACTTTGGGCTCTAGATTGGTGGAATTGTAGATATTCTACAATTCAAAGTCGATTCTATAGACCTTAAACTTGGCACACTCTCTGGCTGTCCTTGCTGTAAAAATCTGCCACTCATGGTCAAACTGTGCAGAAACCATGTATGGACATATCTGATATATCATATCTGTTTTGATATCTTATGTGATTTTCCTGATAGCCAATGACTTTTCTATCATAAAATTCTCATAACTCATTGACAATTTGGTCAATTTTCACAAACCTTACACAGGGCTTTTAAATGTACCAATATGGGGCACCACAAATGCCAAAATTGTGTATGTGTACATCACACAGTACATGTGTAACAACCTTTAAATATATATAATTTATAATATAATTTATATATAAATTCGGCATCATTGGGAAGTCAGGCCCAGAGTTGTTTTTTGCTCAGAGTTGGCTGCAGTCATAAGTAGTTTATTGTATTGCAATTCTATGAGAATTGATTTGCTAACAGATATCTGTACCACTTTGTACTTTAGGTGGGGGTATGCGCCTTCACGTTAGTTTGCAGCCTGCCAGAGAAAAAGAAAGAAGAAGCTCACTCTCAATCTTTATTCTTTATCCCACAATCCAGTACTCTGTGTATGTCTGTACAGACAAGTGTGAGTTGGTTGCATTTATGTGTTTATATTTCTAATTGTTCACGATTGTTTTGTATACTGTAATTGAATGCATAATAGCATCCATAATTGCATGCAAGTTTTGTGTCATCAAGCAGATTTTGATTTAAAATTTTGGATTGCTGATGCCTGTTGTTCATGGCAACAATTTAAACATGTTTCTCTCTCATTGTAGCACATGTATTTCCTTTGAGATGCAGATAAATACTGATAACGGCCTCCCTAGCATTTAGCTACATAGTATTTAGGACAAGTAGTCGGATAACAGTACACTACTTGCCACACTAGGCAGATGTTAGCGACAACTGAACCAGACATCATGGCTAAGATCACCTCCAAGTCTTCAGTCTCTGCCACAGGGGATAGTGGGGAACCTACATCAGGTACTTAAAGTTGAATATGTTTTAGAGATATATGTGCAGTGTTGGGCTTGTTACTCAAAATATATAATCCATTCCTCTACTCATTACTCATTTCAAAGGTAATATTACTTTCCTTATTGTTCCTTGTAAGAAGTAATTTGTTACACTACTCGTTATATTACTTTACTATTTTACTCCAGCCAAATAAAAAAAAAACACATGGTTTCCTCTTAAGTTCAAAATACCTCACCTGTGTGCCTGTGACTGAGCTTAGTTTACAGTTGACTGATATTTTTGTTTACAAATAAGACAACTGGAAATACTTCCAGCTGCTGAATGTAAATGTATCCATCTTTAATCCAAGTGTATGGCATGACATGTCCTGACGAAAATAAATCCGAGTATCGCAATTGGTAAACTTAAAAGTGGTATGAAGGGGTGATAACAACGGTGTAACAATTTATTTCTCTGATTGATAACTGTGATATTATTACTGAAATTTAAATAGTAATTTGTTACACTATTTGTTACTGAGGAAGGTAATAAAATGACGCATTACCGTCCATCACTGTATATGTGACACTCATTCTTTGAATAGTTGTGTCTAAACTTATAAAAATGTAAGCATATGTCCATGAACCTTTCCGATTGTAGCATGAAGCTAAATTAGCTAGTTATTTCTCTTAACTCTTCTTTTTATCAGTATATCAGGCTGGCCCCGTTCATGAAAAGTTCAAACTTGTAGTCCTAGTTTATTAGCATTTTGCTGTTTTATACCACTGTTTCATGTTTTCTTTATTTTATTGTTTAGTCTGATTCATTTTTTTTTGGTTTCCTGGCTGTCGTAATATTGTAAGTTGACTGAAATGGGACAGAATAGCTGGGTCAAAGCTGATTAGTTGTTTGAATGTAGTTCAATCAGCAAATGTCTAATCAGATGTTTATTAGTTGAATCCACTAATTGCTGAACTCTATTCCAGTGTTATTCACTCTTTCACTAGTGTGAAGGTTTTTTATCAGTTGTTCATGTGTCACAAAATTATAATACAATGTGGCAAAAGGTAAACAGCTGACTCTTCACTAATGCAATCACAAGAGGTAGATAAACAGAATTTTGAAAACCTGTAGAAGTTCACCTATGACTCACCTAAAATACATACATGGCAAATCTCCATCCTATAACTCCAAACAAGAAGAAGGAAGAGCTTATGGGCAGTTAGCTCAAATGCATTGCATGCTGGGAAGTATCCTTTTTAGCTAACAATGGGCCTCATCCAGGAAGCAATATACAAACAAATTTTCTCTTTTTTTGTTTGTATCCACGATTTGTTCTTATTTTGTTAGTACCCAATGATTTCTGGGATTCACCAATGTTGTCTTATTTTTGCTATTCTCTTAGGTAAGAGAAAATTTTACGAGTGGTCGAGAGCACTTTTCACAGTCCACAAATTGTTTGTCCAACGTGTGTTCAGCTTCTGAATGCCTTACATACTGCTCTTAGATGCTTTGGCCATCCAGGCCTTACGCAGAGAACACGTTTTTAGCGATTGCACAGATCTATTTGATGAGATGGATGAATGGCTGCTGAGCCGTTTCAGATTGCCAAGAGCACTGCTTTTAGATTTGTGCAATACTCTGGAGCCTCAACTTAGGCGAAACATCACTGGTTGGGGCTTGAGTCCCTGATGGGCCTGGCAGTGGATCACTGTCTGTGTCGGGGGCTTCAGAAACTGTTGCGCCTGGAGCAGCATCGCTGTCAAGTAGAGCGTCTGACTGGACACCTGTCAGTGCCACCTGTCCAATTAGTTGTTGAATTCTTAGGTCTACTTGTGAGAACACCACCTCCTCCTGTCCTCCTCCAGTTGTCATCATGGATCGCTTGGCTTGAGCAATGCGTGTTTTTGCTTACATTTTCATATCAAACCATTTTCTTTTAATTTCAGTTACCGTGCGTCCCTGACACGGCATTTACAGCATCACTAATGTTTTGCCATTGCTGGGTTTTTGATTTTCCAGTACTGTCGCTCTGGAAAATCACGTCTACTTTGTGTAAGTTTATTTAACAGTACATCGATTTCACTACTGCTGAAGTACTTGTTGCAGACTTTTTTTGGTGGCATCTCTCCAATTCTTGGCCCTGTGGCAGAGTATTTGCACATATGGCACAACACCTGCCCTTATAGTGTTTAGGGGGCATTTCCTGTGCTAACAAACAATCAGCCACGCGCCTCCAATGTATGATCAAGTGGAATACATCATTCAGCACACCTGGGTAAGGTGTTCAATCTGAAAACGGTTCAATCTCTAAACTGATTTATTGCTACAGTCCCTTTCCTTGGGAATGAAAATTCCTCCTGCTCTGCGCTACGCCTTAGAAATAACCTGATTCTTCCAGACTACCTTCAAGTTCCATAGAAACCTCAGCACATCTGGCGCACTCTTGTATAGCCGGTACAGGACTCTATTAGGCCCCAGGGCTGAAGAGGCTTTTGCACGCCTTATATCTTGTACCTCTTTCCACCTTGGTGGGCTAACATCACACTGACTGTCTATCTCTCCAATAGATGGAATACCGGGGGGGAGCACTAGCTCTCTAAACCTTTCCCTATCTCTGTGCACTTCCTCCAAATATCCTTCAAGCTCCTGTTTAGATGCCCTTAGACTACCATTCTTCTCCTTACTAAATAACGACTTCACAAATCTAAATTGATCCTTGTAGAATGCTATTCTTGCTCGCTGTTTCTTTTTTCTGTTTTTCCTAATGTTCTCTGCTGTTCTTAACACTGTCAATCGCTCCTTCACATCTGACTTCACCTGGCCACTTAATTCTAGGTTTCTGAGCACTAATCTTCTCCCTTTTTGGCTGGCTAGCCTCTCTGCCTTCCTCAGTGCTAGAACCTGCTTCTACATCAGGGGTGCTGATGTCCTGCGAACTGTGGTTTACTTCCTGTTGCTGATCTTCACCCAACTGACTTGACACTAGGGCTGTGCCATATCATATCATTCACGATAATACCGGTATAAATTTGTACACAAAAAAAAAGTGTCATATCATGATATTAACAATATAGCGGCGTGATGTCGTGTTGACACATTTGCATACCCTACACTCTAAGAAAAAAGATGATAGAAAGGGTACAGCCCCAGTGACAAAGGGTACAATTGTGAACCGTGTAGTGTAGCGCATCAGAACGATACAAGCATGGCTTGTATCTGAATCCTAGCTACTAGCTAAAAGGGGAGCTAAGTCAGTTAGGTTAGGTTAAAACGGTTACGGCTAAAGGTGGACTTTTTTTCACCACTTAAAGCAAAAACACACACGCGAGTACGAGGACAGTCAGAAGTCACGTGAGGCGAGTTTAGCAGCTGGTGATGTGCGGCCCAAAAGCAGGCAAATGACACTAACTCAGCATAGCTGGAGCACTCAGAAGTAGCACTCAAGCTAGTAGCTACGCTATCATCAGTGAAGTTTTTTTGCCTCAACCACGGACATGTAGTCGAGCCGAACTTCGGAACTGTATATCAGCCTGACCGTGCACTACATCGACAGCGACTGGAAGCTGCGCAACTCCTGCCTTGAGACGAGTTCCTTTCCCAAGGATTACACGGGCGAAAATATTGCGAGTGGTTTAAATGATGTGTCTGCCAGCTGGATGGCTACTTCTAACCTGTAATAAGTCCATTTTTTAAGTGTTTACTTGTACAGTTCCAGCACTGACATTCTACCTCATTTGATGGCGATCCATCTTACGTTTACACAAAACATTTAGAGGCAACTTTATTTTAAGTTTTAACAGTATTTTTATTTCATTTTTATAAGCAGTGTTTACATTTTGACTGAAGGTTTCTTTGGATTGCTGCTGTTTACATTTTGTGGCACCCTGGGGGAAAAGCCGGGTGCCACAAGCCCAGTCTGAGGGCACACTCATGACACGAAACACTCTGGAGTCAAGGTTCAAACAGAAATGATATTTTACTGTGTCGATTACACAAAAGACCAATCATAAATGAACTTAACACAGGGTTCTCCAGCAACCTCCCTGGCTGCTTGCTCGGTCCAGTCTCTTCTCCTTCCCTTCCTCCCTCTCCATGGCCTCCCCATTCCTCTTTTTAAGTTCTCCCTAATCAGCTCCCACCTGGCTGATTGGGATGCCGCTCAGCTGGGGCAAGATGGCCGTCCGGCTGAGGCATGCTGGGGGATGTAGTCCCTTCCTCACTGGTAGAGGCCTTGGTCTGCCACATATCCCCCCACTCAGCTCAGAGCTGTAGGGGGATCTGAGCTGCACTGCAGTGATGACGGGCCTCTGGTTCACCATCACTGCCACCGCTCTGCTGCCTGGACCACCGGGATCAAAAGGCCACTCCTGGGCACCAAGCAGTTTGGAGAGGTTGGCTCTGGCTTCTGTTGGCGCCAGCTCTGCGGTAGAGTCGAGGGCTCCTCCCGATGCTGCCGCCGTCATCGCTAGCCCCGCCATTGTCGCTGGCCCAGGGGCTGCCACCACCACCACTGTTGCTGGTACCGTTGGCTCGTGGGCTGGCTCCGCCGTTGGCTCTGCCACCGGCTCCACCACCGGCTCCACCACCGGCTCCACCACCGGCTCCACCACCGGCTCTGTTGGCTCGGGGGATGGCTCCACTACTGGCGCCACTGTTGTCTCTGCCACTGGCTCTGTTGGTTCGGGGGCAGCTCCTGCCACCATGGCGTCTGGCGCCGCTGCCATTGCCGGCTGCTTTGGCTCCGGGTCTGCTACCGCCGGCTCCTCTGGCTCCGGGGCTGCTACCGCCGGCTCCTCTGGCTCCGGGGCTGCTACCGCCGGCTCCTCTGGCTCCGGGGCTGCTACCGCCGGCTCCTCTGGCTCCGGGGCTGTCACCGCCGGCTCCTCTGGCTCCGGGGCTGTCACCGCCGGCTCCTCTGGCTCCGGGGCTGTCACCGCCGGCTCCTCTGGCTCCGGGGCTGTCACCGCCGGCTCCTCTGGCTCCGGGGCTGTCACCGCTGGCTCCTCTGGCTCTGGGCCTGTCACCGCTGGCTCCTCTGGCTCTGGGTCTGCTACCGCTGGCTCCTCCGGCTCTGGGTCTGTCACCGCTGGCTCCTCCGGCTCTGGGTCTGTCACCGCTGGCTCCTCCGGCTCTGGGTCTGTCACCGCTGGCTCCTCCGGCTCTGGGTCTGTCACCGCTGGCTCCTCCGGCTTGGGCTCCTCCGGCTTGGGCTCCGCCACCGGTGCTGGCTCCTCGGGCCCTGGAGCTGGTGAGGTGCTCCGCTGGAGCAATATAGCCAGCGCTTCCTGCAGGCGGGCCTGGCTCTCGAGCACGGCAGCGAGGGCTTCCTCCATGCTGAGTCCTGCTGGCGCGCCCGCTGGTTTGGGCCCTGCTGCTGGCTTTGGGGTTCCCGCTGGCTCTGGTTTCGGGGCTGGAGCCGGCTCTGGAGCTGGTGCCGGTGCCACTGGCTCCGGGGCTGAGGCTGCCGTGGGCTCCGGAAGCAGGTCTGGGGCTAGTGCTGCTGCCACTGGTGCTGCCGCTGGTTCCGGGTCTGGGGCTGCCGCTGGCTCCAGGTCTGGGCGTGCCGCTGGGGCTGCCGCTGGCCCCGGGTCTGGGGGTGCCGCTGGCTCCGGGAGCGGGTCGGGGGCTGCCGCTGGCTCCGGGAGCGGGTCGGGGGCTGCCGCTGGCTCCGGGAGCGGGTCTGGGGGCGCCGCTGTGGGTGCCGCTGGCTCCGGGTCTGGGGGCGCCGCTGTGGGTGCCGCTGGCTCCGGGTCTGGGGGCGCCGCTGTGGGTGCCGCTGGCTCCGGGTCTGGGGCTGCCACTGGCTTTGGAGCCGCTGCCATCTCCAGGGTTGCCACTGCTGGCTGCGGGGCAGCTGCTAGCTCCTGGTCCAGGGGTATCGCTGGCTCCGGGTCGGGGGGCGTCGCTGCTGCCACTGCCACTGGCTTCGGGGCCGGCTCTGCCGCTACTAGCTCCAGGGTTGCCACTGCTGGCTGCAGGGCAGCCTCTGGCTCTGCCGTTCCCTTCTTAGCGGCCTTCCCTCTCACCTGGAAGCTTTGCGCCTTCCCTGGATCATGGAAGAAGCAGGCTTCCAGAGCATGGCCCCACCTGTCACAGTGGCCACACCACGCAGTCGGTGCCTCCGGACAGGACGGCCACCGATGGTCCGGCTCGCCACAATATTCACGAAACGTCTCGTGTGGGTTATCGTCGCACTGGCACGGCTCTGCTGGCACGAGGGGAAATCTCCCTATCCCCCTCAGGATAAAGAGCTGTGCCCTCACGCATCTCTCCTCCTCCGACCCGACCGTATGGACCGCTGTCCATTTCTTCCACCGTTTCGGGTGGGTCTTTTCCAGGGCTCCTTCCAGCTGAGGAGTGGCCAGGACGTCGTCGCCATCATGATACCTGAACCACTCCCAGAGTCCCAGGCACACTCGGCATGGCGTGTTCCCTGCGTGCTGATCGGAGCACCCACATTCTCCACCATATGTGGCACCCTGGGGGAAAAGCCGGGTGCCACAAGCCCAGTCTGAGGGCACACTCATGACACGAAACACTCTGGAGTCAAGGTTCAAACAGAAATTATATTTTACTGTGTCGATTACACAAAAGACCAATCATAAATTAACTTAACACAGGGTTCTCCAGCAACCTCCCTGGCTGCTTGCTCGGTCCAGTCTCTTCTCCTTCCCTTCCTCCCTCTCCATGGCCTCCCCATTCCTCTTTTTAAGTTCTCCCTAATCAGCTCCCACCTGGCTGATTGGGATGCCGCTCAGCTGGGGCAAGATGGCCGTCCGGCTGAGGCATGCTGGGGGATGTAGTCCCTTCCTCACTGGTAGAGGCCTTGGTCTGCCACAATTTGTACTTAAGATTTGAGGTAGGTTTTATTAGGTGATACTATTTTGCAGGCTCCTGAAGAGTAAAAGGTTAAGTTACTTTTAGTTATTGTTAAACTAAAATATTAAACAATTGAGTTATTTATACTTTTACTGAAGATTCCAAGGAAAACACTGTTATACCTACTTTTATGTTTATATTTTGACTTATGTTGTCACTATTTGCACTAATAAATGCTGCTGCAATCACCAATAAATCATTGTTCAGGATTTTGTTTTTCATATCGTCATGAATATTGTTATTGCAAATTACCCTGAAATATTGTGATATTATTTTAAAGCTATATCGCCCACCCCTACTTGACACACAAATAATTATCAACACGGGGTCCCTGTGTTTCCTCTAACAAGCACCTCTTCCTCCCTTGGTGTATTCTAAGACCCTTTAAGTTTGTTACCTTCTGCCAGCCACACAAGCAAACCTGAAGCTTCTTCCCATCTACCTCTGAACTAGTGGCTTCCACTGTTTTCCCTACTCGTAGTCAAATCCGTTCCAGAGTCAATAGCCGTGTCAACTATAGATGAGTCTATATCTTCTGCCCCTGCTCTCACAGACTCTAGGGGTGTTTTTCTCGTAATTGTTTCTGTAGCTAAGTAGGGTGTAACCAAAATGCCTATCTAGCCTTGGCTACTACAGCAATGAGTTGCTAACCCATTGCAGACCAGATGGGGTCTATTTCCTCCTGTCAGCTGTCTTTCCATGCTGTGACAAGGTCTTTCCCTAGTTGTCAGCTGCACTATTCACAACAGTCACTAGCCTAAGCTAGCTTTAGTATTCATTAATACACAGGACAAGATGTTACAATCCCTTGTGCCATAATCCAAGGCAAACACTTATAGAAGCCCAATTCAGATAAAAAATACGAATGATACAACCACCATCAAATGAAACACCATAGCAGACATCAGGCTACACCATGATAAATCTACAGAGTCATTAGTCAGATTTGCCAGTTACCTACCCTAGCCAACAGCGGTATGCGGCATGTCATTGGGGATATCAAGTGGGCACCTTCCTTCACCGATCTTTGGCTATTGGGCTATTTTTTAAGGCAGCTTACACGTGTAGATGTGCAGATGTTACTAAGGAGATGACTATCCTTGTGGCAACACCCTGTGTATGTATACCAAATAAATCTAGTAGCATAGGGGTAAGCACAGACATCCTTTACATGATAAGATAATGCTACCTGAACGTGACATATACACTACACCTAAATGAAAGACAATATGGCAGCACTACATGTGTCCATTGGCTGTGTCTCCATTCTAAGTCATTGGTTTGGTCACATTTTATAGGTCTTGATGCTAGGTAGGTACTAGTACTGGTTCTCTAGAATATAGGTCAGGATCCTTCATAATATCTGTTAGTATTTGCATTCTTGTTTGTGTGTGTGTGTGTGTGTGTGTGTGTGTGTGTGTGTGTGTATGTACGTGTCAGTGGAACAAGTGGCATGGACATGGCGTGTGTGTGTACTGTATTTGTGTATATGCATTTATGAATGTGAGGGAATGGATGTGTGTTTATATGCTGAAGTCATTATAGCCATGTTTTACTGGTCTGTGTCACAGGCTATGGGTCCTCTCAGTGAGAAGAATGAGAAGTATGCACAGTCAAGATAGATCATGAAAACATGGACATCATTTTTTACAAGGGACCTGAAGTGGTTTTATACACTCAGCTGCCTGCACTGGCAGAGCATCTGTGAGCATACTGCATCCATCCCCTCTACTGAACCTTAACTTTTTAGCTTTATTCATGAAGCGGTTTCTAAAAGCATCCTCAGCCTCAAAATTTGTGTGTACTTAATGTGTAAGTGTGTGTGTGTGTGTGTGTGTGTGTGTGTGTGTGTGTGTGTGTGTGCGTGTTTAATGCAACACAGTCTCAGGTGTAAGTAGCACAGTGAGGTTAATAACGTTTGCCCTGAAACTTTTTACTTTCTGCTCCTCTCCTTACCTTTTGATTAACCAGTTGAATTTATTTAATGAAGTGAATGAACAATTCACCAAGCACAGAACATAACTATCAGGACGACACTATAAAATCACATGATTTCTTTCCATTGTGATCCTTTCGTTTACAGGCAAGCAAGCAGAAAAATAAGCTTTTGCTTATCTTCATCCCCTTCTTGTTCTTTTTTCTATTGCCCATCTTTCTCTCTTCCAACTTCTGCCCTTGTGCAGAAGGGAGATGCTAAAGTAAAGGCTTTTATTGATCTCCCATAAACTCTTCCAGAATTCAGCCTGATCCCAGACGCTGACCATTAAGTATTGAACATTTTCCAAGGTCAATGAAATTTTGCAGTTGAAGTTTTTTTTTTTATCCATGCAGTGTGTAAAACAAGGGTGTTTTTTTTCCTAACTATAATTTTAAATGACTACAATTTTTTTTATTTTGAAACCTACTGCAATACCTTTGCTGGTTCCTGTTGTGCAGTATCTTTCTTGCAAGCTAAGACTAGTTTACTAAATGGTGCCTGTCCCATAATGCTTGAGGGCTGATTAGATAATTGCAACTGATCATTTCCCAATAGACAGATATGTTTGTGTTTGCTGACATACAATCTCACTTAAAGTCCAATTTATACCATACATACTTCCGACCTTGGTTAAATAGTATTTGCAAATGATTTGTTTGAATTTGTTTGATTTGTTTTTGTTTTTTAAATCAGAGCAATTCTGATTCTCAAGTTCCTGCCACTCAACCCAGGTTTGAAACAGCAAAACTGTCAGTGTTAATTCAACTGTAAAAATCAACATCATAAAAATGGTCATATGAGTCCAAAAAAATGAGTTAATTTAACACATTTAGATAATTTTGAACAGCCGCCCCAGAGCCATGTCAGCTCTATGCTCTCGGGTGTTTTTATTCTTATTTTCTTCTTATTCTTTCATGTTTATTGTTTATTGTTATGCACCAATCACCAATCCTTGTATGTGAAAACATATTTGGCAATAAACCTGTTTCTGATTCTATGAATGGGCAAACAACACTTCAATCAACACTTCTCATCTCCAAAAAAACAGCATCACTTTTTTTACAGCATTTTTTCTTTTTTTTTTGCTTAAGTGACAGTGACAAATTTTACTCACTTCTGGTATGATTCTATGATTCAATTCACCCCTTCACCCTACCCCTTAGGCCTTCTCCTCCGTTTTGGGTGTTCACGTGTAGGGGTAGGGTGTCCCGATTCTTGTTGGGATCGAGGGGTAGGGTGAAGTGTTAGGGCTACATGGCCCTCCAAACGGAGATTTTTCAGGGGCACACTACAAACCGAGGGTTATGAGTCTCCCAGAATGGCCTGCGAATCAACTGGAACATCATGGCGAACACTACCATCCAAAGTGAACCACAGATGTAGTATTTTCTTCGTTAATAAACATGTAAAAAATATTCTAACCGTCGTATTATCTTAGTTTAATGTCGTTACATTTTATAGACCTTTTCTTTATAACAAGCATAACAAAAAATCGCTAGTATGCCGATGTCTCTACCTCGCTAGTTAACGTTACAACATTGTTTTTAGGCTGATTTGTGCATGACAGTCTCGCATTTTGACATATTTCCATGTCGCATTTCCCCCCTTTAATGGCATATGACGCCCAAAATATAACTGAAGTCCAGCAGCGAAGTTGCTGCACTCATTACGGCTCCTCTAATATCAGTGCAGACTGGCAGGGTAATGGTAGGAGCATGGCTTGCTAGCCTACAGAGCTCCGCTAACGCTATTCTGTCATGAAGTGGACCGGTAATGAAGCAGTGGTCTTTTTTATTTGATGATTTGTTTGATCGATTGGTAGCGTGAAACGTATAAATTGTGAACGAAACGCGAGCATCCATGCTTTTCTATCTCCATCAGATGAATGGCAAATGTCACTGGGATAATACCATTATTGCCATCATAATATCCACAAACAAACTTGTCACGTCTGTTTACGTAAACGTCATCGATGACGTATCAGGGTCTTGAAGGGTTGTCCTATTTCATAGGGGGAGATTTCAACCACTACGCCTTGTAACTCTGTTCCGAGGGCCAAGCTGAAGGGCGAGGGAGCCCTTGAAAACGAGCCGTAGGGGTGAAAATGAGAATTGAGATTCGACCTGTCTGTCTGTCTCTGGCTTGCTTCACCTTTCTCCACTCTCAACACTGACAGACTTCTGGACTTGGTAACAGCTGGCAGCTTGCTTCACTAACCTCGAAGAATCACCACACTGCAGACATTTTTTTCTTCTGTCGGACAAGTATTTTGTTGTGCCAAAGCTTATGTCATTAAAGTATCGGTGTCAGGGCAGCTAAATTTGCAGATCTAGAGTATTTGGTAGCTGCATTGTCACCGATCCCGATACTCCGGTTTTATTTAGTCTTTTATCACAAACAAGCCTCAAAGGACTTTACCAACTAAAGTCCCAACTAAGTCAGGCTGATAGACGAATTTATGACACAATCAATCATCAATTATCAATCCATTATGATAAATAGGATCTTTACATAATACAATACAGAACAAAAGCACATAAAAACAAAGTAGCAGGTACAAGAGGACTGAAAGGACACTATATGCTGTACTACAGTATACTACCGATACTATTGCTGCACCTCTGCTTATAAACCCTTTCCACACGGGTATTCATATGGAGTTATGCTCTTATCCTTCCAGAGCCTAGTGGGACCCTTCATCTAGTCTCTGGCCTTGGGCATTTCAGCAGATTGCTTTGTGCTGCAGCTCAAGTTACCATGGTGCCTGCTCTTCTAAGTGCTCATCAGTATCCCTTTCAAAGCTGTATCGTTAAACAGTTCTGTAAGCTCAATGTCTTGGAGGGAGCTTTACACACATTCAGTGGGAACGCCATGCAGAAGGAATTGCATGCGTGCAAACATATTGAACAGCCGGGAAATGGAGCACATTCTCACAATGGAGGGTTGTTGTCATCAGTGTACTGCTACAGTATGGGGAAATACGTGATGCACTAGGCAGCAAGCCACATTCACCATCTTCCTCTCTCTCTCACCTTTTGGGTTTTTTTCAGCATTGTTTTTCTCTTTAGAACACACTCGCTCTTTCTGCAATGTCTCTAGAGAACTCTCTCTCTGTCACACACACAAACATTTACCAGAAAATATTTACACACACACACACACACACACACACACACACAAACTTTTTAATATTCAGGCACACACACCCTCTTTGATTCAGCTCATCTCTGTGATGGTGTGAGCCTTTGGTTAATAACTGCCTTTGCTCTCCTCCACAGATGCCGGCTCAGGATCAGGAGATGATGGTAAGATTACTCATCTCCTCCCCCTCTTCTCCTCTCCCCCCACATGCTTTGCTTGTTAATGTTATTCTCTCCCTGGTTGGCTCTGTACTCAAATCTGCATCCACCGAAATTACAATCCATTGTCATATGTGTCATATATGTGTCACATATGTGTCATATGAAAAGTGTCTAATGGTCTTATACAGTCATGTACCCTGCAACTTATGACCAGATGTGCATACAGTAGTGCTGTACTGTACCACAATGCTATTACTACTAATGTTTGGCCCGATTTGATGTGTTGCCTCCCTTTGCGAGACACACTGTTTTACAGTGCTTGCACAGCAGTGCTACTGTGTTTGGGGGCTCGCCTTTTTCGTCCACTTTAAAGCTGAAATATATCCATATTTCACTTAGGGCCCCCTCTTTGTCAGTGAACTGAGGTGTTGCTGCTGCTGCCATCTCTTCAAGTCAAGTCTCTGAACAAAAGGAGAAAGTGGTCCACTCTCGACTGGATGCTCTTGACTCGCTTCGCGCTTGCTGCGGCTCATATCACACAAACTCAGTCAGGGTTGTTTCCCGCAACGTCACACACACCACTAGCGCAACATCCCCAGCGTTAAAGAGCTACTTAAAGGGATAGATGCCTATTAGCCAGATCAAATTGTCATTTGCACAATAAAAAAGTATAGATTTTTCAAAATGCTGGTATTATACCATTTTCAAAACTCCAGTAGCACGGTACATTTTCAGTATCGGTTTACTGTGCAACACTAGTTCAAATAGCTATTATTAGGGAGGTGTGTGTGTGCATCTGTTTGTTTACCCGTGCCGTTTCTTCATTAACTCTCACGCGTTGAGCATCATCAAACATCTCAGAGATTTGAAAAGAGATCAGTCCTCAACAGACAGCAGACGGCTGGATGAGTGGAAATGAAACTTGTTGCTAGGTCAGTTAGAGAACGAAATGGCCAGTGATGCATGTCATAATGTGTGTGTTCTCTCTTTCTAGTCTCTCCATTGCATCTAGTGCAGCTCAAATGTCAAAAAAGAGGGAAGGGTAGCAGGCCTGGGAGAAGTGGATCACGATATCGTGTAAATCGTGTAAACAACCGTCCTTTTCCTGCAACAAGTGAATCCTCTTGCTTCAAGCACTTTTAGTGGACGTACTTTGACCACATTGACATGCCCGCTGGATTACATTGCAGCCATTGAGACCCCGTTTCGCGATTGCCGGCTGAGCCGATCTACCGGAGCAACTTAGCGGTATGATAGGCGATTTTGTGGATGTAGAGGCCAGCTTGAAAAATCCCGAAATTACCCTTTAAATACAAACCTCAATTCCAATGAAGTTGGGACGTTGTGTAAAACGTAAATAAAAACAGAATACAATGATTTGCAAATCCTTTTCAACCTATATTCAATTGAATACACTACAAAGACAAGATATTTAATGTTCAAACTGATAAACTTTATTGTTTTTTTGCAAATATTCACTCATTTTGAATTTGATGCCTGCAACACATTCCAGAAAAGCTGGGACAGGGGCAACAAAAGACTGGGAAACCAACATTGAATGCCCGTGACCTTCGATCCCTCAGGCGGCACTGCATTAAAAACTGACATAATTCTGTAATTCATAATTCCCAAACGCTGAGTGTTGTTAAAAGGAAAGGTGATGTAACACAGTGGTAAACATGCCCCTGTCCCAGCTTTTTTGGAACGTTGCAGGCATCAAATTCAAAATGAGTGAATATTTGCAAAAAAACAATAAAGTTTATCAGTTTGAACATTAAATATCTTGTCTTTGTAGTGTATTCAATTGAATATAGGTTGAAAAGGATTCGCAAATCATTGTATTCTGTTTTTATTTACGTTTCACACAACATCCCAACTTCATTGGAATTGGGGTTTGTACCTTAAAAATATGCTATGGACTTCTCAAAGCACAGTAGCAAGGTTTTCTCTGAATATACACACCTTGAATGCTCACCTTTTGAGAGCTCTATGTGGTAGTAGTAGCTTGAGAACTGGCCATATTCTCAAACATGAAACTGTCCAATTCAATGAATCGATCATTCAGAAGGAAGAGAGATAATTAAGGAAGAATAGCTTTGGGGTGGAGAATGGATGGAGGGATATGGGGAGGGGAGAGGGGAGAGATGAGACAAGGGCAGGAGGAGGAGAAACAAGGATACCCTATAAAGATATAATCATAGCAGAGGTAGAAATAGATGGAGAGATATAAGAGACGGAAGGAAAGGAAGAGGGGGAGAGCTGCATTTTATGAGCAGAGGAGGAGGTTAAAGATAGCGGTTGTAAAAGGTGGGCTAGGCTAGTACAGAGGGACCAGCAGTGGAGAGCCCTCCCAGTAAAAATCAAAAGTCTTTTAATGGCCAGTGATAAATCTACACACATAGAGTTCTGGTCAGCTCAAACCTAGATATAGTAGATACCAATTTGTGCGGGTGTGTATACATGCAGGCTAGCACAGATGCATTTGTGTCTGCATTCATGCTATGTGTGTTTGTTGTGTGTTTTTTTTTAATCTGATAAGTACAAACTCAAGTCAACTGTGGATGGAGCTGCCCTTGGGGGCATCAATCTGGTCACATGGCCCTCTTAGTCAGAATCAGACATTTGTCCAAATCAAATTGTACAGTGGAAAAATCGAATTCCACCCACAAGGTCATGGAAGACTGAAGCCTTGAACCTAAATGATTTCTACAATACTTGAAGAATAGTGTATTTCCAAAAATCAACATATGCAAAAACAAAACTCATCATCTGGAGTTCATCATTGAATGTCTATAAAATATAGAGAATTCAGTATTATTTTGTTTATGACTTAAATATCATATTATTCTTTTAAAATAACAATGTGTTTTATGTTTGTGCTTACTGTCACTTTTCCAAATTGTGAATACCTCATTTTAGAATGAAAACATTGAATCAGTCCCAAATAAAACCAGAACTAGAACACTAGGCTAAGAACCAGTAAGAAAATGACTTGCCTCAAGCCCCAAAGTCAATGATGCAAACTCTGTCATGCTCTAGGAACTTGTGGCATCAAAGTGACCTAATTCCTCTGCAGTTTTAGAATGGTAACTCTTCACCAAACAAAGTGCTTTGTCAAGGTCACGGCAGTGTTCTGTAACTTATTAGAGCTATCTCCCTTCTGTCTGAAATGTGAAAAAAAACGATCCAAGCGCTCAGCAGCAGGTATAAAGCCACACAATGGTCTATAGTCCAATTATCTTTATTGATAGGGCAGTCTCCTAAGTCTCTCTCTCCCACTCAGTCATCTGTCCTATCTGATTTCCTTTATATCTCTCTCTTATTATTTGTGGCATTTTGGGGTGACATTTTTTGTAATAATCCTTCATTGCTATCAAAAATATCCAAATCACTCTTCGTTTCTTCATCGTCTAGGCTATGTCTCCAAGTTAGATGACAGTATTTTGTGTATGTGTGTCTATACGTCCAGTATGTATTATGTATTTGCTTTTTTATGTGAGTGTTGGACTAATGAAGGGATAAACACTGCACTACATTTAATTGAAATACCATAGCCCGATTGGATCAATTAATCAAATGATCATTCCGAACCCACATAGATTCACAGGCACTTCATTCATTTGAATTAAGTGCGAGGAGCCAGTACTTAGCAATGATGAATTCAATTTCAGTTGATCTCTCCTGGTCAATACGCAGCAACGCACACTAAAGCATAGAATATTAAGTTCAGTAAGGTTTCACTGCATATTTGGCTGGGAGTATTTGATTGTCTCTCCTGCTGTGTCTGTGCAACACATCCCAGATAGCAAAGAAATGCCGGCCCGATCACAGCCCAGTTTTCACATGCCGAGTCAGCTTTAGTTGGCCCGACATCGGAACCCGGAGACGGCCCGACTTCATTTTGAATGACTGCCCAGAATCGGGCCGAGTACATCGGCCCAGTTCTGTCTGCCAAATCCAAGCCGATTCTGCCGACGCTGAACCAGAATAGGCCCGATTTAAGATTATATACCCAGATAGCAAAGAAATGCCGGTCCAGTTGCGGCCCAGTTCTCACCTGCCGAGTCAGCCGGAGATGGCCTGACCTTGTGTTGAATGACGGCCCAGTTCCGTTTGCCGAATCCAAGCCGATTCTGAACCAGAATAGCCCCAGAACAGGCCCGATTTAAGATTATATACTATTCCCTTTCCATCCTCACTGAATTCTTTCATTCCCTGTAAATAGTCTAAAATAACTAATTGTCTAAATTTTCGAAAATCTACAACACAGTTTAACAAACATTTACATTCATACAACAATATATTGTATAAAGCCCAAAAAGTTGTGGTATTGATTGACAGCAAACACTGAATTGCACCATTCTAATATTTATTATAAACAATTGCAAGAATATTGAATATATGCACACACATGTATATATAATAATTAAATAATTAATTTTCTTCTTCTCACTGGTCTTTCCTCTCTTGCCTTCCTTCCGCCATCTCTTAATGTATTTCTCGATCTCCTCTGACTAGACAGACAGATAGACCCATACACCCACTAGAGATGAACAAACTTAACAGTAACGCACAAGTAGAGTCCACACACCATGATAGCCACCTGCTGATCGGAGTATAGCAACCACAAATATGAGAAAATCTCTTTAAAAAAGGTTCAAAATCAAGTTTTACAGCACCAAATTATAATTCTCCGTTTTTTTTCATATTTATTCTGTGGCTTTAGCGGCGAACAGAAACATCTGAAAATGATCTTTCTAAATGCTATCTTAAATGCATTTCTCCATTCAGAGACCCCTTTGAAGCTACACACATGACTTAAAATACATATTCTCCCAAAAAGTGGATGCAAAGGACTCAAACTAAAGTCATTTTAGACTTAGTTAATCTTTAAGAGTGTAAATATCTGATTAACTGACACCTGTTAGCTAGTCGCGCTAGCGTGCTAATGTTAGTTTATCTTAGCTGTAACGTTAGCGGTCGCTTCTACCAGATTTATTTTTTAAAGGATTTGAGTGCAACAACAGTAAAATCAACAGCATAAATGGCAATTTTGTTAGTTAAACTACACAAACCTATGATGGTGACGTTACTGACCTGGAATTACTAATAAAAAATACAACATTTTGTAGGCTGAAGGATTGCAGCAGCAGAGTCAAAACGGCAAGTGAAAACTGAAGCTCAAGCCCTCTACTCAACCAGATACGTTTCATAGTGTTGCTAGGCAAAAAATATAGTCACCTGCCGAATATTGACCAGATCTGGTCCAAATTCAGACATCATGATCTGGGCCATATCCAGCAAGCTACAGTTGGGCCAGACTCTTTCCGTGACAATAAACCAGCATTCACCCAAGCCCTCCACTGCTGGAGTCTGGCACAGCTGACAGCAGCCGATTCTGACACTCAGCCTCACTCAGGCACTCAGATTGTGCCGTCAGTGAAGTGGGCGCTGGCCCGATTCTCATTGCTATCTGGGATACATACATGTAATCGTATAATATAAGATAAACACTAACAATTTTTAACACTAGGACGGCCAAGATTATAGCACCACCTTCAACCGCCGCAAACGGTCTGCCAGACCGTTAGGTGTAACTGCATGGATGGTGTTCACAGTCACAGTAACAATGCATTTGTTTGATAAAGTTAGGTGTAAATTATCAACAATAAATTAAACATCCAAAATACAATGATCAATAAAGCTATAGTGTCCCAGTAGATGGTCGCCTACAAGCTATTATGACAGCCGCTATAGCCAATGCAAGTGTGGAAATCAATGCTATATTTCCTAAAACAATAAATAAGAAATAGTAATGCATGCTTCTGATGTATTTAGGTCTTGATATATGCAACCAAGGAAACAACATTATGCAAAGTCAACTAAAGTGTTATAGGCTACAACGTGAAGCAGGCTGGATCTCACAGCTTTGCTCTAGGCTGCTTTCACGGTGCACAGTAGCCTTTCATGGCATGGGCCAAAGCTGAACAGTTTGTAGTATTGACAATGCTAAAATAGAATATTTTACACTATTCTATCAGATAGAACAACTATTAGGATATCTATTTCAATACAGACATGACACAATAAACAAAATAAAAACATTTATTGGCTGCAGGAATCCCGACACAACATACACACAACACACAATAAAAATCACATAATATTCAGAAAATAAAAAATATATAATATAATATAAATAATAATAATAATAATAAATAAACATTAGAAAATCACAGCTTCGTTTGGCATATTTTGGGGAAACGAAACAGAGGAAAACATTGGGTTATTTTGAACAAACCTGAGGTCGAGTTGTTAGTTGCCTAATTTAATTTACACACTGCAGCAGTGGCAAAAGTGCTTCACCCTTGCAGTGCATTTCCCACAAGCTTCCATCCTTGACATGCGTTCAGGGTCTTGTTCTGTTTGCAGTGGCTATTATTATTTTTGAATTATTTGGCATTGCCTCCGTTTTGCTGGCTGTTGCTGGTGTGGCTCTCTCGGAACATACACGGTCAGACTGGCCTTGACGCATGTGTGGTCTTCACTCAGCTCCTTGACCAGCCGGAGGATGAAGGCTCTTCGGGTGACGCCGTTCCCTGTGCATGCCATGGACCATCTGCGGGTAGCCCCTTTTACAGAGCAAAGCCGAGCCATCTGATCTACTATGGCTAAAACTGACCGGAGATAGAAATTAGCGCAAGCTGTCATCATTGTACCTCTGTCCAGTATACAGAGAAATGCACTCAGTGGATCCTCTATGTTGCATTGGTGTGCGCTGTTGGTGCACTGTTGGTGTGCTGTTGGTGCGCGGTTGGTGCGCTGTTGGTGTGCTGTTGGTGCGCGGACTCGGTTGTAAAAATGGAATGAAATTAAATTTTAAAATGAGAGGGAATAGCCAGAGCATTTGCAATAGGCCTACTTGCATCTGGAGAAGCGGCGCGTGCTCTCTCTGGCACGGGTGTGGATGGCACATTTTACACAGCTACCTGCTGTCCCACTATTGACGTTTATATATCATTATTCCTTATTGATTTTACAACTTTTTATGACTTTTTTTTTTACAACTTTGCACTTTGAAGCAGCTGCGCTGTCATGAATATATAAGACCTATACAGAGACGCGATCCAAACGACAGTGTACTAATTCAGCCCCAAGCCCAAAATAACATAGGCCTATATGAAAAAATAATAACCTATGCCTACCTGGCACCAATGGAGTGGCAATAGATGGCACAGCTGGCAGAACGGGGCAGCATTGTTAGGTTTGGATTTTTTACGCTGGGGTCCCGCTGGCTCATAGCCGGAATCAAGACGAACACCTCGCTCCAGTCCACATCACTCAAGTCTGAGACCTATATGAAGGTATTTCCCTGCCAAAACTATTTTCAGAAGTGTATCATGATTTGCAAGAGTGAAAACAATTTGTATTTGCAAAGAACTATTTTCAGAAGTGTAAGTCATGATTTGCAAAAGCAAAAAACTATTTGAGCAAGAAAAATACATTTGTATTCACAAAACCTTTTTCAGTTACGCTTTTACACTTACAAACGTCAGTTCTGCGCCCGCCGACTTTTGTCACTATTCCAGCACGCAAAGCCTGCCAAAACTATTTGCAAGCATGTGGGCAAGGATTTGCAAGCAAGAGACAAGATTTGCAAGCGAGAGACAAGATTTGCAAGCAAGAGACAAGATTTGCAAGCAAAGGGAAGGCGGGACTAGATCAGAGAGCTACCTGATTGGTCCATGGAGGGATCACCATGCTCTCCACTGATTGGATACAGAATGTGCCACTACAGAACTTTGGGTGGCTCGTCCTGTCAAGCATTGTAACTGAAGACGACGTCCAGCATGGTATGTGTGCCCCATTGTGTTACTGTCAATTTAGCTATAAATTACTGATATTAAGCTCTGTTGATGTTCATAGCCTGCATAATACAAACCTAGCAAACAGCTACAATTTCTCTGTAACTAGCAAATTAGCTCATTCTACTCAAGACTATTGACATTGACTAGCTAAGACTAATGAGCGCAAAAGTCAGGCATACAGCTAGCCAACGTGGTCGGTCTGATCGGTCCAACTTAACCACCCAAAAAATTGGGCCATCAAAAAATTACAATCTCAGTCCAAAATGCACTAGCCTGAATTTGCAGCTGTGAACCCTTTAAATTTATTAGCTAAGTAGCCATTCATTTTATGTTATGTAATGCTAGATCAGTTTAGGGAGTTTTGTTTAAAGTGTATTTACTTTTGTTTTACCTACTTTTCAGGCACAGAATATGCCCTGCGAACCACACATCCCAGCTGTGTCAGCCTAGAGATAATGCCAACAGTGTCAACGCGATGCATGGATACACGGATCCTTTCCCACTGGACACGATGACCCTGCGCCTGCAGCATCCCGTTCATCATCCTATAGCCAGTGTAACAGAGTTAAAAATGCACTTTAATAATTCTTATTTTCAATTTTATTGATCATTTAATTATGTAATGATGAGTATTTGTGAATTTTATCTTCATGTGTTATTCTTATTTTCATTGTTTTCTGTGAAAATATTCCTGCACATCGCCCCTTCTGTGCTTCTGGGGTTTCCGTAGCTCCCTCCCGGTCTCTCACAGTGCCGTTTGCATTGTTGAGGGTAAGTTGTGTGGAAACGCTGCTGCGATATTTTATTGTTTTCTTCGGAAATTGAGCCATTTATGTTGTTAACCTTTGGTGCATATTGTTTATTGTTGATACTGTTACGTTACCCAGCAGTTTTGTTTTGTCCGCTAATATAAGTTTTGCAGATGTCTTCATTTTACTATTTTTAGCGCCATTTGTATTACGGCGGGCTGCCCTGTCATGTGACTAATGTAGCACTGCAGATTATGTTAGCATCCTTAACCTAGTTTAATCCTGTTATTTTGCATGTGTCGGAGCAGATGTGCAGAGAAAAAGAAAAGAAAGTCCAGAAGTCAATTAGTGGTTCATATTGTCTTCTGCAGGTATGTGTTTCCCTTTGTTAAATGATATATTTTCGTTGTCTCTGTTTAGTCACCCGCCACGCGCCATTTTACTTTGCCCACCAGGTGTCACTGTTTTCTCTGTTCTCATGATTTAGGTTAAATGTTTTCCTGTCAGTTTTGGTAGCTCTAGGTTATCAATGCACACTGAGCTGAATGCATGCTGCAGTGTCAAGTTGATGTGTCTGTATGTATTTGTATCTGCAGACAGTGCCGTTTGCATTGTTGACGATGTGCAGAGAAAAAGAAAAGAAAAAGTCCAGAAGTCAATTAATGGTTCATATTGTCTAATGCAGAAATTAAAAGCCGAGAAAGCAACTTCTTGAGTCGTCCTTTTACAAGCCTATCCTATCCACATGCGTTACACCAGCGTGAGGATTTGTTGACTTTATTTGGGACACTAAAGTGTCCAACTCCTCATCGGACACACAGCTACAGTACCAGTCAAAAGTTTGGACACACCTGTTTCTGTTTCTCATGATCTTCTCATGACATTTTGATTTAGAGGCTTGATGCTTAAATGCTTGAAATGTTCTTAGACAAATAGAGAAGTTGATGCCTGTGTATGAATTTATTTTCAAAACTTACATTTTAATTAAATTGAAATGCACCCCCAACAAGTAGTTTTCATTTAGACTTTAGAGGTGGAGAATGTTGAACCACAATGATTAAATCATCATTTTAAAGACTCACATAGTGATTGTGGCCTTTAAAAGTTAATTTGTGGAATTTCTTTGCTTGTTAATGCCAAAGGGTTTCTACTTTGAAGAATCTAAAATATAAGATCGTTTTTTTTTTTTGGTCACTGCATAATTCCTTTTGTGTTATTTCACAGTTTTGATGACTTTATCATTATTCTAAAATAATGGAAAATTGTAAAAATAAAGAAAAGCCCTTTCTATGAGTAAGTGTGTCCAAACTTTTGACTGGTACTGTATATGTTGCCCTCACTGAAAGCTCTTGCAATACAAGGCACTGGCAGGGACATGCCAAGGAGCCTACGGATGTTGTCTTCAGGAATGTTAGTTCTTGGCCTTCCAACCTTTCCCCCTTCAAAGTTCAGAGCACAGTGTACTTGATTTCCACTGCTATTAAAATCAGTAACCAACTGATGTAACTCCCTGAGAGCATGAATTATCCCTTGTGGAAATGCAGTCTGACTTGTGACTGCACTCAGAAACACAAGCTCCTGGGAACATGTGAACTCTAAATAATCGTAGTCCAGAGGTGATCGATTGAAAACGTGAGACAAGCGTGAGTGGAGTCTCTCCAAGATAGTATTCACCAGCAGCTCCTAGAGAAGAAATGATATCTGTGATTGCACTATTAATGTTTAAAAGTTTTATTTTCTTAAATTTTCTTGCTTCTGTTAACTGAAAAAAAACAAAAACATTTGTTACCTTCAGTAATGTACATATGTTTAAAGTTATAACATTGTCATTAAATTTCTCTGCATGAAAAGTCGTGCTCAAGAATACTGTCTCAGCACTGAACAATAAATCACAAATAAGAGTTTGCGCCATACAAAAATGAACTGAACAGTTATTGTGCTGCATTACAATGCATTAAATAATGCCATCCTTTTGTCTTACATTAATTGGCATATTTTGGCAAATTTTAATACCCCATAAATTGTACTTTGCCTAGCTCCCAAAAAATCTCTCTCAAAAATCTTTACATGGAAAAACGACTACTAAGAAGCTTACAGTGTAATATACGAGTCTGATTGGTATATCTGTTGAATATGGTAGCTAGCTACCCCATTACATTAAGGCTTGGAGGAATTTTGGAAGGTCACTGTAGTCCTGAGACCTGTTAACATGATGGCTCTTTGCCAGCTGTGCTTTCAAGTAGTAGCTACCCAGTTAGCCTTGAGTAAAAGTAACTGGTTAATGTTAAATACTTTACTGAATAAAACTATACTGGTGGATAATATCAAGGAAATGGATCAGTTTTACTTAAACATAGTATGAAATTGGAAAAAAATCCACCATATCTAAATTGACAATAACATGTTACATTACATTACATTACAATAACACATACATACCATGCTGGGTGTCCGTTAAGGTGCCAGTGAAGTGGCACATTCTGTATCCAATCAGTGGAGAGCATGGTGATCCCTCCATTGACCAATCAGGTAGCTCTCTGATCTAGTTCCGCCTTCCCTTCACTTGCAAATCTTGTCTCTCGCTTGCAAATCCTTGCCCACACACTTGCAAATAGTTTTGGCAGGCTTTGCATGCTGGAATAGTGAGAAAAGGCGCGTGCAGAATTGACATTTGTAAGTGTAAAAGCGTAACTGAAAAAAGAGTTTTGTGAATAAAAATTTATTTTTCTTGCTCAAATTGTTTTTCACTCTTGCAAATCATAACTTACACTTCTGAAAATAGTTCTTTGCAAATACAAATTGTTTTTCACTCTTGCAAATCATGATACACTTCTAAAAATAGTTTTGGCAGGGAAATACCTTCATAGACTTCTCCACCATCAGATTTCCCTTCACCCAGTTCATGAAACAATGCCAAAGCCTCTTCTACATTTAGTCTCTGGTTTTCTCTCTTTTCTTCTCTCTCTTCATCCTCTTGATCCTCAAATACCAGGCAATATAGCAGACAATACTGGCGCAACTCATATAGGCTACTGCTCTGTCGGTTTGAGATTTTACACTATGAACAAAGGGAATTATTGAAGGAATACAATAAATATTGCTAAGCAACCTAAGATGCACGAAAGCCCCCGCCAAAATGGAAAAATTTGCTTTATCGGTTCATAATCTGACCTCTATGGCGGTCATAGGTATAACTGTTCAGAAGTCTTTTGATTTAGAACCTGCAAACCTCGTGAAAATAAAATGAACACATATTTAGGAAAAGGTTATAGCTATACTGCAGTAATAAGCCTTATGCAAAACTATTTTAGTCAAATGTACTTGCCGAATGTGCGGTGTCCTGAACTATATCAACATGTGTGTGGAAACATTTCAATAGTTAAATGCAGAGAGAGAACAGTGGGCTACTTTCTTCACACCTCTGCCACTGAGGTGAGATTTGACTGAAATAGCCGGCTGACCTGTGGTTCTCTTGGTGATTGTTCCATCTATCCATTCTTGCTTCTACAGCCTCTATAATGGCAACCTGCTGCCCCAGTCACACTGCTATTGCCATGGTAACCAGGTTAGAGGTTTAGGGAAGTGGGTAATCTAATCTTCCCACTTTGTGGTATAGCGATGGTATAGTGTGTGTGTGTGTGTGCGTGTGTGTGTGTATGCCATATTTGGTCATTCTATTCTGCTTATCTCTCACACACACGCACTCACAAACACACATCGAGAGAGAGAGAATCTATCCAGACAGTGTGTTATACCCTAATAGGCAGGCAAAAGCCAAAGGGCAGATGGTTTTTCAGCCCCTATGAAACCGTTGAAAAGTCTAAGCCTTACTAAAGTTGACATTGTGCACCCAATTTCCACAACCTTGAAGACCAACTGGTAATACTGAATGCTTCCTGCTCTTTTTAAACAGTATATGGCTACACATATACACAAGAATTACTCACATTCACACCTGGGAGCTGGGAGCAGTGTTTAATGGCAAGGGGAAAAAAACAATGAAATTACTTGAAGATGATGGTCTGTGTAGCTCAATGGTTTAGAGCTATTTCATTCCCACTGGGGCCGTGCCGTAATTTTCTGCACTCACCGCAACATAAATCACTTTGGATAAAAATCTACCAAATAGCAACTATTCAATTTATATGTAGAAATGAGGCTGATGTTTGTGCAACACAGCGATAGAAGGTTTAGGGGCCCTGTACAAGTGAACATGCTGCATACAAAGCAGTCCCATACTTCAGTGTACAGTGCATGTGAAAATGGAAAGGCAGCATATATAAAGCTTGTTGTGATGTATGTCGTCATATAAAATGGTGGGGACTACTACTACTACTAGGTTGAGGCTACGTGCACAGCCTTTATTTTATCACAAGGATAAGAATTGTAATCTAGACTGAGAAGGATAGGATCTGCAAATTGGATGAAAGCAAAGTAAGAGTCCTTCATCTACACACTTTCACTCTCCCTCTCCCTCCTTCCTCCTACTCTCATGCCCTCTCTCTCTTTCGCCATCATTCACCTCTACTGCTTCTGCTTATCCTTTGTCTGACTGTAGGACCTTGTCCAATCAAATACCTGTTAAATGATTATTCAACTTTCCATGGCTGATGTTGATGAATGCAAATTTTGTGTGTGTGTGTGTGTGTGTGTGTGTGTGCAGGATGTGTGTGCGGGCATGTGTCCGAATATCAGAATCAGAAACAGGTTTATTGCCAAATATGTTTTCACATACAAGGAATTTGTCTTGGTGATTGGTGCATAACAATAAACAATAAACACAAATAAGCACAAATAATATGTTCTATACAAACCTTTTCCCCTCCCAAATTTGCCAATATTATTTGTTTATTTTATTTATCTTTTGTTTAGTAGACCCATATTGTACGGAGCTCTTTAAAGGATGTGCGGCAGAAAAACAATTGCTCAATATTTCTTAGATGTAGAGAAGAGACTGAAAATAACTTGATTTGCCTCTGGAGTGATTCTCTCTAATGACATGGTTTCAGAGAGACAGACCTTTGACTGGGACAGGGGACAGAATAATTCTGTAGCTTGTGCGGTTACACCTGTAATTATTTGTTCGGACTTTGCTAAGTCTAATCTTTGGAGTCTAATTTTCTTGATAACTTAGCTTGCATCAGTGAAGAAACCTCTCAAGTGACATTGGCTGTTTACCTCGGTCGAGTCTGCTGCTGCTCACACCAGAGCAGAGCTCGTTTGACTAGCTCTAGCATGCTTGGTTGCTAAAGCTAGCTGTCTGTATCTGTGCACACAAGGATTTGCTCAATTGCTTTTTTCCCCCTGTAATTTCTCAGAAATGGATTCAGAAAATAAAGACAATCAAGTTAATCAGGGGTCTATTCAGTCTAGTTGTAGTACTGCACCCCCAGGATGTTTTTTTTTATTGTTTGGTAATAATGATACATTTTATTTGTTGTACATTTTTCTTTAAAAAAAGAAGATGGGCAGGCTCTCATTCTCACCAGCATCCCGGATTTTATTTTGTATTTTTGTCATCCTGAAACAATGGAACAGGGCTTAGGTGAAGCGTTGCATGACAGGAGAGGCGGGTGGTGCAGAAACAGGGTCAATGGAAAGGGAGGGATGGATGGATATTGTGATAGAGAGATGGGAGGATTGGATTTTTTTTTCTGTAATGGCAGGATTAGACCAGGATTAGCCAAGGGAACAGGAGAGTCAGGTGGACATGCAGGAGGAAGGAATTTGAGCAGTGGTGTGTGGGGTCGTGGTGTTTGTTGCAGTTGGGTCACAAAATGACTGCTGCTGTGTACTGCATCTTCAGGCTCTATATTGGACTGACACTCAGCAGTTGTGAACTTTTACACCTGACAAGGTAAAAGTGCATTGATGGTGCCATTCAAACCCTGGACGGGCCAGAACATCTTCTTGGACATAAATAATATATCAGCACAGTGATAGGCAGTCATATTCTGCCATAACCATCTGCTAAATGCTATATGTCTATAAAGATTTGCATTCAGGGAAATAGATAATATATGCCCTAGATAAACAAAGGCTCATAATCCTTGATGCACCACCAGTGGAAGCATCCACCTGCCCTTTGGTCATCCCACAGTTGTCATACTTCCATACAAGTCCTGCCTCAGCCCCATTTGTCTACTTCTGAACAAAATAACTACCATTATTTTTAGCATCATTTAATTTTCAGTCACCATGGTGATTTGCTTCTGGGAGATGGTGTCCTTCGCTCACTAGTGGATGCTAACTCGATTGATGTCCCCTTTTTAGAATTTCTACTTGCCTAGATAATTTTTCCACAAGTTCTGGTATGGTGAACTCCCAGATTTCTGTAATCATGCCAACTGTCCTTTTCCTTTATCACTGGCGAGCCAGCACAGCTCATCAGAGATGTTTTTGTGTGGGTGATGCTTTCCGCTCACTTTCAGATCTGAGAGAGTGAAGGAGAGAAAGAATGATGGCAACATTGTGCATACAGTATCGCTATGTAATAACAACTGTTCAGGGTGTAAGGCTTTGAGTAGTGTCCTATCCAGATTACTTAGATTACTTACTGAGAACAGGACATGTAATATGACAAGCAACTACAGATACAGCTAAGATGTAATGTTATAATATATATATATATAAAACTGCAAAGACACATCGCCATGGTAAGCCATAGCTAGGTAAATACAATACCATGGCTATTAACAGATAGCTAGATCAGTGCTATTTGTTTTACAATGAGCAATCATGACTCGGTACTAGGCTAATAAGGCTAATGCAAAATGGCGCTGCAGGAGCAGCAGCTAGTTGTGGTAGCTCTGCCCCTTCTTCTCTTATTTTTGTTAATTTATACTATTTCCTGCTGCTTTTTGCTGTTTTTCTTTAAAGTGGTCAAATCCTGTTGCAAATATGCACATGGGGAGACTACTTTTATTACTTTTGTGTTTTGTTTTTTACTTTTTTTCGATCTTTTTGGCCCCTCACTGGGGGATCCATTCAGCCCCAGCAACGGGTCTGTCGGGTCTATTGTTTACACCAGGGATCAGCTCCTAGCTCTGCGTAGCCCGACTCTTCTCTGCATGGACAAATCGGACATTCCGACGGAGATTCGAAGGCGAAGAAGAGGCTGCAGAGCGG
This sequence comes from Hoplostethus mediterraneus, assembly GCA_034670385.1. Classification (NCBI taxonomy): domain Eukaryota; kingdom Metazoa; phylum Chordata; class Actinopteri; order Trachichthyiformes; family Trachichthyidae; genus Hoplostethus; species Hoplostethus mediterraneus. Next base: position 2,269,888 of record JAXDDW010000064.1, read on the forward strand.
GACGAATGATCCAGGAGAGGAAACAGAGGTACAAACCATATTTACCCTCCGTTATTATGGGTAATGTCCGTTCCCTCTCTAACAAGACCGACGAGCTTACAGCGCTGACCCGACTGCAATGGGAGTTCAGAGAATGCAGCCTCATGTGCTTTACCGAGACCTGGCTGAATGGATTAATACCGGACTCTGTTGTTTCTCTGGATGGATTCAAACTTGTGCGCGCAGACCGGAGAGCGGAGGACTGTGGTAAGCGGAAAGGCGGGGGGCTGGCGGTGTTTATTAACGAGAGATGGTGCAACCCAGCGCACGTCTCTGTTAAAGAACAAGTCTGCACTAAGGACATTGAGTTACTGGCTATTGGCATTCGGCCTTATTACATCCCGAGGGAGTTTTTGCACGTTATTGTTGTGAATGTGTACATCCCTCCCTCGGCCGATGCAGCTGCCGCCTGTGAGCTACGGTGGCCAGAATGCAGACCCAGCACCCACAGTCCTTCATACTTATCAGCGGAGATTTCAATCACGCCTCTCTGTCTTCCACTCTCCCCACATTCACACAGTATGTGGAATGCCACACCAGGGGCAACAGGACGCTGGACCTTTGCTATGCTAATGTCAAGGACGCATACACCTCCGCCCCCCTCCCCCCGCTCGGACGCTCTGATCACTGTCTCGTTCATCTGCTCCCTGAATACACACCCAGGGTGAGAAGAGAGCCTGCACAGAAGAAGTCTGTGAAAGTGTGGATGGATGAGGCCAGTGAGAGACTGAGAGACTGTTTCCAAACCACTGACTGGGAGACACTGACTCTACAGCTCTCATGGAGAGGACATCGATGGCCTGACCCACTGCATCACAGACTACATCAGCTTCTGTGTGGAAAACACTGTGCCAACCCGGAGGGTACAGTGTTTCTCTAACAACAAGCCCTGGGTTACCCCTGAACTTAAAGCCCTGCTGAACCAGAAGAAGAGGGCCTACAGTTCTGGAGACAGAGGGGAGCAGAAGAGAGTTCAGCGCGATCTGAAGTATTCGATTAGGCGGGCCAAGGACAGCTACAGGAAGAAGCTGGAGGAGCGGATGGCGCAGAACAACACATGAGATGTGTGGAGGGCCCTGAAGACCATCTCAGGACAAGGACAGAGTGGAACCGGAGGGACAGCTGATGGAGACCAGACCAGACGAATTGAATCTGTTCTTCAACAGATTTAATTCCAACACCCCCCCCCCCCTCTGCCACCCCTCCCCTCCCCCCTTCACACATCTCCAGGCCAGCGGACACTTCCACCATCCCCCGACCATCACCATCCACACCTCCACCCCCCATCACCCCCCTGTCCTCACGCCTACTCACCCCATCCCCCTCCACTACCACCAGCCCCCCACACCCCCCCAGCCCCCACTGTCCACCCCCTTCCCCTCCCAACTCCCCCCTCTCCTTAACATTGGACCAGGTGAGGAGTGAACTAAGGTGGCTGAAGGGCAGGAAAGCTGCAGGACCAGACGGGATCAGCCCCAGACTGCTCAGGGACTGTGCTGACCAGCTCTGTGAGGTGGTCATGTACATCTTCAACCTTAGCCTTAGTCTGGAGAGGGTCCCTGTCCTGTGGAAGACCTCCTGTGTGGTTCCAGTTCCTAAGATCACACATCCCAAGGAACCAAACCACTACAGACCTGTCGCCTTGACCTCCCACCTGATGAAGACCATGGAGAGGCTCATCCTCAGCTACCTTCGCTCTGTGGTGAGCACAGCGATGAACGCGCTGCAGTTTGCCTACAGGCAGAACATCGGGGTGGATGACGCCATCATCTACCTACTGCACCGATCACTGTCCCACCTGGAGAGTGCTGGGAGCGCTGTGAGAATCATGTTTTTTGATTTCTCCAGTGCATTCAACACAATTCAACCGACGCTGCTGCGAGGGAAGATGAAGAGTGCAGGAGTGGATGAACAGCTGACTGCTTGGACCATCAACTACCTCACCGACAGGCCACAGTATGTGAGACTGCGCAACTGTGTGTCGGAGGGGGTAGTTTGCAGCACTGGGGCCCCCCAAGGAACGGTCCTCTCTCCCTTCCTCTTCTCCCTCTACACATCAGACTTCACCCACAACACCAGCAGCTGTCATCTCCAGAAGTTCTCTGACGACTCAGCCATTGTTGGCTGTGTGTCTGAGGGGAATGAGCTGGAGTACAGGTCAGTCATCATGGACTTTGTGGACTGGTGTGAGCATAACCACCTGTGCTTAAACACCAGTAAGACGAAGGAGATGGTGATTGACCCCCGGAGGAAGGCACCACCCCTCACACCGGTGAACATCCAGGGCTTGGACATAGAGATGGTGGACAGTTTTAAGTACCTGGGTGTTCACCTCAACAATAAACTGGACTGGACACACAACACTGACGCCCTGTACAAGAAGGGCCAAAGTCGCCTCCACCTTCTGAGGAGACTGAGGTCCTTTGGAGTACGCAGGCCCCTGCTATGGACCTTTTATGACTCTGTGGTAGCTTCTGCTATTCACTACGCTGTGGTCTGCTGGGGAGCACTGACCGGGACAGGAAGAGACTGAACAAGCTGGTCAGGAGGGCCAGCTCTGTCCTGGGCTGCCCACTGCCCTCTGTGGAGGAGGTGGGTGAGAGGAGGATGTTAGCCAAGCTGACCTCCATCAGGGACAACACCTCTCACCCACTGCATCAGACAGTGGAGGCCCTGAGCAGCTCCTTCAGCGGCAGACTTCGTCACCCTCAATGTAGGAAGGAGCGCTACCGCAGGTCCTTCATCCCCACCGCTGTTAGACTGTTCAACTCAACAGTCTAGTCCTCATCTTTCCTCCCTGATATAGAACTGTGCAATACCCCCCCCCCCCCCCCAACAACCAGTCAATCATCTCCCCCTCCACCACCTTGTAAATATGTATATAGCCATAGCAATATATTATAGGCCTACAGTCTCTCCCATAATACACTTTTTGTTATTTAAGCTGCATACAGTCTTTTAATATTTAATATTTAATTTTTTAATATTTTATTATATTATATTATATATTATATATTTTTATTTTTTGCTTTTTCTTATGGCACTCTATTGTTTGCACACTTGTTTTTTGCACTATATTGTCTATTCTATTCTGTTTTCTATTGTTGTGAGCTGCCATAACACGTGAATTTCCCTTCCTTATCCTATCTTATCTTAAATAAACTATCATCACTATCATTTTAAATTGAAAAAAAAACAGCCAAAATGTAGCTCTTCGCTTTACTAATTGTGGCTCCATAGCTGTACCCTTTGTCTCTGTGGTGTCGTAACACTGACATAAACAGCAAACTGTCATGTTTTCCACTTAGCCTCAATATAGTGTGAATCAGTGTGTTCCTTTCTGAGTCTTGTCATCGACAGCACAAATGAGGTTTACCCTCACTCTCCGGAGATCTTAGACAGTGTCGTGGATTGCATGTAAACATCTGAAGGCTGTTTATTTGTGGGTTTAAAGACCATCTCAGGAGGAGCTTGATATGGTTTGCGCTTTAGGAATGCCCAGGGTGGCTAGCAGTTTGTTTACATCAGAAAAACAGATCATTTTCAGGGACTGAAATGATGGATTGGTGGCGGAGGCACAGTGTTTGTTTACTTTCTAAAATTGGATCTGGGGCGAACAGTATAGAAATGTGCTGAGATTAAAAGTGCCACAACACTTTCGTAATGTTGAGTTGCAGGTCTTTTGCTTAATTTACTCGAGGCATAACATCCCTAGCCTGTTTCATCCTCTTCATCTAAATCTCCCTTTTGTGATAGGTGAAATCAATAAGCGATTAGATATTTTGTGCATTTACCTCTCAGGAGGTGCTACTAATAGTTTCTTAACTCAGTGTTCATGGTGAATGTGGTGCATGACCTTTGTTGCATGCATCCCTTTTTTCCTGTCACTCAACTCTACATGCAGTAAATTTGAGTAGGTATATGCTGGTAAAAAAAAGAAATGCCTTAAAGCCCCAGGAAACTTATATAGTAAATAGTAAAAATGAATATATGATATCAAAGTTTAGTGTCTAATTAAGCATCCACAAAAATCTGAGTGAAAATAAATTTTCAGAAATATTAGAAAACCTTGTTCAAAAACAGCTCATTTAGCTGTTTAGACCATTTCTCAGGACTGTATAGGCGTGTCAGATCAGGATTTGATTGACATCCTGACACGATGGATAGCTCCGCCCATGTCAAACTGTCAAGCTGTTGCACCTGTTGGGGGAGGGACAACTGACGTGCATTTTTTAATGATTGGATTAAAGAATTCTCTGCTTCATAAATCTCAGAAAATACCTCGCCCAATTCAACCCCATTGTTCTTAACCCCCGACTCATTTGAACTAGGTTTTCTAATATTTCTGAACGTTTATTTTCACTCAGAGTTTTGGTGGATGCTTAATTAGACACTAAACTTTGATATCATATATTCATTTTTACTATTTCAAGCCAAGTTTCCTGGGGCTTTAAAAATATATATTTTTAGAAAATCTGTCACATTGTTTTGACAGCCGTTGAAGATATTCATTTAATATGGCTTGGCTTTCCTTGCGGAAGTCCAGAGGCTTGTGTATGGAGTCTGTACTGTGTTTGGCCTGATTAGTTCTCCAGGGACCGGTCAGGTGTTTGGAACAGTGGTTCGTGGTGATCAGGAACCAAGGAAATGGTCCATTCCTCATTTATTCCATGAGTGGCTAATTTTTTCATGGAAAAAGTGTGGACTACATTGCAGTGGTGAAAAATTGCACTTCTGATATCTTTCAAGAATCTGTGCCACAATCAGATGTTTTTGGTGACACCGCATCTTGTTACCCTCTTCCCTCTCTCCGCCCACACATTTTCCAAGAGACCAATACCTTAAGTTACGTACTGTAACTACGATTCTATGAATATAGGCGCAGCCCTCTAAAGCTATCGCTATTGGGTTTATCCCTCGCGCGCATGCGCAGCACTGAAAGAACTTTAGTCCACGCCCACCTGTAGTGTGGGCCCCACGCAGGTCTGCATCCCCTCTATAACTCGGGTGCGGACCTGACAATCGGCTCCCATAAAACAGCTTTTTCTTCAGCTATTTCAAGAACCAGTGGGGCCCAGAGCTTAGAGGGCTGCGCCTATATTCATAGAATCGTAGTTACAGTACGTAACTTAAGTTCTATTTCATATAGGCTTCGCCCTCTAAAGATATCGCTAATGGGTTAAGGGCGAAGCAGGATTTAGTCTATGCCACACTGGTTCCGTCCGGTACCATAAGCATAAACACACCTACTTCAAAAAACATTCCATGCCCAGCCAGTGTGTCATACCCAATGACACACCATAGAACCCCATATGTGCTCAAGCACAACATAGTAGAATGTTCACATTCTCTATGATGAGGTGAAGGCTGGGAACAATAAGGCCTACTGCTGCGAGAAGCGGAGACGAGGTTACGTACCGTAACAGTCCAGCGAGGAGCAGAGTAGGGAAAAGACATCCCCCGTGAGCCGACCGGCAGGGGGGGATAGCGCTCTATCCGATCACTCTGACAAAACACTCAGTACAGAGTGAGTCATGGAGAAACGGGAAACGTCCCGTAGATAGAAACGAATGAAGGAGCAGGGGGAAGACCAAGAAGCCGCAGTGCAAATGTCTTCCACCGTCATCCCTCCGTGCAGAGCCGCGGAGGATGAAATTCCTCTGGTAGAGGGCGCTCTGATGCCCTGCAACCCGGAGGAGAGATACGCCTGTGAAACAGCCTCACACAGCCAGTGTGACAGCCGCTGTGCAGACAGGGGATGCCCCTGAGACTGCTCTCTGTAGTGCACGAATAAGCGCTGAGAGCGGCGCAAGGCAGCCGTGCGCGCAACGTAACAGGATAGTGCGCGCACCGGGCATAGGAGATGAGACGTGGCTTCCTCCTCAGAGTTGTGAGGAGGAGGAAAGAACCCATCCAAAGTTATCACTCTAGATCTGAAGGAGCTAGTGATGCTCTTAGGCGTAAACGCCGGGTTAGGGCGCAAAATAGCCGAGCTGCCATCTCCTTGGATCCTGAGACATGAAGGAGCTACAGAGAGAGCAGACAAATCACTGACTCTCTTCGCAGACGTCAGAGCCAACAGCAGAGCTGTCTTGGCTGACAGAAACTTAAGCGGAACCTGATCCAGGGGTTCAAATGGAGCTTTGACCAGCGCGCGTAAAACCAGCGCTAAGTCCCACTGAGGGGCCAGGGAACGTGACACCGGCCTGTGTCTCCACACGCCCCTCAGGAAGCGTTTCACCAAAGGGTGACTAAACACCGATCTGTCGCCGAAACCCTCGTGACAGGACGAGATAGCAGCGGCGTATATCTTTACTGTGCTGAAAGCCAAATTCCTGTCCACTAACAGTTGGAGGAATGAAAGCACATGAGGCAGGGGACACGCAATTGGATCCAGGCTCTTTCCTACACACCAACGCTGAAAAGCGGTCCATTTGGCTGTGTAAGACGCTCTGGTAGACGCCGCTCTAGTGCCTTGAATAGTGCGCACAACGTCTTGAGAGAGGCCCAGCCTCTCTAAGCGTTCCCGTTCAGCGGCCAGACCCACAGACGCTGGCCTATCACCGGGTAATTCCTGATCGCTCCCTCTGCCTGAGAGAGAGCGTCCCCGCGCCACGGGAGTTCCCACGGGCGGCCTGATATCAGCCGCTGCAGGCACGGAAACCATGATGCGCCTGTGCGCTCCGGAGCTATCAGGATCGCCAACAGTTGTTCCTCCCGAACCCGATCCAAGAACCGAGGGATCAGAGGGACAGGGGGGAAAGCATATAGCAACATCCCGGGCCATGGCCGATGCGCAAACGCGTCCACTCCCAGCGGGGAATTGTCTCGTGTGCTCAGTGAGAACCAAAGAGCGCACTGTGCGTTCTTGCGTGCGGCAAACAAATCCACGTCCGCTTTGCCGAACCTGACCCAAATCTGGGTAATCAGGTCTGGGTGGAGGCTCCAGTCTCCCTGACGGGGACCTCCCCTTGACATAATGTCCGCCCCTTTGTTCAAAATGCCGGGGATATACACTGCTCTGATGGAGAGCAGGTGTGTGTGCGCCCAGCGTAGCAGCCGTCTGGCTATGTCCAAGAGCTGCGCAGAGCGCACCCCTCCCTGGCGATTGATGTAGGCTGCTGTCGCCTTGTTGTCTGTGCGGATCAGAACGTGCTGATCCTGCAGCAGCGGGGCGAAATGCTGGATTACTTTCCACACCGTGAGAAGTTCCAGAGCGTTTATGTGGAGAGACATGTGAGCTGGCCACAGTCCTCCCACCACTTGTGTCAGACACGTCCCCCCCCACCCTGAGAGAGATGCGTCTGTAAACACTGAGGTGTGTGACGTAGCTCTGCCCAGGGGCACCCCCACCGACAGGGTGTGAGGATCTTTCCAGTGAGCTAAATCGGAGCCCACTGAGGGAGGGACGGAAACCATGCGTCTCCGCTGACGCACGGGACGATGCGGAGACGAATAAACCACCTTTGCAGCCTTCTCATGTGGAGCAGACCCAGGGGAATCGCCACGTGACCTGCTGACATCATGCCCAGCAGTTGCATGACAGACAGAGCTGTCACAACGCTGTGGGGCGTGACGCGTCGGAGACGAGCTGTCAACGCCTCCGCTCTCTGCTGCGAGAGCCGCGCTCTCATGCTGGCTGAGTTCAATTCCACTCCCAGATAGATCACGAGCTGGCAGGGAAGAGGAGAACTCTTTTACCAATTTACCGTAAAGCCGAGACTCGACAGATGTGTTACCAACACTTTCGTCTGTAAGGCGGCTTCCTCTCTGGAGCGAGCCAGCAAAAGCAGGTCGTCCAGATAAAACAGCACTCTCATCCCCCCCCTGCGTAATGGCTCCAGAGCCGTCTCCACACACCTGGAGAAGGTGCGTGGAGCCAGGGAGTAACCGAACGGCAGGCAGTTGTACTGATATTGTATCCCCTGGAATGAGAAGCGCAGGAATTTCCTGTGTTTCGGGACGATGGAGACGTGGAAATACGCGTCTTTCAGGTCTATGGACGTGAACCAGTCGCCCTGGTGAACACATTCCAGCACTTGTCTGATCGTCAGCATGTGAAACGGTCTCTCCATTATCGATTTGTTGAATAGAGACAAATCGAGGATGGGTCTCAGTCTTTTTCGGGACCAGAAAATAACGGGAGTAGAAACCCTGATTTTCCTCTCCCTGAGGAACCCTGGAAATTGCATGTTTCATCAGGAGTTCCTCCAGCTCTGATTGGAGAGCGAGGTACTGTTCCTGGGATGACAGGACTGTGTCCAGAATCCCGTTGAACTGCGGCGGGGGCGAGGCGAACTGCAGAGTGTGGCCCCTGCAGATCAGCCTGTTCATCCACCCGTCCATCACACATACGCGCTGCCACTCTGAGTAATGCTCTGAGAGCGGGCGTACATTCAGATGAAGCGCTGTGTCCGACATGGAGACGAGCCAAGCCAGAGCCCCTGCCGCCGTTGCCCGCGTAGGAGCAACCCATGGGGGGCTCGGACCGAAAGGGCTGAGCAGAGGTCTCCGGGGAGCGCTTTATGCGCGAGCTCGCGACCAAACGCCGCTGCATGGGAGTTGCGCAATGAGCGGAAACATCAGCGTCAAGAAGTCGACGTTTAGAACGCGGAGGTTCATGAACGTGACATTGACGAGCGTCTCCACTCACACACACTAGCGGATGAGGAGGGGAGACGCTGGGCGCAGACAGGTGTGTGTATACACTGTCCGCCCGGGGCGAAGCGACCGCGCCCGTGAGCTCAAAACCACACATATCGTTCTTGGAAAAAACATGTGCAGTGGAAACCTCTGTGTGTACAGAGGAGGTGTGCTGCTTGGGTGACGTGAGTCCGTACTGCCTGATAACCATACGGTTAAAGGCTGACGGCTCACACAGTGTGGGGGATGTGTGTGTGACAGCTGCCGCTGAGTCAGACTCAGGGACAGACTGTACCCCAAGAGGAAGAGCGGGATGATTTATTTGTTTTAATACAAACATATTATCATCACTAACACACACAGCTCGGTGTTGGGAAACCCGAGGTGGCGGTGGAATCCGCGCTGGAGGTCGAGACACTGCCGCAGCAGCAGGGCGTCTCCGACCCATGGGGCGCTGCGTCCGCGATCGGTGAGGTTGTGACCATGGGACGCGTCTCTTGAGCGTCTCAGCTCCCTCCGCCGCGGACTTGACGGAGCTGACGACCGTATCGAACAGAGGCCCGAACAGTCTGTCTGGACTGATGGGGCCATCCAGCAGCTCCCTCTTGATTTCGTCTGGCATGGAGGACAGGTGAAGCCAGGTGTTTGTGGCGAGTTGTGTCTGCCACGTCGCGATTCGCGCCGTGGACACGGCGATGGAGGCGCACAGCGTCAGGATTGCGCTTGACGCCTTACTCATCTGGGCCATCTGGTCAGTCGTTAGAGGAGTAGGCTGGATCGCCATCTTCGATAAGGAATACGCCAGGAGGCTGATGTTGTTAGCTGCCGCCGATGCCTGGTAGGCGCATTGGTGGGACCGGTCCTGAAGCCTATTTGCTAATTGGTCCTTCATGGAGGGAGGGGCCGGATGCCGTCCGGCCACGAAGCTGAACGCCGTCAGCTTCGCCTCCAACGGGGGAACTGGAGGAAACCCGTGTTCGGAAAAACCCTCTACCTTGGTCAGAGGAGCGTAGGTGGAGACGGGCGATCTTAATTTGCCAGGTTCCAGCGCCGCCCCCGACTGGTACTTGATTATGGCCGGGAAACGTGGCCATACCGGGTCCCGTATCACCGTATAGGTGGAAGAAAACTCGCCGCTCATGTCGTCCGGAAGTGCAGAAGCTTGTGCCGGTGGGACGACGAGATTCTTATATGCCGCTGCCCTCTCAATGATGGCAGGAAGTTCCCGAAGAAGTCCGCCTATTTCCGGCAGCGCGGTTACAGCGGAGATGGGGACGCCTGTAACAGGAACGGGGACCTCAGGATTTCTTGAGCGTGCCCCCAGTGGTCCGTCATCTAACTCCTGTTCCTCCAGCCGGAGGAGAGGGGTTACATGAGACCCACATGGAGATCCATGGGCGGAGAAAGCGGAATCGTCGGACTCCGGTTCCTCGTTGTCCAGGATATCCGCAGCCTCGTGACAAGTGTACCGGTCCTTGACCGGCCACACCTCCTCCGACGTTACGGCAAAAAAAAAAAAAAATCCACTCGCCGTTGTCTCTCGACGGAGGAAAGAAAGGCGCAGTATGGACAGGAGGCTTGTGGTGAGATGGCCAGGTCGGCGTGCTCTGATCCCAGGCATGCCTCACACCGGCCGTGGAGGTCGAAATCCATGATATAGCCCGTCTGGCAGATCGGGCAGATTCGGACTCCGGCGTTGAATGAAGTCATCTTGTTACTCTCGTTCAATCAGTTGTTGCTTCAATGCTTGCTGAAGAAAAATGGGAGCCGATTGTCAGGTCCGCACCCGAGTTATAGAGGGGATGCGGACCTGCGTGGGGCCCACACTACAGGTGGGCGTGGACTAAAGTTCTTTCAGTGCTGCGCATGCGCGCGAGGGATAAACCCAATAGCGATAGCTTTAGAGGGCGAAGCCTATATGAAATAGAACCACATCTGTTTTATCCCCCCATCCCCATCCCCACCCCCGGGCTCTGGTTCTCTCTCTTTAGCCTTGGCTGATCCTCTCTGGTCCTCTTCCGCACAAAGGATTAGCGATTAGCTATTAGTGCTCCCTTCCAGTTCTACCACTGACACCAAATCCCACCACCGCTCACCACCCATCCGGCTGTCCAAAGGCTTCTCTCTAAAACTCAGTGGTGTGAGATTGGCCCCCGCAGGGTAGTGGCAAGATTAGACACGGCATGGCGGGGCTGAATGGGCTGCCGGCTGGCACCGTCAGGGTTTGGCGTAGAGTGGTCACAGGCTTGGAATTGGCAGTTTTTCTGCGATGGGGTGCACAATGGAGCGAGGAGGTGAGAGCGTATAGAGTCAGTTAACTCTCAATATTCACAAATGAATACAACACGATTCACAAATATATTTTGCGATTTATATATAAATGTCTCTGTTCACAAATATATTTTTCAATGTACACACAAATGTGTATCGTTTCATATAATTGTAAAAAATATATATATATAAATGACAGAAGGTTCACAAATAAATTAGTGTTCACAAATGTCTGTTTCTGATGCACACACAAATACGGCTTGTTTTATATAAATGTAAAACAAATCCACAAATATATTTAGTTAAAAACAGCTGCAGTGTCCATCTAAAACATATTTAAATGTTGTTACATTTATTTACAGGATCTCGACATGGTTAGATTCACAAATGCATTTTTTCTAAAGGGCCTTTCTCTGTAGCCTATCAGACATCTCTTTCAGGTTCAGCCAATCACACCATCGTGTGATTTCAATGCTGCGTTCAATGTCCCTAATCCCGACGAGTTTGGCGTCCGGTAGCAGTACTCCAAGTGTAAATTAAACATAACATGTTTAGCCAATAATCCCTTTGTTGTTCGTGATTGAATACATTTGAATTATGATCGTCTGATTTTGCTAACAATGTGTTATTTACACAGCTAGAAAAGTTAGCTAGGTAATATTTGAACTATGTTAGGCCATTTCGCACTAGCACCCCAAGACAATCTTAATCCAAAACACAGAGCAGTAGTTTGAGTTGCATCAGGATTGTCCACTATTGCCTGCTATTTGAGGAGCAAGAGGATGAGGAGAGAGAAGGTGAAGAGATCAAACCGAAGACTAAATGTAGAAAAGACTTTGGAGTTGTTTCATGAGCTGGGTGAAGGGGAATCTGCTGGTGGACGTTGCAGTACGTGTTTCCCAGTGGGACCTTTCTGGGAGTAACACAGGGGGCGGAGTCCAGTCAAAGACTGTCGCGGAAGTCATAGAGCTGTACTCATAGACGCCGCATTGACTGCTTCTGCCCATTGCTACAATGCCTAAACGTCGCCGCCATATTGGTCCGGGTAAGACTGGCCTGTAAACAAATACAAGTAAACGGGGGGCTGCGGTTTTTCTGGATGAGCACTATAACGTTTACATTTCTCAACCGATTTCAATGAGTCCTTTTTATTTTCAAGGGTTTATGATCTACATGGAGTAGAAAAAAAGTTTTGTCTCCAGTTACTTAGTTAGGCTATAATCGCTGCTAGACGCTGAATTACTTACATGGTGGAAAATAATTCATTGTCATAAGGTATTGTAAAAACTCAGGTTTGTCAAGCATGGATTTGGCTTATTTTCCTTGGTTTATACTTGTGGAGACGTCCATATATAATATAATTTAATGTACATGAAATGTGCAGAAAGTTATTTTTCTGTCCATGTCCCCATCATTTTAGCGTTTCTTGTGCTCCAGGTCAGACACACATTTTTCCCCCCCAATATTTCAAAGTGAATTGATTTTACAGCTTTTTACGAATTATTTTTTAAACTTTGCAAAACATTGCACTTTGAAGCAACTGTGTTTCCATGAATGTATAGGACCTATATAACAATAAATCTAATCTAATCTATACAGAGGCATGATCCGATTGACGGCGAATTAATTCAACCCATCCCTAGACCTGAAATAACATAAATTAGGCCTACATGAAAAAATAATAACCTATGCCTACGGTCCCTCTGGCTCATAGCCGGAATCAGACGAACACTCCTCCTCGCTCCAGTCCACATCGCTCAAGTCTGAAACTTCTCCACTATTTCAATGTGTTTAATTATAGCAATAAGTACAAACAACGACGTATCTTCAAACACCTGACTGATATCAAACATATCTCAGGCAGTACAACTGTATCACTTACCCGACAGTCTTTGACTGGACTCCGCTCCCTGTTATACTCCCTCAAAGGTCCCACTGGGAAACACGTACTGCAACGTCCACCAACAGATTCCCCTTCACCCAGTTCATGAAACAATGCCAGTCTTTTCTACATTTAGTCTTCAGTTTGATCTCTTCATCTTCTCTCTCCTCATCCTCTTGCTCCTCAAATAGCAGGCAATAGTGGACAATCCTGATGCAACTCAAATAGTTTCAGATTGAGATTGTTTTGGGGTGCTAGTGCGAAATGGTCTAACATGGTTCAAATATTACCTAGCTAACTTTTCTAGCTGTGTAAATAACACATTGTTAGCAAAATCAGACGATCACAATTCAAATGTATTCAATCACGAACAACAAGGGGATTATTGGCTAAACATGTTATGTTTAATTTACACTTGGAGTACTGCTACCAGACACCAAAATCGTTGGGATTAAGGACATTGAACGCAGCATTGAAATCAGTGTGTGATTGGCTGAACTTGAAAGAGACGTCTGATAGGCTACAGAGAAAGGCCCTTCAGAAAAAATGCATTTATGAATCTAACCACGTCAGGAAACTGTCAAAAATCCACACACAAATGTAACAAGGTTCACAACACTGCAGCTGTTTTTAACTAAGTATATTTGTGGATTTGTTTTACATTTATATAAAACGAGCCGTATTTGTGTGTGCATCGGAAACAGACATTTGTGAACACTAATTTATTTGTGAACCTTCTGTCATTTATATATATATATTTTTTACATTATACGAAACAATACATATTTGTGTGTGCATTGAAAAATATATTTGTGAACAGAGACATTTATATATAAATCGCAAAATATATTTGTGAATCATGTTTTATTCATTTGTGAATATTGAGTTAACTGACTCCATAAGAGAGGAGGACAGAAGGGGGCACTGCTGTGCCAAAATCACAGTGGTGCGTGTTTGTTCGAGGAGCAGAGAGTCACCGCATGTGGACAATGCACTTGGAGAAGGGATGCATGCAGGTGCATACACATGTATGATTTGATGTATGTGCTTTCTTGCCTGTGCTGTACTGTGCAAAAGGCACATGTAAAAAAATCCCTTAAGCGAAGATGCTTTCAAAAATAATGAAATGAATAGTTTCTAAATATCAAAAAATATACTATAAAGAGCAGTAATATAAATGGTTAGAGAGCACCCTGTAACTGAAAGACGAAACACTAATGCAGTTGTGTGCATAAAAGGTTCCCATTTTGATCTACTAACCTGTAAGCATGAGCATGTTGTGCATGGAAATGGTGTAGATACTTGGTAGGGGACTGTTAGTGCCTTTGACTCTTCAATATGTATTTTTAGCAACCAAAACATTTGGCACATTTAATGCCCAGAAGAAGCATGTCTTAACTTCTCACCCTGAGAAAGCCAATGGCTGCCAGAGAGAGAAAATAAGACTATAATAAGAAATAAGAGGGAGTGTTTGAGAATTACTCTCTTTCAAATGAAAGATTGTCAAGTCATAATACATCATCACTACTTGATGGAAAAAATAATAATAACGGGAACCATGGACAAAGACGAGCCATGCCATACCCGCTTTGACAAAACTCTGGCAACCCTTCATCTCCTGGACTCTGGCTTGTTCCAGTGGACACCAGCTGTTACAGTGGGGATATTGCAATCTGCACACTGCACAAAGCTGCGTCTGTTAAGACTTTTGCACCCTCAGAGGGATGTATTGAAACAAAATCCTAATTACACCGCGTGTAATACAGGTGATTGAAAATGGACTTGGAACCGTACAAAGCCAAAATGAGAAAAGGAAGCATTTGAAACAAGTCTACAGGAAGTGTGATACTGAAAGACCATGATGAGCACAAAAAGCTTCCCACTAGTAGCATGCTAGAGTTGCTCCCTCCCTGGCTCGCTGTTCCTGTTGTATCTACCACAGAGTGTGAAAAAGCAGTATTTTAGTCTCCCATCAGCCCATCTGCTCACAATACAGAACCCCTAAGATCCTAGCCTGGACTGATGCCAGCATACCGTCCGAGCAAAGCTATTTCTAACGGTATTAACATGCCAGAAAGCGAATAGGGGAATTTAGTGTTGGAAGAGACTGTTAGAATTTGTTAATGAGTGGAAAATATCAAACTTCTCCTACATCCAGTCAGCTAAGGTCAGGGGAGGCGACGAAATATCCACCACTACTGCCAAAATGCCCTAAAGCAATCTATTGAACTCCAAACTGCCCCAGGGGCACTGCAATACAGTTAACCTTGCACTCTTGACATTTCAAATAGAAATACATACATGTGGGAGGCTATGTTTCATTCTATCCACTGCCCTTTCTTCCTTTTCCGCTCGTCAATGCAATACAATGCAATATAGTAGTTTTAAATTCTGGTCTTCTTGATTGAACATCTACACACACAAAGGTTTGTATTACTGTACTTGTGAGGACCCTCATCGACAGACAGATTTAAGTGTTCACCAGCGCCCCAGCCGCCTTGATGAGGCTGCACACTGCAGTGCTTGTCCTCACAGGCCACTGGCGGATATTCTCCCCAGAGAGACTACAACAACACGAAACCAAAGTGGTTGAAAGAGACAGATAAACGCAGAAAGAGACAGAGAAAGAAAAGGCCATGAGAGGATCTTTGTTGCTTCCTCTCAGCTCATTCCTGTGTATTCCCCACAATGCACAGGGGCTTGGAGTGCAAATATGCCATGGGTTAGAGGGGCCTAGCTGCTACTGGAAGCGTGAGAGGGAAATTAATTGAATTTCCAATGAGCACACTGATACAGATAGGAAATGCAGCGGGCTTGTTTGGCCTTGTGTCCTGTGTATCTGAGGAGCAACAAAAGAGTGATGGAGGGAGAGAGAGAAAAAGAAAATCTGCAAATAATGGTGGTTACCTGGTAATGCTGTCCATCATATGTTAGGAATAGATTTGAAATTAAGCGTAGGCAAAGGCTTGGATGGTTCGGTGTGGTTGATTTAAAAATATAGCTTCTCAAACAGGATGCACATCAAGCTGGAAATAGCTTGATCCTGTTTGAGTTATGGGCCAGAACTATTGCTGTGTCACAAGGCATTAGTGAAATCAAACTTAAAAAGAGATGGGTGTTGTGTTGCCTGCATTACTTTTGAGTCGATGCACTCTTTAATCCACTGTTCATTGTTAACCAATTGAGCACAAAGCCCGACTTTCTCCGTTGTTTAGAAACCAGCTAATGACCAGAAGGTCATAGGTTCCCTGCAACAAAGTGTCCATCCTTGTTACCGTGTCCTAGACACTGAGGGCCAAATTTACTAAGAGGTATGTTAACTACTACCATGCGGAAAACTACAAGTTGCAATGAGAACACCTGAGGTGCAACCATACTCCCACACACCGCAGCATTGCTCTCAAAGCAATAGACAGCACAGGTGAGAGAGCAGATTGTGACATCCCCACTGTAGCTGCCACCTTCTGCTTTGTCAAAGTGGGTATGGCATGACTCTAGGTTTGAGGTTCTAGTTCTTTTTTAATTTCATCAAACAGCGATGATATAATATGACTTGGCGATTCTATCATTTCTATCTATAAAGAGAGAAATTTTCTAGTAGAACACGATTACTATTCTCTTATTTTCTCTCTCTGCCTTTTATGCCTTTGAACAAATAACCCAGCAGCCATGGGTTTCTCAGTGTGAGAAATTAAAGGGGAATTCTGGTATTTTTAAACCTGGGCTCTATTTGTACAAATTTGTCATTTATACTGCAAAAAAGCTACAAAAGGTTTTGGAATTGCTCGTCTCAGTCGTGTGTCTGTGTCTTTGTTTAACCTCTTCATGCAACAACTCACCTCATCTTTCAGATTTCAGGTTTCTGGTTAAACAAAGGTCACTTTGATCGGCGCACTTGCCCCTGCGGATTACGTTGCAGCCATAGCAGCCATTTTGTGACTGCCAACTGAGGCGATCTACCAGAGCAATTCCAAAACTTTTTGTACCTATTTTGCGGTATAAATATTGAATTTGTACAAATAGAAATAGAAGGTTTAAAAATACCGGAATTTCCCTTTAAGTTGTGAAGCCTGTGAAACTTGTGTGAAACGTAATTTAGTTGTTGCCGGTCCCAAGTGACGACGAGAGGTAACTGTCACTTCCTGTGCTCGGAGAAAACGTTCCCGCCAGTGTACCTACTGACTCAAAAACTTTATTGGGGTGAGTGGAGCGAATCTACAATGAATCTACATCTACAATCAATGAAGGGGGAGGGGCCAGCTCTCCAAAAAAATGTGGATGTGGGATTTTCACTACAGTTTCTGTTGAATGGCTTAGTTGGATCTAAAGCTCAATGCCCCTCAAAATCTTCTGTGAATTCTTTAATGTGAACAGTCAAGACAAGTATGAAGTATAGATTCACACAGACCATACTCTGTCCCAATATTGTTTCAATAAAGAAGAAATTCCAAGGGGAGTGGACTGCCTACTTCCCTGCAAGGTCACAAGCAATGGTAGCTACCTGCCTGGAGCTATGCGTTACTGTGGGATTTGTGGGAGTCATTTAGAGGTCACCATGTTGTCATAGCACTTTAGGGTTAAATTGGAATGGATTGGGCGCCCATGTAGTGTAGTGGACTAAGCAACTGCCTACCAACGCTGAGGTCCCAGGGTCAAACCTCACCGTTACCTCTGGCTTGGTCGGGCATCCCTACAGCCACAATTGGCTGTGTCTGACTTCCTGCCGAGCTTGACACATCACTCACGAATCAAGAAAATCAGGCCACGGCCATTCGGCACCCTTCCATGGCCGGTGTGCACAGCCACATTGGTTAACATGGGTGGCGAAAGATTTTTCGGCGCTATTCAGCGCCATTCGTCGCCGTTCCGCATCCGGTGTGAACCCGGCGTCACCCTCCCCAGGCCGGCAGAGGAGGTGGAGCAGCGACAGGGACCGCCTATGCCCGGGACACACTGGACGCGGAAAGAAAAGGAAGCGCCGCGATCGGCGCCGATCGAGCAAGGAGTTTGGTTGATCACACCAGACGCGCCAATGTCCGCTGGTTTTCTCAATGTAGGGGTTTGGTCTCTCTCTCTCTCTCTCTGCTTGTGTGCGTGTGCCTGCTCCTCTCTCTCTCTCTCTCTCTACTTGTGTGCATGTGCCTGCTCCTCTCTCTCTCTCTCTCTACTCTCTCTGTCTGCTTGTGTGTGTGCCTGCTCCTCTCTCTCTCTCTCTCTCTCTTTCTCTGCTTGTGTGCATGTGCCTGCTCGTCTCTCTCACTCTCTGTTTAGACACATAGACGGTAAAACTTTAGACACAACTGAGAAATACCATCAATCAGGGTGTTTTATTTTGAAATTTGTTATATTTTGAAAATTGATCGGATACTCTATGCCGTTCCTGTGTCTGTGTGACTTCCTGCTCAGCTTGACACATTCGCTCACGAATCGAGAAAATCTTAGACCAGACGCCGAAACGATCGCTGTAGGCCGCGGCCATTCAGCACCGTTCTGCGTCTGGTTTGAACCCGGTATAAGGCCCCCTGCCTTATACCGGGTTCAGGCAGGGGGAATTGGACATGAACAATTGGGGAGAAAAAGGGGAAGAAAAGAAAAATGAATTGGAATGGATCAGTGTGTTTTATTATTAGATTTTTTGTGTGATTAAAAGGCAAACATCAATACTACACAAAACATTTACATTTTCCCTTTTTCACTGAGGCTCTCCAAAGCGATTTAAACTGATTGCCACTTTTGAATAAGCTTGAATTCCCCAAATCGCCAAAGAAACAAGAATCCAATAGTGAGAAGTGCATGGGTCAAAGCTACAGTGCTGGGACAACAGGAACAGCAAATATTTTTATGTCTTTTGAATGATCACATATAATTGAATGCCAAGATCGAGGGGAAAGAGGTTTTCATGTAATAAATGAAACACGTATCCTCTCATACACTTTGCATTTTTGGGAGTGTGGATGTCCTAGTTGGTGCAGGTGCAGACGGTGACGTCTGATAGCTGGTGTCCTTCCTGAAGTCAAATACTGGGATTGATTCGTCAAGGTTGGGTAAAGCTGAATTTGAACTTCAAAATAATGAGTGTTGTGAGGAATTGTCAATATGTTGTGGCAGTCAAGCTGTTGGATTGTGCCAATGCATGAGAGGAAGGTAGTAGTAAATCCCTCAGTGACAACATTTGTGGTCTTGACGGACAGTCAACCGTGAATGGCGTTTTTTTTTTTTCATGGGAATGTAAATAAAAAGTTTAAATGTGTCCTCCTGTGCCCCGTGTCCTCATTCTCAGCCTTTTATGAGTTTGGTTTGGGGTTTTTTATGTTGCTTTAAAGTAGTTTTACTGTCTCAAACAGCTTCCCGGCCAATGGCTGCCAGGCATTTTGATAGTATCATTATTTACATCACAGTCATTACAGCTCCGTGTCTCAGTCATTTTGTCATTTGCGTCATTGGAAGAACTGCCCTTGGCTCGTGTTTCAGAGGAGGCCGCCTTCTCTTCATTGGACGTTGGGCTGACAAATGACTTTGCAAAAAAAAACCAATATGGTCTCCTGCAGAAAAAGATAATAGAAATTGAATCCTGGCCCCTGACACTGCTGACAGTCATCTGTCATCTTTTCAATATTGATGTCTATTACGCTTATGGTTTATTTGGCTGCCTTCTATTCCTCTGCCAAACTTGTCCTGTCAGATTGGCCACTTGGGGCAGCGGTCCCTTGATAATGTCCTTTTGATTGATGGGTTTCATGGTTTAATTGTCAGCGTGGTCTTCTTTTAATGGAGACTGACAGATTATGACTCAGGCGGTTTAGCGTTCAAGCTGTTTAGGGTTACTGTACTGGAGATACTGTATCCCCCCTATTATCAGCCATTTGGCTCATGTTTATTACTTTCTTTATCACCTTTCATGGATCACATGTCCATTTACGGGAAGTATACACATGAACGAATACATGTTATTGAATAGTGAATGTATATGTAAAGACAATTGCTGCACATTTATTGTACTTTTTGAATATTTTCCATAACATCGCCAAACAACAATCAACTATATATTTGTATACACCCATCAACTGTGTATTCAAATCAAATCACATTTATTTGTATAGCCCTTAATCACCGTTACAGTCCCTAAGGGCTTCACAGTGCCCAACATGTGAAAATAATAAATGATTAGTACACGACATCCCCCAGCCTTAGACCCTCACAGAGGACAAGGAAAAACTCCCACAAAAACCTTATTGGAAAATTGGGAGAAACCTTGGGAGGGGCTACTCAGAGAGGGATCCCTCTACCAGGACGGTTGGGCGTGCAATAGATGCCGGGTTTGGGCAAGCAGAGTATACACAATATATGAAAGTTCATTTTGGTGGGACATCCACATCTGATGGGGCGGCATCACAGCAACGGCAACTCAGTCGACGTCATCATAGGACTAGGGGACCACGCAGACGCCAACTCTGCCCAGATAGGAGAACGCAACGCCTGCTCAGTCAGCATCGTCCTAGGAGGCGGGACCACGCAGCCGCCAACTCTCATATACATGATAGACAAAATTAATTAGACACCATACATATTTGCCTACCACTTTGCTATTATGCATGAATACACAGGAATATTTGTAACTTTTATTATCCTGGTGTCTGTTGTTTTTATAGTTGCTCTATTTACTACTGGTTACCTGTACTAGTTGATGAATCATTTATTATTCTTATTCTTATTCACTATAAGAGCAACAGCTAAATGCCAAAAAATGTAAAATGGTTCACACTACCCAATTACAAGTGAACCAGGGCTTGTGTACAAGTCAGCTTCCTGTAGTTGGTTTGTTCTCAGTCATAACAAACTGCACCGCAGTTCACTTGGAAGAGGACTGAGACCCGCATTCTCGGTGTGGTTGTTTGGTGCCAGCCGAACTGAACTGAAGTCAAAATGAATGAACAAAGGAGTTCAAATAACAATATAGCCGCAAGCGGCGATTCGCGGGTTCAAACCCTTTTGTTACTGCAAACTGCATGCAGAGTGACAGAAGAAGATAAATTCCACAAACAAATATATGCACTTAATTTGATGTTGAAGTAACTTTAAGATGAGTCCTGACTCCAACCATTAACCTTAAAAGATGTGTCCTGACTCCAGCTTTAGTTTTCTTTCTTCTTCCACATCCAACAAGGCCGTAGATAGCCCCACTAGCTCGTTAGCTAACCAGACTAACTTGCAAATAATATCAAAACATGGTGACACTTACAGATTCTAACTCTGCAGATGGGTCCCGTATGAATTGCTCCATCTTTAAGCTTCAATTTAGATGCTAATCCTGCTGTGAACAGGCCCTCCTTGCTCAATCAGTCCGACGTGAACACACAGAAAAAATGACCTAATTGTAGCTGGGACGTTGCCGTTAAAAATAAAATTAATCCACTCTGTCCTGGCATTTTCGCGTGTTGGGAGACTGTGCAGGGATCTATGTTACTACCTGCATCCTACAACAGAACAACTAGAGAGTTGGCATCGGGCCATAGATGTTGTTGTTGTAGCTCCAATGTTCCCAAAGTAATGGTGCATTCCATTGTACTCGGAAAAAACAAATTCCAAAATGGAAAAGTGCAATAGTGCAACAGTCATTCAAGTCGGAATTCCCTGTCAGAAACTCGGGCAAGATCCAACTGGCCTGAGTTCGCCGATATAGCTAAACATACCTGACGTCACTACTACACGTCAATATATCGTTGCACACCATGAACAGTCAATTTTTACTTCATATGTTGTTTTAGTTATGAAAACATATTGAAACAACTGTAGTTTACATTTCTAACGTAGTTCAGTTGATTGGAGCTCAATGTTACTAGCGTGCAGTACTAGACTACATGATACACATTTAGATTTGAAGTTTAGAATACCGACTCGGAATTATAGATTTCCGAGTACAATGCAACAAGCAACAACTTTGAGACGAGGTGGTGGGCATGCTCTGACGGGGTGGATTATGCTAACCTGTAATGGTGGCCTGTTATAACATCTAAACAGGGGACTTTTCAAAACGGCGCTCCCTATTGTACAATTTTTAAGAATTTTACAAACTTAGTTTGGTGATGTTTGGACAAACTGTCATTGATTTAAAGCCAAATTTGCACCATTCGCCCATTCTTTGTATTTGTAGTGCCCCCTAGTGGTCGATTTTTAGTAAACTTTCAGAGTATGTTTCAGGTACTTATGTGGACATATTTTGTGATGATTGGCCTAACCATTGTTGACTTTGGTCTATTTATGTGCTGAGCCACGCCCTTTTGAAATTCATTGGTCAATATCTTGAAAACTAAATAAGATATCAGCTTTAGCTTTTGATAAGCTTGGTCCAATAATGATCCACAGTAAATTTGGTAGCAATCGGACCTACAGTTTAGGAGATGTCAAAAATGTGTTTTTCAAAAAATTCAAAATGGCAGAAAATCTAGTCAGGTGGACATTAGTTCTTGAGGCTTTTTTTGTAGAGTACCTTGAGCTGGACTTGTGTGTCAAATTTCAAGTCAATTGGAGTCACTGTGTGAGGGGCGTGGCCTTTCCAAAATTGCGCTTTTGGGCCTTAATTACAGCGCCACCATCTGGCCGATTGGGCTCCTGTTTCTTGGGAAGCATTTGCACATAATTTCCAGTTATTGGGCTTCAGTTTCATTGTTTTAGCTCATTCCAGCTCACAGGAATTTGCGACGCGGCATAAGACAACAAATAATAGGTGGAAAACAATAGGGTTCTACCCCCCATTCTTTAGCCTGGATCCTTCAAATTTGTTTGTGACAAAGTTGTGACAAAGATATGCACTGGAGGCAGCATATTTTACAGTTGAACAACTAACTTTATTTTCAAAAATGACAAAAAGAAAATATGTATTTGTATTTCTCTTCATAAATCCCAAAAGAAATGCACTGGAGGTAGGATAACATTAAACAGTAAACATCACTGAAAACATATAAATAACTGAAATTAAATATATTAAATTTGAATTAAAAATATGTAAAAATAAATATTTAAAAGGTTAAAATATCTACCAATATATACACCGACACTGATCTATCTGCGATAGGCCAATATCGGGCTGTAAATAAAACACATCAAGCATGCTTGTTGTGAACACAAACAGAGTCCATGTTTAGTAACAATAGTTAGGCCTGTAGGGTTTACTTTGATAGTGTTTCAGCGACCACACACAGGCACACCTCCCCATCTGTAAGGTGTATCAGCCTGTGGCTCTCTCCCTTCCCTCTCTTCTCCTTCTGTCCCCAGTGTGTTTGTAACCAAGGTCGTGGCAGTCCTGCTGTTTTTCAGAGGTGTGTGGGTGTCATCCATCATCTGTGTGATAGCTGCATGCTGCCCTAAATCTTCTATGTGTGTGTGTGTGTGTGTGTGTGTGTGTGTGTGTGTGTGTGCGCACATGTGTGTGATGAATGATGTCTCTCTCTCTGTTTCTCTGTGCTTTCCAAACTGCCTCTTTGTCTGGGTCTCATGTATGCATGCACAAACGCACAAGCATGTGACTCTGTGTATGTGTCTTTGCAAGGTTGCCCCTTCTCTGTGCAAGCATACATACAGTGTATTGTCCACGCTATTAATTTTTAGAACATGATGAACGAGAGAGAGGAAGAAAGAAAGACGAAGAAGTGAGCGAGACAGATATATAGACATATAGATAGAAGCTGTGCTTGTTGAATTGAATCAACTGTGGAGAGGGAAAGAAAGAGATGGGGTAGAAAGGAAGGTGAGGGTAGGGTAGTAGGTGGCAGCTGAGTGGGGGCTTGACCAGTCTGGTTCAAATGTGGATCGATATTGGGTGATGTAGGAGCCAGGGGGCTGGGTGGGTGGGTGGTAGTTGCAAGGGCAGTAGCAGGGCTAATCATTTGTCATCACATTTGTCATTCCACAAGAGTGGAAATCACTGCCTGTCCCCAGTTACCTTTGGTAATTGCACCTGCGATACAATGTATGGGGATCCAGTGTGTGTGTAGTGTAAGGGAGGACAAGGTCTGCATGTTGTTGTTGTTGTTGTTTCTACATGTACATGCACACATAACAGTAGGTATAACAGTATTGTGCATTGGCTGTCTGGTTGTGGTTGCGGGAGAGGAGAGTAGTAGAAGAGCTTACATGCTTCCTTGCCCACAAGCCTTTGTGTGTAGCTCACCGTTTGACTGAGTACAGAGGCTAGAGAGGATGCTATAGCTCCTGTATCGGTGAGAAAGCTGTGACATTTTTACTCTAAATGCTGATCTGAGACAAAGAGCAAACTCATATTCAGTCAAACCACTGCAACACATAATAGCTATTTTATAGCTATAACAAGCCTGTTGCTAACCTCAGCTATGATATGAGTCAGACTTATAAGCAAGGAATGCAATCATGCATCCTGAGCGGTCATTCTACAGTTACATTTCTTCCTGCCTCAAGCCAAGGCAAGATACACAGCTGTATCTTGTGTATCTTAATTACAATATTATAGTAGTGAATCAGTATAAGTGAAGCCAGCCAACCACCGTACAGCCATATATGCATTTTTAGTGACAATTACATAGCAACATCAAGTAATTGCACTCATGGCCTTCTGAGCGGAGGTAACATCTTTAGCTTCCAATTGAATATAACGTTCATTAGCTACCAAGGACCAGCAACCAATGGCTCGGTGGAAGCTGGGGCTACTGCAGCTGCAAAGGAAGCTACACCAATTCAGAAGGAGTGTGTACAGCTGAGCATTAGGGCGCCATCGCAGGTCGCATATATATATATATATATATATATATATCTGTCTGTCTATGGAGAGATCTGAAATGGTACGATCGTGAAGAGGATTAAAATATTCTGTGCGAGTAGTACATTCCCCAAACCTTAAAACTCAGCAGTGAGAAAGACAGACTCTAACAGTGTATCCACATACAAGCCAAACCAACTTTGCCTTAGGTGGGACACCAATTTGTGCCTTAGAGGTAAAGTAAGAGGAAGACATTTAACATTGCCTTCTCGGTTCTCTCTCTTTAGGCCATTGAGGAGGAGGCAAATGGAGGGATTCCCAAGCGAGCTAAAGACTGATGGATCCATACATCTTTTTATATTTTGGGGGTATTTAATGGACAGTTGACAGTAGAGAGAGACCAGAAAGATTGGGAGAGAGAGGGGGGTGACATGCGACAAAGGGTCCCATGCTGGATCCCAGAGCCACCCAGATCCATACATCTTAAATTAAAATGAATGCCTGCGATTTGCATCGAATGACAGTGAACTATAAAAGCACACACCATGGGGATGTTGACTTTGAAAGTTGAGCAGAAAGAAGTGAAATAAGACCATGCAGAATCATACATCTTTAATGTATTTGCCAATCCCAGTCTCATATAATGTGAAGCTGTGGACATATAGGAATTCATTTTCTAATCTAGGATGGTTTGGTCAAAAGCTGGGCGAGGCACACTCAACAGTCATTTAGGCATTCAAGGATTCTGAACTCCTGGAATTTGAAACCGGAGAAGGAATTTGATATATATTGAAGACCTGGTATGTGCACTGCGTGGTGCATGAAGTTGCCTGTAACATATATTCACGTTAGACATTTCCTAAACCACTGGCTACCACAGATTAAACATGATATGACAGGTACAGCTCTAATAGTGCAGTAGATTCTATGTCTACAGGAAGATAAAACAATTCTTTAGGCCAAGTCTGCAAACCGTTGGTTATTATAAAATCCACCAAAATCTGTGGAAGGAGTCCAATGCTTCCACATGATCTAAAAGATCAGATCTACACCCTTCATCTAGAATTACATGATTATATCATTTCTCCACCATTTTAGAGAGGTTGAGAAGCCTTGATACAAAGGAATGTCCTTGGGAAATAAAGAACTAAAGAAATTAAAGTGGCCTAATAGAGAAAGTAAATCACAATTTGTCATAGATACCACATCCAACGCCGCATTTAATAGCCTCCCAAATACATACCAACTTTTCGAGAGGTAGTGAAAATTCAATAACATGAATAGATCGACCTTGACTTTTCTGGGAGATGTAAGGCTGTTGATGCTTGGTGTGCTATCATCATGATCATTGACCAATCAGTGCCTTTTGCCAGAAATTTCACGAGTAGCAATGCGGTATTTGGAAAAGGGTGGATTATCCCTTCTCAACCTCTTTAGCCACCAACTTGTCAACTACTTCAGGTTCTTTTAATGCAGATTGGCGATTGTTGCAGACGTGAGAGACCTTTTGGGAAAAGAAAAAAACAGAAGGAGGTTTATTAATTTCTTAATTAATTTATGGACGTGGGATGACCGTCTCCGCAATAACTGCAAGCATGTATTAACCTCCAATTATCTACATTTATTCTGATTAAAATTAATGCACAGAGGGGTCTGAAGGGATTTATTCTCGGTAACCTTGACGCTACTTTGTTCCTCATCCTTGAAAGGAGTTTAAAGGTGAACTGATGTGGCAGAGTCACCGTTTTTGGACAGAGGCTTCCTGTGTGAGACGGTCCCACACACAATGCAGGACAGGACTGTGCCCTGTGAAGTGTCTGCATATGAGCGTCCAGTCCATGATGGACCAGTCCAGCCTCTGATTGAATTTCTGAATGTACATTGCCATTTTTGCGGAGAGCGATTTATGATATCCATAAAAGAGAGTGCCCCCATAAGACATGGCCGTATCAGATATGACAGCTAAATACATATGTAATTCAGTTCTGCCCCCAGGAAAGACTTCACATATGGCGTCTCGATAAACATTGAATTTAACATTGAACTCAGGCATAGTCAAGTTCTTGGACAGTCTTGGATCTCTTGGATGACTGAAACTTCCCCACAGTCTTGTGAAGAGTCTTTCACTCATCTCTGCAAGGCACAGCAGTATTTTTACCAGATCAATGTCATTACCTGAAAGGATCTGATTCCACTCCCAGTATTCTGCACGGTGTCGTGACATCAAGCAGGTGCATGGCGACAGTCACAGGAGAAGGCCATATTGTTGGGTTGAGTTGGACAAGTATGGAACACCATTTGGTCCAAAACGTCTAATTTGTTGTGTTTGTTATTATGTCAAAATAGAATGTAACATGTTAAATTGGGGTTACGACTATATATATTGCCATGTTAAGAAGGTAATTTTTAACATCTGAACACATTTGAACCATTTGGGCTTCAGTGCTATTGGTTAGCATCAACATACTCACCCCTTTTTAACGTAGGGGCTGTGTTGAGCTTACATATGCCTACAATGGCTCTTTAATGTTCCCCATCTTGTGTGTACGTTGTCTTATATGCAGCTGTGATGTGTCTTTTGGGTATGACTCCATGTCCTGCCTGAAGTAACGCTCATTTGAACCCTTGAGTCACAACATTGTCATCACACCCTCAAATTATATGAATCAGGCAACATGGTTTTGCAAGCCTTGCTTGTATTAACATACTTGATAAGGAAAATCTTGCAGCTAAGTTTATTTTAATGAGCAATTTATTCTTGAATTCAGTCATGCAGTGCAACAATCGGCTATTGCGGTGAGATAGTTACACTTGACTCCTATGTAATTCAACTGGTTTCAAGGATTTTATTAAATCAAGTGAGTATCATCAAACAAATACTTGTGATCTGCCTTATTTGAAGACATTGCCACTTCAAGGTTCAAGGTTTTTTATTGTCATATGCACAACGTTCACAAGAAGCAAAAGCATGCAATGAAATTCTTGTGTCTCTCCGACACCTAACGCTAATGCTAAGGACATAACAGACATAATTTTAAAAAACACAAGAGATATAATAGAAAAAGTATAAAATATAATAGAAAAAGTACAATGTTATAAAGTTCAAAGTTACAAAGTTATAAAGTACAACTAATAGAAAAAGTACAAAGTTATAAAGTACAAAAAGTTATAAGTACCAGTTATAAATTATCAAGTATAAAAATTATAAGTTATAAAGTGTATGTAGCGGAGTGTAAGGTGACCTTGAGGTAAAGTGGCCTGTTGTGCGTAGGGGGGGGGGCAGGGGAGGGGGGGGGGGGGGGGGCTGGCTCAGGTGTGTTTGTGGTGTCTTTAAATCTGGTGGTGTGAGTCCGGATGCTACGAAACCGTCTGCCTGAGGGCAGCAGGCAGAACAGCTTGTGGCTGGGGTGGAAAGGATCCTTAAGGATCTTGCTGGCCTTCTTCCTGCTACGCTGCTGGTAGAGGACCTCCATGGAGGGCAGCTCCGACCTGGTGATGCGTCGTGCAGCGTTCACCACCCTCTGTAGCGCCTTCCGTTTGAGGGCGGTGCAGCTGCCATACCAGGCCGTGATGCAGCCAGTCAGGATACTCTCGATAGTGCACCTGTAGAAGTTGCAGAGTATCCTGGGGTCCATGTTGATCCTCCTCAGCCTACGTAGGAAGAAGAGTCGCTGTCTTGCTGTCCTGGTGATGATGTCTGCATGGTGGTTCCAGGTGAGGTCCTCGCTGATGTGGACACCGAGGAACCTGAAGCTGCTGACTCTCTCCACCGCCGCCCCGTTGATGTCGATGGGGGCGTGTCCCGTGCTCCCATCCTCCACCCTGAGTCAGGGTGGAGGATGTGGTGGTACCAACCCGCACTGCCTGGGGCCTGCCCGACAGGAAGCTCAGGATCCAGTCACACAGGGCGGTGTTGAGGCCCAGGTCCCTGAGCTTTATGGCGAGCTTGGAGGGCACAATGGTGTTGAATGCTGAGCTGTAATCTATGAACAGCATTCTCACATAGGTGCTCCTCTGGTCCAGGTGTGAAAGGGCAGTGTGGAGGGCTAGGGAGATGGCGTCGTCAGTAGACCTGTTTGGCCTGTATGCAAATTGCAGGGGGTCCAGTGATTCAGGGAGGGTGGAGGTAATAAAGGTTTTGACTAACCGCTCAAAGCACTTCATGATGGTGGAGGTGAGTGCCACTGGGCGGTAGTCGTTGAGGCAGAGGGCTTTGGATTTCTTGGGGACAGGAACAATTGTGGACTTCTTAAAGCACAGCGGGACCACGGACTGGAGCAGCGACAGGTTGAAAATGTCTGTGAAAACATCCGCCAGCTGAACCGCACACGCCTTGAGGACCCGGCCTGGAATGCCATCAGGGCCAGGTGCCTTGTGTGGATTTGTCCTTTTGAAGGCTCTGCACACATCCGCTCTAGATATTGTTAGCGGGCAGGGGTCCTGGGCCTTTGGGACCTCCACAGCCAGGGAGGTGTTCTCAAAGCGTGCGTAGAAGGTGTTAAGTTCATCTGGGAAAGATGCAGATGTCAACACAGCACTGCTGGTCTTCTCCTTGTAGTCCATGATGGCTCTATTGTTTGTTTGTTTCAAGAACAAATTGTTTCACTTGTTTTAAGAAAACAAGTGGAACAATTTTGATTATAAGATTAAATACACACATTTGCAGTTTTTGTAGTGCACACAGTTTTGCTCTGGCCTTCGAGCTGCATTGATGGGCTAAGAGCCAGTGGAGCTCACACCTTGTAGTCTTTGCAGGGGTGTGACCTGAAGGTATAGAGAAGCAGAGCCATGAATACAGAATGTACATCTTACCGCCTGACTAGGTCCTAGCCTTTACAGGTGAGGTGACAGTAGCGAGGAAGGAGGTGTTTAGCATTCAGAGGACATGCTGCCTCACTGCTGCGGCCGCTTTCCAAGACCTGCAGCTTCAAACAAAATCTTGAAGGAGCACACAGGATTTTTGAAAGGAACTTAACACCCTCAGTAAAGGAACTTTCTTACTACTTTTCTACATTGCATGGTTTTTTTGGATACAGACAAAAGAACTGAATGAAGCTGTTGGGTTAATCGGACCCAATTGCCAGGAGACACATCACTTGCTAACTAGATTCAAAACAGTAAAAGAAGTCTAAGTACAATTAACCAAAGATTCAAACCCAACTTTAGCTTGACAGCACAAAATCAGGTTACAAATTTCATCCAGCGTGTCGCAGGGGATCCTGAGAAATAACAAATGTATCGGAAGAGAAAATGAAAGAGGCAACACAAGGGAGCAATGCTTGGTGTGAGCAGCGTGAGTGTCTGTGTGTGTATGTCATTAAATATATGACATGGGGAAATTATGCCAAGTTCCACCTCTGTCTTCTTTTCACTAGTTGTCCTCATGGGTCCTAGTAAGTTTGAAAATAGAGCTTGTCTAATGGAGAAGAGAGCCGGGGGGGAAGAGAATAAGAGCGAACGTGCAATGGCTGTAGGATTCCTCCGTGGTGGGGGAATGCAATTTGAGATTGGCCAGATTGCTTTTGAGGCGTGATATTCACTGGCAGGGGCCCTAAGCCGCCATAGGCCTGACGCTCGTGCCCACACCGCCACCAGGGACAGTGCAGTCACAGCGAGGGGAAAATCAGCATGATGAGAAGAGGGACTCCAAAAAACATTAGTGAGGATTTGAGAGTAATAGAATGAGAGACAGACGAAGAGAGACGGCGAGGGAGGGAACGGAGTCAATGGATGAAATAAATAGTAAGGGTGGGATTATGGTGGCAAATGGGCTTGAGATGTCCAGGCATGATTTCTCAGGCACACATTGTATTGTGAGAGGTGCAGTATTATGTGGATTTGTTACAGCTTTGTGCACCTTCTGAAAGAACCATTTGGATTTTAACAAATATGGATATTGGAGTGTCAATATTTTAATGTCAGATTCGAGGAGTTCAGTGTAGCAAGATGGAAAGAGAAAGGGTTATTACGACGTCTTGGAAGAAAAACCTGGAGCAATTGACTTGAATGATTCTCTTCTCTCTCTCCCTCTCTCTCTCTCAGAAGAGGAGGGCTCAGCAGAGGCAGGGCAGAAGGAGACGTCCACCTGCGACATTTGCCAGTTTGGGGCCGAGTGTGATGTGGACGCAGAGGATGTTTGGTGAGTTTGCACAAACACATACACACACACAAACCCTGGGCTGTCCCTTGACTTTGGAGGGCCCTAAGCGGGATTTTTTTTCAGGGGGCCCTCTGACTTATACAAAATATAGGACTATGATCATTCATGAAAATTGTTCATGAATACGTGTAGTGTAAGTGTAGATTATTTTCTTTTTCCATCCCCATCTAGTTAAAGCAAAGCCATCACATTAGCTGGCTCTGTCAGTTTGCTTTCTTTCTGTTCTCCTCTTTTTTTTCTGTGCCTTACTGATAAGTTATTTTTGGAGCTGGACAGTATTCATATGATGCCATACACTGAAATGAAAACATAGTTGTGGAGAGTGGGTTGCCAGGTTTGACAAACCAGTGTGTGATTATTCACATAAGCCCCCCCTTCCCTATTGGATGATGGCATTTTACCTGTCAAACATGCATGTAGTGACACAGCGGTGGCTTGTTATGTTTATGAAGTTCACTCCTTGTATATTGCAGATGTGTATACAGCACATGTCCAGGTGAGAGGCCCTTAAGTGGTAGGTAGGGCCCTGAGCAGCTGCTTACTGTATATTGTTATAGGTTAGGCTAACTCTGCACACACACACATGCACGCACAATGAAATTTGATTGGACTTTGTATTGTGTCCATACACAATGGGTCAAGAGGTGTCCAACTGTTTGACATATTCTAGGTCAATTTGTGCCAAAGCACGAAGACACATGTTGAAACAAGGAGTGTCAAAATCCTGTCAAAACCACTGTTTGACTCATCTTGATCCATACTGACATCTTCTATGGAAAATAAACTCTTTATCTCTAATTTGAAACATTCTAGCTTTTTCTAATTTCACTTAGAAACCTTCTATATATACGCCACACAAATACATGCAACACATGCATACACACACTGCACACATACCACCTGAGGTTTAGTGCATGGTGGAACATTTCATTTAACCCGATAACTACAGCAGGGCATAAAGGGAAAGGAGATTTTTGCCTACTCTGGAAATCCAGTTACAATCCTTACAGGACTTGTGGCAATGTCATGCCAAAAATGTATTTGACTCACAAAAGGAAAATGACTTTAGTCATAACCATTTATTGAAAATAAAATGTTAATACAGGTTTATTAGGTCCCTGCATTACATTCAACAAGCAGGTTGGAGATCAGGGAGGAGCGCATTTCTGCAAACACCCTCACAGGGACATAATTAACACAGGGGTGCCGAACAAAAACAGATGGAGGCTAGGTTGGTGGAGGTAAACTATTTTCCAGCACCAGACAATAGCAGCAGCAGGCAGTTCAGCTTAAATGAACCACCATTATTGTGTTTTGGATTGTGATTGGTGTGCATCAAGGATCAGCTGATCAGCTGAGAACTGAATTAATGCGCTATAAGAAATCGCACTGTTGCAGCTAAAATTAGAAATGCTCTGAGAATATGATTGTATCAAATTGCTTGATGTAATGGAGAGATAATGTACCCTGGTGTGCAATAACCTGTAATGCTAAGGAACCGCTTTGTGTTACATCCTCAGCCTTGTTCCAAATACCAAATGACTGGGGTTCTAATTCTACTGATGCTGCCCACTTTCCCAAATGCATCTTAATATTGTCTTTGTTCTCTACCTAATATTCCACTGCTTTACACTGATGGATTTATAGATAATTCAGTAATCCACAATAGGGAAATGCATATGGTTACAGCAGATAAATAGACAACGTACAGAAAAAAACTTCAAAGAGAAGACAGGAGAGGTATGTCTCATTATAATAGCAGTGTGTCCCATCTTGTAAGAAGTAAACTACAAGCACTCTTTGGTTTTCAAAAGACCCAAGACCCTGTTGAAGGACAATTGACTGGTGATTGCAATCAAATAACCAAACAGCAGGTGATTTCCATCAAACGGCAGCCAATCTTAATCAAATAACAGGTGATTGTAATCAGATTAGGCACAGCCAATGACCAGTGTTTATAGCAATGCACTATATTTACTTAATTTTATAACAGAAGAATTAAGAATACTATCAGTTGTTAGCCTGTAGAAAAAAGGTTTTACGATAATTTAGGATGTGCAGGTCTCCCAGGACTCTGGAAAATCACGATGCAGTGATTTCACTGCATGTAAACAAAAGTGAGAGACACTTATCACAGCTGGAGACATCCTCCATGTTCTATGCTTTGAAATTTCCACTTGTTGAAAAATAATGCATTAGTGTGTGTGGCGGACTGGAGGGAGGGTGGGGGAGGCTTAATTGGATCCAGGAGAGAGGTGAGTTAGGCCGGACTCACACTAGAGGATAATTGGGCCGATTTATCCCCGATTCGGCAATCGGCGGAGTGATCTTGTTCGGCACCGATGTTGATCTGGTAATGTGAGCGGTTTACAGATCCAATCTTAACATCCAGATCCGCTCGGGGACGCATCGGGGCCGCCCCGATAATATCAAACGTGTTTGATATCTAGGATTTCAAATCGGGTTGATTACGTCACTGCTTTCCGCGCGAACCACCATAGCCAATGAGAGAGACAATCTACAAGTAGCCGGAATTGAATGAGAGCGGACTTGCAGAAATGGCAAAGAGAAGACAAAAAGCAGTTGTATGCGTGCGATGGACAGCTGAGATAGAGGAAAGGCTTGTAGATATGTGGCAAGAACATATATAACGTGTCTTCCAAGCACGGGCGCCGGATTAATTTCAGAAGTGCGGGGGCCAAAAAGAGTGTATGTGTGACTGTGGATGTGTAGCAGTAGATAGACCGGAGACTCGCACTAAACTTCTGCAGAGTAACTATAGCTTGCTTGCACCACAGGCTGGCGGACGCCGTCATCTCCACATTTGTAGAAAGTTACAAACTGTGTGACAGCAGCAAAGAATTAACCGCTCTCTATTTTTGTACCAATCTGCATTAAAGTACCTTTCTCTTTGGCCAAACGATCTAGCGGTCTCCTTTTTGTCTACAATTAGCTGTGCAGCTTTATCCATCTCTATGTCCCGACAACAACAGGCAGGCAGTTGGAGCCAGGGCTAGCCTGTTTTGGTTCAATGTCGGCGGTTTGACAGTCTCATCGGCACAGGGCTGCTGCTTTGGGGTTCTTCTGGCTGCCGCTGCGCTGGTCCTATGGTTGAAGGGCCATGCTCCAAGGGAGTTATGGACGTCAGGGATGTAACATTATTTACGTTGAAGTTCAGTTTTGTTTGACTGTATTTTCCTTTCTGATGCACTGGTTCTTTTGATATGTTTGCAGAAGCATATTTGCAGTATTGTTAGTTAAGGTTAGTTCAGCTAGTTTAACGGCTCACTGTAAACAAAGTAACACACATCACAGCATTGAAACTATTTTATTGGTTGCAATGTACACTGTATGCATTTGATTCTGTCCTCTTTGATTGGATTAAAATGTAAATATTTTTCCCGTTTTATGTCTATGCTTTATTTTACCTAATGTGGGCGGGAATGAATGACGTGTTGCAATATAGGGGCATTTCAGGGGATACAGTGATTCGTTCTCACTGCAAAGCATGAAGCAAATTGCACCGGTTTCACCATGTCAGTCGACATTTTGTTTACATTTACTTCCCCATGAGATCACGTGAGGCGGTGTATCCATGCTCCCTCTGGCACGATAATCTTAGTAATATCCTCTATTGTGTGATGCACCATTATTTTCAGATCTTGTAGTGTGTGCATGTTTGAGATTAGAGAGAAGAACATCTGTGAAGATTCTCCTCGATGCAACCCGATTTCAAAATCGGTTAGGATTTTAAAACCTGTGGTGTGAGCCCAGTCTTAGTGGACTGCTTCTTCCCTGGATCCGGCTCACACATTCACACACAGGTTAAAAAGGCCCCAGCTGCAGCCAGTTGGGACTGATTGCAGCTGGGGCCTTTTTAACCTGTGTGTGAATGTGTGAGCGCGTGCGCGCCAGGGTGAGACACTGGCTGTGTGACCAGGGAGCCGACAGGGATGGTGGATCCGGTCGGCTGTATCTGTGTGTGGAGCGGAGAGACGGAGCGGGAGCGGGCCGTCGCCTGCCGCGGCGTCCAGCGGAGGTCCGCGGAGGACGCAGTCGGGAGCCGCCTGCAAGGGCTGACCAGGGATGCCCCTGGAAGCCTGGCAGGCTGGGGCAGCCTTGGGGCTCCGCGGCTGGCCCACCGGAACCGGGGTGGGCGCCAGCAGAGGAGACGGCGCCGACGGACTGCTGCCATTAACCCGGGCCGTTGTTATGTTGCATAACAACGGCCCGGGTTTGCTAATAAAAACGGCCTGCTGGCCATTTAACTCTCCCCTGCCTGTGTCTCTACCTGTCACAGACCCCGGTTATGTGGCACCTTGCCACAGTGTGCTCTTCAGTGCAGTCATAAGTAGAGATTTTGTGATTTGTTCCATTAACCTCTACCCTCCACAAACAAGGAAACAAGGGAAATAAATGTGTACCCATTTGTTAAAGTGACATGTAAAAATACCTTTATCAGTCCTTCCTATCAGTCTAGCTCATGAATTGTAGCTGTGACAGAGAAGACTGGCCCAGGACCTATGTCGCATATCATCCTTTCTCTCTCGCCCAATCTTTCCTGTCTCTCTCTAAGGCAAAAATGCCCCAAAATGCGTTCAGAAATGCAGACAGTTACCTCTTTGGGGTGTTGGGTATGTAGTATGTAATATACATTATGTAATATGTATGTAATATGGTATGTAGCCTATTTTTTATTTTACTACTTTTTCATTTGAGGATTGTTATACAATGGTCAGTGATCACACAAATAAATAAATGCAATGGACACACTTGTTCCTGTAATTGTTTCATATCAGGCCAATAGTCAGCAGCCTATAAATAACTGTAAATTGAGAAGTACTCAGTATCGGTACTCTGATTGGCTGATCCACTTAAAGTACTCACTACTGGTATCGGTTCTGAAAGATTGGTATCGATTGGTATCCCTTGAGCAAGGCATTGAATCCCTACCCACTCTAGGGGTGCTGCTCTGTGGCTGACTTCCCTTTAGAAGGGCCTGGTGAAAAGACCAAATTCTCCCTCAGGGATCAATATAGTGCTACAAAAACCCATTTAGATCCATTTGGAGTGCAAAACAGTGATGACCCACAAAAACCCATTCTTTGAAAGCCATTGGTAACATCAGTCAACATTGATAGTATTAAGGGAGAGGATGAGCAATGCGCATTGTGAGCTAGCCATGAAGTGCAGTTGTAGGACCCTTGCTGTGTGAATGTGGGGTTTTGACATCGTGAAAAAGGAGGTGAACGGCTTTTCAAAGCCGGTACTTTTGTCCTTATTGAAGCCCATTGTTGTTCTGTGAGAGGGAATTGTATTGAAAAGCCACACATAGGAGGGAATCACAAGGCCAATAGGCAAGGTGAGAGAATGCCTTTACTTTCAGTCAATGGGGTCCATGCACACACGGTACAAACATCACAATATGTCATCACTTGTGTGTGTATGTGTATGTGTGTGTATTAACCTAGTTCAAAGGTCCTAACATCCCTCCCTGCCTCTATTATCACTCTTCTGTCTCTCTCTTTCTGTTTTTATGTCTCTGTATTGTTGATTTCTGTGTGTGTGTGTGTGTGTGTGTGTGTGTGTGTGTGTGTGTCGGGGGGTTGGGAGGGTGTAAAGTGGCCTTTAAGGTAGGGAAGCAACAGACAATGGGAGGGCTTTGATGGAAAGGAAATCATGGCAGTGAACTAATCAATACGACACATCCTGCTAAGACCATATCCTCACACACACATACACAGACACATGCAATGCTGGTATGCCCATGCAAACACACACTCTCATATAACACTCCTCCTACCGCTCTCTATTTCTTACTGAATGTGTGAAAGAGCGGGGAAAGAGATAAAGGGAGAGAGACCACCACATAGCATTTGTTAGTACATTTATTTGTATTTGTTTGGATCTGTTTTCATGTGCATCACTGCCTGTGGGTGCACGACTGAGTAGCATTAGCATGTGTTGACGCAGTGCAGTTTAGCCGTAAAGTGCCTATTGTGGAGAAAGTGAGAGGCTCCATTAAAAATGTATGCAGCCCAGACATAAGCCACTGACCAACAACGGCCACTCGGGATGGTCAAAGAGTTCCACTCTTAGTGTCTCAGTGTGTGTGTGTTTATGTGTGTTTATGTGTGTGTTTATGTGTGTATTCAACTTCTGGAGGGATTCTGAACTACTTGACTCATCTAGAATAGTCTGAGTATATTTTTCTTGCTTACCAGGTTGCTGTTAGCTGTACTTTGATTGTTTAAGTATCAGTGCTTTAATCAGTAGTCTATTGTTAGCTGCTAGTTGGTCAGTTTCTCTTTGTGTGATAGCCCCTATTGAAGGTAGTTTCACCAAGCTAGGCCAATTGCCTTGTTAATTGTCTGGGCGGGGCCTGCACTCCTGGCAGACAATTAGCAATCAGTGGAAGCAGTCTTGAAAACACTGCTGCTTTGAAAGCGTCAGCTTTCAAGCGTCTGGCATACGAAGGCTAGGCGAACAAAGGCAACAGGTGACTTTTTCAAGCCCGACTTGAAAACAAAAGGCTAGGCGAACAAAGGCAACAGGTGACTTTTTCAAGCCCGACTTGAAAACAAAAGGCTAGGCGAACAAAGGCAACAGGTGACTTTTTCAAGCCCGACTTGAAAACAAAAGGCTAGGCGAACAAAGGCAACAGGCGACTTTTTCAAGCCCGACTTCGTCAAAGAACGACCTTCGAAGATTAGGTGCTTCTTCTCTTTGTAAACTGCATCATTGTATTGTGATTGTGTACCATGTGTTTCCTTCCCATTCCTGTCCTCTCCTCTTTCCGGTGGTTGCACAGAAGCTGGGTCACACCCAGACGCCGCAACCCCACTAATCTCGTCTATCCTACTCTTTCAACTCATGTTGAGCAAGTGGTGGCAGGGGGGCTGTGGAACTGCCAGTCGGCTTTGCCGAAAGCTGAGTTCATCTCAGGCTACGCATCCCTGCTCTCCCTCAACTTTCTTGCTCTGAGACTTGGATCACCCCAGAAAACACTACCATGCCCGCTGCTCTGTCGGATGTGTACTCGTTCTCTCACACTCCCAGAGCTGCGAGGCGAGGCGGTGGTACTGGCCTGCTAATTTCCAGCAAATGGAAATACTCTCTTCTCGCTACCGCAATTCTCTCCTTCCTCCTTTTGAATTTCATGCTGTCACTGTTTCTCATCCAGTCAAGCTCACCATCGCAGTTGTTTATCACCCACCAGGCCCTGCTGGTGAGTTCCTGGAGGAGCTTGACACACTAGTCTCCCACTTCCGTGACGATGGCTCTGGACTCATCCTTCTCGGTGACTTCAACATCCAGACTGAGAAGCTTGACCCTCTTCTCTCGTTTCTCGCCTCCTACGACCTCGCCCTCGCCCCATCTCCTCCTACCCACAAGGCTGGCAACCAACTGGACCTCATCTTCACCAGACACTGCTCTACTGCCAACCTCTCCGTCACTCCTCTTCATCTCTCTGACCACTTCTTCATGTCCTACACTCTCTCTCTCTCCTCACCCCCCTCCCACATGGTTTCTTCTCGTCGCAATCTCCGCTCGCTCTCCCCCACTGATCTTTCCTCTTCTGTTCTCTCTGCTCTCCCTGCCCCTGAATCTTTTTCTCTTCTATCCCCTGATTCTGCCACTGATCTTCTTCTCTCTACTCTGTCCTCTTCTCTGGACCATCTCTGTCCCCTCACCTCCAGGCCTGCACGCCAAACTCCACCTGCCCCTTGGTTGTCGGACTCAGTGCGTACTGAGAGACGAAGCCTGAGAGTGGCCGAGCGCAAATGGAGAAATGGCAACCTCCCGGAGGACCTTCTTACCTTCCAATCTCTCCTTTCCACCTTCTCCTCCTCTCTCTCTGCTGCTAAAGCTGCTTTCTTCTGCACTAAAATTCAATCTTCTGCTTCCAACTCTAAAAAAACTCTTTGAAACTTTCTCTTCCCTCCTCCAACCCCCACCCCCTCCTCCCACCTCCTCCCTCCGCCCTGACGACTTCGCCAACTTCTTCGACAAGAAGGTCAACGATATCCGATCCTCCTTCCCGCACCCCCCGGCTGGTGCCCTGCGCTCCAACCACACCTGTCTGCCTTCCACCCATCCATCCCCACCTCCCTCCCTATCCCATCTTTCTCCCCTCTCCCCGGACGAGGTCCTTCGCCTTGTTACATCCAGCCGCCCCACCACTTGCTCCCTTGACCCGGTCCCATCCACTCTGCTCCAGTCTTCTGCACCTGAGCTTCTTCCCTTCCTGACCCACCTCATCAACACCTCTCTGGCGTCTGGATGCTTTCCCGCTGCTTTCAAGACTGCCAGAGTCACCCCCCTTCTGAAGAAACCAACACTTGACCCCTCTGAGGTGAAGAACTACAGACCGGTTTCCCTTCTACCCTTCCTATCTAAAACCCTTGAACGTGCTGTCTTCAATCAACTGTCCCTGTACCTCCACCAGAATAACCTCTTGGATCCCCACCAATCTGGGTTGAAAGTGGGTCACTCGACCGAGACTGCCCTCCTGGCAGTCACGGAGTCGCTCCATGCCGCTAGAGCGAACTCTCTCTCCTCTGTCTTGATACTCCTGGACCTGTCTGCAGTGTTTGACACGGTGAACCACCAGATCCTCCTCTCCACCCTTGAGGGGATGGGTGTCTCATGCTCTGCACTCTCCATGTTTGCATCCTACCTGACGGATCGCTCCTACCAGGTGACGCTGAGAGGGTCTGTGTCAGAACCACGTAGGCTCACTACTGGGGTTCCGCAAGGCTCGGTTCTAGGTCCTCTCCTCTTTTCCCTCTACACAACATCTCTCGGTTCTGTTATCCATTCCCACGACTTTTCCTACCATTGCTATGCAGATGACACCCAGCTGATCCTGTCATTTCCCCCTTCGGACACACAAGTGGAGGCACGCATTGCTGCATGTCTGGCAGACATCTCGGAGTGGATGTCGATGCACCACCTGAAGCTCAACCTGGACAAGACTGAGCTGGTGTTCCTCCCGGGGAAGGGCTGTCCGCACCGAGACCTGGCCATCACCATTGATGATGTTGACGACCAACTGTCGTTCTCGGCAAACATCGCATCAGTGACACGCTCCTGCAGATTCCTCCTCTACAACATCAGGAGGATTCGCCCCTTCCTCACTGACAAGGCAGCGCAGGTGCTCATCCAGGCTCTTGTTATCTCCCGCCTGGACTACTGCAACTCCCTCCTTGCTGATGCCGGCGTCGGCCATCAGACCTCTGGAGCTTGTTCAGAAAGCTGCGGCTCGACTGGTGTTCAACCGCCCCAAGTTCTCCCATACAACAACCCTTCTCCGTTCTCTACACTGGCTCCCTGTAGCAGCTCGCATCCAGTTCAAGACCCTGGTGCTAGCCTACAGGGCAGTGAAAGGAACTGCTCCGTCTTACCTCCAGGGTCTACACCCCCGCCCGACCACTTCGTTCTGCTGCCTCGAGGCAACTGGTTGCCCCATCGCTCAGAGGGCCCTGCGGCCGATCTACACGGTCACGGCTTTTCTCTGTCCTGGCCCCGCAGTGGTGGAATGAACTCCCCGCTGATGTCAGGACAGCAGAGTCGCTGCCCATCTTTCGCCGCAGGCTGAAAACCCACCTCTTCAGGAGACACTACCCTGACCCTTCCTCCTAGCCATGACTACTTGTCGTCACTTATGTGCCTGAGCTCTTGTTTACTGGCTCTTGGATACACTTGGATATACTTATTTGTCTTAGCTCTTGTTTACTGGCTCTTGGATACACTTATTTGTCTTAGCTCTTGTCTTAACTCTTGTTTATTGGGTTCACTTATTTGTCTTAGCTCTTGTTTTATTTGATTCTCTATTTGTCTCATTTGTTAAGATAAGTAGGTTGCTAACTTATTGCACTCTTACATTAACACTAGTTATGCTCTTAGTTGCTTGTTTAGGAAGGAAATGCACTTATGATTTCTGGTGACTAGTAGTTTTCTTACCTACCTTTGTTGAATGCACTTACTGTAAGTCGCTTTGGATAAAAGCGTCTGCTAAATGACTGTAATGTAGTGTGTGTGTGTGTGTGTGTGTGTGTGTGTGTGTGTGTGTGTGTGTGTGTGTGTGTGTGTGTGTGTGTGTGTGTGTGTGTGTGTGTGTGTGTGTGTGTGTGTGTGTGTGTGTGTGTGTTAAGGCCGAAAAATGTGTATATATTGGGTTGGGGATGGTGAATTTTACTTTTACTTACTACTTTCATATTTTGGTTAATGTGCTATTGTACTCAGTGCTAAATATGAGCTACCATGCTTGTTATCATGCTGGAACTATTCTTATTTCGATGCTTTTTTAAATTTTAACCTCACCTGAGAGTCGCTCCTCAAACTGCTCCATTACTATTTGCTCTGTTTGATTTAGTTTGTTTGTGTCAGTTCCGTTTTGGGTCTAGGCCAAACCCCCAAGGCTACCGGCTTATACTTCCCTGCTCAACCAATCAGTGTTTGTTTGACACACACTACCGCAGCTACGGGCGACGCGTTGTTGAGATTTGGGAGGTGTGCACCTAAAACCCTTCTCTACGTAGCTACACAGAGATATTTATGTTTATCTACCGCAGAAGTATAACTCGGCCTTTAGGCATGTGTAAAAAAAATTCAGTAAAGATTCCGAAGATGCTTTCAAAAATAATGACATGAAAAGTTTCTAAATATCAAAAATGTACTATTAAGAGTAGTAATGTAAAACACTAATGAAAACAAACAAAAAAAATATATAAAATGTTACTTGAGTGTCCTACTAGCGTTGGTCACAGGTCGATTGTGCGTTGTGCCACTGATATGGACCGAAATATATTTGTTGGAGAAGAGCCTTATTGACAGATTATTGGCCTCATGGAGTTATGTTTGAGTCTTTATAATCACATTTAAATCATTGATTTGGGGTGTGTCGTGGCACAGTGGTCTAAGCCACATACCACATAACCGAGACGTCATGGGTTTGAATCCGTCCTGGGACCTGTCGCATTTCGTCCCTCCTCTCTCACCTAGTCGTTCCTGTCTCTCTCTAACTAACTATCCAATAAAGGCAAAAATGCCGAAACAAGTAAGCTACTGCATCCACTAATGGAGAAAATCTAAAATCAGGCAGGTCAGGCATCAATTTATTGGCCAAACTTACATCTACGTTGAATACGTAGGTTGTCAACACAGCAACGTCTTATCTGCCTACCAAACGTAAAGAGACATGCGCCGATGACATCAGTTTGGATAAAAAATGTGATGCAGGTCAATCTAGATATGAACCAGTATATATTCACTACAGTGCATATGTAACAAACATAAATGACACCAGTTTGGATAAAAAATGTGATGCAGGTCAATCTAGATATGAACCAGTATATATTCATTACAGTGCATATGTAACAAACATATATGTACAACATATGTACTGTATATCTAAACCAATGTACATGATATAAACCATTATATATACTGGTCAACCAAAATGTTTTACAACCAAATGTTTTCATAAAATGTGTATACCCATTACAGTTTTCCCAAACGTTTAAACACTTTTCCAGAAACTGTGGCTCAACTTCTCAAAACTCTCAACACAAAACTGAAAAGAGTTAACCACTTTGTCAAAAGTCCACAAATCTCTTGCAAAATGAAACACAGCACTGAAAACCATGTTCTCTCTTCTCAAAACTGATTCTTTCCACCAAAACAATACACACAGCTGTCATATGAATAACTCTTACAGAGCAACAATTAAACACTGGTGTGATCAATTGAAAACACTACCATCAAAATACTGTTTCTATATGTTTTGGCTTCATGAGGCCATGTTTCATATTCAAATGTATAATTGTGTAGAAATTGTTTCTTTTTTAAAGTTTAGGGGGTTTTTTTGTCGCAAAATAGGGACAATTTTAATTGCACTGTTATGGAACATACAGTATAAAGACTGTTGCCATATTGTAAAACAATACTGTGAATATATGATAAATATTGCATTGACACAATCATTGTATCAACATAGGATACAATGCACCTTTGTCTATCCAATGAGCTCCGATTGGGCTAAACTCACAACCCAGCTTCCCAGAGTCATACTGTAAACTCATAGTTGATACTGCGACATTGAGTTCAGAGAATACACACGTTACCCATTTTGGCATGTGAGACTATGTGAGACTGCTATTCATTGACTATAGTTCAGCTTTCAACACCATAGTCCCCTCCAGACTGGCTGGAAAGTTGATTGAGCTGGGACTGAACACCCCCCTGTGTGCCTGGATCCTGGACTTCCTGACTGCCAGGCCCCAGGTGGTCAGGGTGGGTAGACACACCTCCAACCCCCTCACCCTGAACACAGGATCCCCCCAGGGTTGCGTCCTCAGCCCCCTACTGTACTCCCTGTACACACATGACTGTGTGGCCAGGTTCAGCTCCAACTCCATCGTCAAATTCGCGGATGACACACTGGTGGTGGGCCTGATCTCCGACAACGACGAGAAGGCCTACCTGGAGGAAGTTGCTGATCTGTCACTCTGGTGCCAGGACAACAGCCTCTTCTTGAATGTCACCAAAACTAAGTAGCTGATTGTGGAATTTAGGAGGACACAACAACAGAGGACGTATTCACCATTGGGGATTAATGGGACTACTGTGGAGAGGGTGAGCAGGTATAAATACCTGGGAGTCCACATCTCCGAAGATCTGTCATGGACTAC
The DNA here is from genome assembly GCA_034670385.1 of Hoplostethus mediterraneus. Lineage (NCBI taxonomy): Eukaryota > Metazoa > Chordata > Actinopteri > Trachichthyiformes > Trachichthyidae > Hoplostethus > Hoplostethus mediterraneus. The sequence goes on from JAXDDW010000064.1 coordinate 2,313,306, forward strand.
ACACACAGACACTCTGGTGAGGAAGGCGAGGCAGCGCCTCTACCACCTCAGGCAACTGAGGAAATTCAAAGTCTCCCGGAGACTTCAGTCCCTCTACTCTGAAGCTGTAGAGAGCATCCTGACTGGAAGCATCACTGCCTGGTTCGGCAACAGCTCCGCTCAGGACAGGAAGGCTCTGCAGAGTGAAACGGACTGTTTCAGCTGCTGCAGTCAGGCAAGCGCCTCCGTAGTCACGCTGCCAAAACAGAGAGACTGAGACGGAGTTTCTTTCCTCAGGCCATCAGGACTGTGAACTCTGACCTCACCAGGGCCCCCACCAAGACTGCCCCTCTTACACACACACACACACTCACACTCACACACTTAGGTAATGACTACACATAATTTATAGCACATTACATTCATACGATTTCCCCTACCTACCTCTTATTTTATATTTTATATTTATATTTTATATTTTAAGAGCTCTTACTGTAATTATTGTAATTACCGTATTTTTTCATACTGTAAATATTGTGTTGTTTTTTTTTACTGTAAATACTATGTATATTGCCCTTTTGCACATTCCCGTGAGCATTGCCACTTTTCATTTCACTACACACCCCGTGTGTGTATGTGACAAATAAAGTTCTTGAATCTTGAATCTTGGCAAAACTCACAGTAACTGCACTGATAAGTAAAATGAGAAACACTACAGTAAGAAAATGTTTAGACTGTCTCTCTGGGGATATACAAATACAAAAGATAACAAAGCAAATCTTTATTTGTTACTGTAATACAGTAAAATGTGGTGAAACAGATCTACATGTAAATCAGTCCGCATCCCGCCTCCGATCCTGATCAGGCCAGAGGACCTTAACTACATCGGCTGGACTCGCTGCCCAGCTTCGGTCATTGTTAGGCCATGATTGAGTACATAGTCAACCAAAGTTGTGCGGATTTCATTAGAAATATTGGCTCCTCTTCCTCCTCCTCCTCTCACTCATCCTCTTCCTCTCTGTTCTCCATGCATCTAAATTTTCCCCAACACAGTAGAGGTCACCTGAGGCCTGTTTTATGCTCTGACACATGATTGGAGTGTTTTGCCAATTGAGTTTGAACAGGTGAGACGTGAGTGAGACCAATTGGTAATCAGGGTGTTGTATTTTGAAGGCCAGTGTTTTCCAGGTGAACAAAGTGTGCTAAATGATGCAATTTGTGTCTAGAGTTTTGCAAATATGTGATTTAGAATGATATTTGAGTGAGAACAATGGAATTGTGCTTAGAGTTTAGCAGTTTGGAGTCATGTTGTTGATACATGAGCTTCAAGTTTTCAGAATTGTGTGCATAGTTCCATTTTTTGTGTATACAATGGAGAAAAACTGTAAGCATAGTTTACCACTAAACCAATAGATATTCCCACAATTGGAGTAGTTTATTTCCTTAACGGTACCACATAATCGGTGATTCGTAGTCTTATAATTATCGGCATTTTCACATTTTGGCAATGTTGGTGCATTCATAACTGTGGCGGCTCAGCTTTGACGTCTTGGGATTTTGGGTATTGCACACCTTTTATTCACCTGCATCTTCTCTGAGGCATATTGACGTTTTTCTTCACATCATTCTTTCTTTGCTGATACATCATTATAGCAGTACCTCAATGTTGGCATGCTCGTCTGCACAACATTTCAATCAACTTCAATGTCAGCGGTGAGAATCAACTTCCCTGATTGTGAAAGTGTCTTTGTGTGTGTGTACATGCATGTGCGTTCATGTATGTATGCAAATGCAGCGGTAAGAGAGCTGAATGCCTGTGCTTTACATGGGGATCGGTGCCAGGGGAAAATGAAAAGGCTGAGAATAATGACAGATTTATAATTACAGAACGTAGCGTTCAGCACCGCTCAGCAACAACTGTCTGGGGATGGCAATTTGGGTGTAATTTCTGCTGATCAGGACCGCTGCGCACTTTAGGGTCACAGCACACGTACGCCCCAGATACACATGTGCACGCTCGCTCTGTCTCACTGTCATTCAGGCAGAGGTCACACATACAGACAGACCCACACATACACATATATGCTCCCGCACAGACACACAAACACGGAAGGTCTCACACTCAAATTCACCAAAAAAATGTTATGCGACAGCAAATTGGCCAGTTAATTTGCTAAAGCTAAAAGCAGTAAGTGAGCGCTTAATTCAGTGGGAAATGAATTCACATCAGGCTGCCACACAAACACACCCCAATTTCAGCTTTATGGATGGAACTGACAGTTCACTATGGAAACAAATTTCAAAATGTTTTATTTTTAGACAGTTACTTCTCATAAACAAACCATGTCATACCATTATTTAATATCACACACATATCAACTTTTAACTGAGGTAATGATCTGCTTTAATCAGTAAATAATTATTGAATTAACTATTAGCAGTATTAGCTTGTTTGTTGAAATAAAACAGAGTTTCCATTGTCAAGAGTCCAACTCGCACCCAGGCTACAAATCTGTGCCCAGATGTGACAGTTATGCATTATGCATGGCTCTGAGGCTGGTGTTCTGCAATTGTTTTCAGCTTCATTAAAAATCTAATTTGTCAAGCAGTCTGGGTTTTGGTTTCAGTTTGAGGTGTTTATAAACACCACATGTAATGCCAGAAACATGCTGTTCCCCAATGTGGATTTAATGTGCACTGAATTGATATTTGCTTATCATATTAAGTGTTGTACAATAAGGCTATTCTGAATGTTATTTAATCGACTGAAAACAGTCTACATCAACAAATCTACAGCTTTTCTATTCTATTCTCACTTGTAAATGCTACCTCCCATTCCAAGGGTACATCATTTGTCAGTCAGGCCCTCTGTGTTACTAGTCCCCTTTTGCATAGTTAAATCCACTAGCTATTGTGTCAAATCGATTGTGCCAGAATCCAATTTGAATAGGATTACCGTTCATGGTCCAACATCCTGACTGAGTGTGCAAAGTGTTGTCTACAGCCATTGCATGTATCTACTGAATGACATACAGTGTTTGTTCCTTATTTTGGAGATGCTCTAAGCATTGTAATCCCTTAGTGAATTTTGGCTCGGTCTGTCTCTCTCTCACTCAAACACATACTACTATCCATAGAATGAAGAAAAATCTGTTGCAAATCACCAAGTGGTTTTATTTAAAAATGCCATTTATGATGCCATTTACTTGATGTTAAATTTATGACTGGATATTTTAAAAGTACAAATGCTCTCATTGTCACAAAATGACACATCTAATAACTAAAATGATACATCAAAATGGTAGCTGTCTTATTTTGGATAACATCTCTTTGCTCATTTATCTCTTTTGTCAACCTCTGCTCCTGCAGGTGTGTTTGCAACATCGACTGTTCCCACATCAGCTTCAACCCGGTGTGTGCCTCAGATGGTCGCTCCTATGACAATGCCTGCCAGGTGAAGGAGGCCTCCTGTCAGAGACAGGAACGCATCGAGCTCAAGTACCTGGGCCACTGCCAAGGTCAGATACACACAAACGCAAGCACAAATGCACAAGCACACCCATGCATGCACGTGCACACATACACACACACACACACACACATGAACAAACATAATGGTAGCCCTCAATCTGTCTTGTCTGGATAGATGTTCACTTCAAGAGAGGTTATGGGACAAATGAGGTAGCTTGCAGAACTAAATACAGACAGCATATACTCATGTCTGTTATTTTTATGTTTTGGAATACCATGCTCAATCCTCAATCCTCAAAAACCCACATAGCCCTATACTGATATATATATACTTATACATACACACACACAGTATATATACATATATATATACATGTATGGTTTTTAAAAAAATCATAATCCCTTTTTCCAGTGAAGTGTCTTTATATGTGTGGAGTGTTTGAAATAGCTCTGAGAATAAAGTTATTATATTAATCTTTGTGGTTCAATCCCTAAACTGAGTCATATCACTAATCCATTTAGGAGAAGACAAAGGTAAATATGAATTTGCAATGAAATTGAACATTGAACACCTACATCTTAGTTTTCCAAAGGCAGACCTTCCTACTCTTTGTTTTGCTTTGTTTTGGTGCTGTGCCAGTAGAGGGGGCAGGTCTGGCTGAAACTGTCACTGTCCGAGAAAAAATATCAGAGTTTGCATTACTTAAACCAATCATAATCCATTCAAAACGACATGGTTGGTGGAAACACACACCAAACACAAAACCAACATATTCTGACATGGACCTCAGAACAGTACACCTTATGTTAGCCAGTGTACCTTGTGATACCTTGACATTTTCATAGTCTGTTGTATTTCCTCATCTGCCACTATTAGGGAAAGAGTTTGTACATTTTGCTTTGAGGTGCCTTAGAAACAGCCAATATTTCTCATTGGGACAAGTACATAAAGCTTCCTGCTAGCTAGCTCATCCCCACTGGTATCAATAAAGAATGCTCATTCTCCCAATAAGCCCTTTTTTTGCTATCCCTTGACCACTAGCACCTACATTTAGCTTAAAATGTAATGGTTGATCATAAAATTAGGTATTGGATAAGTAATTACTCAAATGACCTCAAGTCGTCATAGATGTATAGAACAGCACATTGAGTGTTATATAGCACTATGTAGTAGTATGAAAGCCTAAGAAAAATAAGGAGAGGCTTTTTTGTAGCTATAGACCAATCCCAATGTTTGCAAACATTGGCGTGTATGCGCACTAACTGGTTGCAGGAAACCAATGAAGTGCTATGGAGCTGTACAGAATTCTGTGCTTTCTGATGGAACTAACCTGCCGGATCCCTTCTCCCTTCCCTCCTAGTGTATACACTATAGAAAAACTCAAGGCATACAAGACATTAGACTAATATAATTATGTGATTTGTGGTCATGTACAAGACTTTTTGTGTACTACCGACCCGACTCTTAACATACAAATGTTCACTGCAAACATGGGAATTTCCCATGAAGTCCTCACCAGAGGACTCCTCTGCAACCAGAGGAGAATACGGTTTGATTCAACTAAATTCTTTTATGCCGGTATTCTATTAAAATTAAGTTCCCAATTTTGGCTCAACGCAACAGTCGTTTTATATTGTTTTGGCTCCTTAATTGCCAGTCTTAACATTACTCTTGCCAGTCTTTTTGCAACTACTTCGAGCGGTGATGTAATCAGTGACATTGACAAAGGATTGGTCTATATGTCTATATATGGTCTTTATATGGTCTATATTAATTTTCTAATTTTCACTCTGTTGTACTGTCTGGTTTATTTTGCTTTATTTTGTTTCGGTTGTTTTATGAGCAAATAAACAAAAAATGGCCAGCATTCCAGACCCATCTCCATCCCGGTCCTTGCCACAATCCTAGCATCATAGTCGGAAATGTTATCATATCACAGAATCATATTGAGGAAATAAATGTGTGTGTGCGTGTGTGGGTGTGGAAAGGGGGAATAAGGGTTTTGCTTTCTAACTATTGAAGAGAGTTGTACTGATATGACTGTGGCCTTTTCAGGGGACATCATGACTGGGAACAAAGCCAGAGATGGACACTACGCACGGACCGACTACACAGGTCAGTGTGTGTGTGTGTGTGTGATGGTGGGGCGTGGGAGAGCTGTGGTACAGAGCCATGTGGATTGGCAAATAACTCAATTCAATTAACTTAATTTCAATTCAGTTCAATTTTATTCATTTTCTCTTTCCTGCTCTCTTGACTCTCCCTCACCGTGTGTTCATGCTGCAAGCGTCATGATCGACAAGTCACTGGTACGGTGTGTTCACACAGTGAGCAACACTATCAACAAGTCACCGGAAGTCCATTCATTTCCTATAGAGCTTAGCGACCAGGCAACCTGTATACATTTCCCAAGGTAACTCTGGTAAATGTGCACATTTCCCAGTCAAAAAACGCTAGTCACAGTAGAGCGAGGCTCTCTCAGTCCTGTCCCTATTTTTGTTTTGGTGGCCAAAAGATCTGAGAGACTGGAAGATTAATTCATGTAACACTACGACATCAGAAAATGGCAAAGGCAGACCAGCATTTGATAAATTTTCATGCATCCGCTCGCAGTTGACCTGCATTACATGAGGATGGAGGCATCTGAGGACATTTTTCTCCAAACTGGTGCAGATAAGGCATTGCTGTATTGACAGCTTAAGCTATCCTCGATGTAGTTTGGACAATATATTGATGTTTGATTGATTTTATATTTTAGTCCAATCTTGGATGCAGTAGCCTACACAACTCATTTTTGTATCCATCCCTGTGTAAAAAGATGTGGATTCCAAAACATGCTTGCCTATCAATTGAATTATTTATATGTGATTTTAAAGGCATTGAAAACTTGATGTCAAAAGTTGTTTTTTTTCATGATGTTGTAGTTGGTGATGTTACTGGTCCTACACCAAGGTTAAAATAGCAAAAAAACATTTGATGATCTTTAAAAGTACTTTCTTGTAGAGTTGATTTTTCACCAGAATCTTAGCCACCAGGTTGGAGGGGACGTGTCCCGAATATGCAAACAACAACGTACTCATATGGTTACAGTTGCTAGGGAGAGGAGAAAAAAAATGGTTGCTAAGGAGACTGGTTGTAGCCATGGATATATTGGGAGAATCCCTCTGGTACAACCCTACATGTTTGAACAGTAGAAGGATGAGGAGGCCTCCCAACCTCAATCGCAGCTAGCTAGCAATCATTTATATGATTATGGCATGACTCTGTCTCAGTCTTGGCAGAGCCTAGGCTCTGTCTTGCATGACTCTGTCTCAGTCTTGGCAGAGCCTGGGAGGCCTCCCAACCTCAATCGCAGCTAGCTAGTGATCATTTATATGATTATGGCATGACTCTGTCTCAGTCTTGGCAGAGCCTAGGGGGGGGCTTGAGAGATTTGAGAGGGAGGCTGTAACCTGGGCCTGTATGTGTCTAGGTTTGAAAGAGATTGATGCATTCACAGTAGAGCTGTCCTAGCCCATAGGATAACATATGTGAATTCCCAAAATGGATAGCATGATCTGTTACACTGACAAAACTGTTTAAATAAAGCAGAGGGGACCTGAACAGAGGAGGACCTGAAAAAATTAGAAGAGGACAGGGATGAATAAAACACAAAGAAAATGACCACCTGGGCAGTGAATAGCTTCATGACTACCTCTTAGTTGTGAGCTTGGACTTGGCAAACTACAATAAGGTCACCCTCAATAATATGCTGCAGGGATGTTATGCATCTGTCCATCCTGCACAGAAAAAGGTGGAGCGGTATCCAGTCAGCCTCATCCACGGCGCACATTAAAAAAACTAAAGAGGAGACCAAGAGTAGCCAAGCCAAAAGAATTCTGTGTGTCTTGTCAATTATTGCACGTCCTATCAGTTATTAATTTGGCTATGTGTGACAGAGGGCTCTGTCAGTCTCCGCGGGCAGCACAAGTAATTCATCCCTATACATCATTTCACCTAACACTAACAGTTACGGGTCCATAACAGTCCGGGGGTGCACACTCGAGCGACAGCGAAAATTAGCCCATCACACACTCACACACAACCTCCAAATCCCCATTATCACCATAATAGCCCATGGGAAAGAAACACCCACACACACGGTAACTTGGTTTTAAACTTTATTACTAATTAATTACTTATATATATAATTATTATTTTGGAAAAGGACTCAACAACACCAACACGGTCATCTCTACCTGACACTATGTGAGCCTACTTTTGCTGAATTAATAAGCATGATTATGAATAGATATGGTATCCATGGCTTGTAATCTTCCAATAGTTGGCATCAAGTTTTATGGCTTACATCTCTTCATTCCGCCTTCTGAGTGAGCTGCCTCTGGTCTCCTAAACCATCCACCAAAATTCAAGCAACCAATCTTGGGCAGCAGAGAGGCGGTTGCTAAGCAGTTGCCAAGAAGGTAGCTCATTGCAGAGGGACTATATTAACTGGTGAGTGGTGACAGAAGCACACATACATTTCTCTTGAAACGATGCCCTGCACACCTTGTCGTGTATTATGCCTTATTTTATGTTCATTTTCTGAAATGTAATCATGTAAAAATAAATATGTTAGACTAACCAAATGTTGACAGGACCTTCACTTGCACCACTGAACACTTCTTGGCCTTTGGTTGAGTGACCCTGAGCAGAGGCTCTCCCTCCCTCTGTGGGGCGAAGTAAATGTTAGATTCAATCAAACGTCCTACACAAAATAGACAGTGGACAAAACCTTTTAATATTTTGCTGAGTTTACAATATGGGTTTGCCCTCTACTAACAAATTAATCATTGGAAATTTGCAATTTTGAGTTTACAGTCCCTTTTAATGAAGCTAGTGTAACATAACTCCATGAGGCCATTAATCTGTTAATGAGGCTCTGCTACAACAAATACTTTGGGGTTGGTATAACTTTTTGTGGTCATCGGCTGTCAACAGCCAATCAGATAGCGGCACGTCCTTGTTGCCATGCAGATGTGAAAAATGATGCTTGGAAAATGGTTGCATCCTTTGTTGGGGTGGATTGTAAGATTGAAAGTAATTTTAGTAATTTTAGTTTAGTTTTTTTTTTTATGAATACTACCTAATTAGAGCTTGCCAGCTAGCTATTTTAAATTGACATAATGTTATGACAGGTACAACCAGAGCAGTGAAGAATGCATGATTTGTCTGTTTTGTAGCTGGAACTGCAGACCACTACATGCAATTGGAGTCTCTTGCACTGCCCACAATCAGAAAAGAACAGAATGACCCATCACCCAAATCGCAGGCAGTGGCTGTCTTTCGGTCTTCTCTCTCTATCTCTCTCACCTTGGTCTTCCCTCTCTTCTTTCTCTCTGCCTCTTTTTTTGTCTACCAGTCTCTCACTTTTTCCCCCCATATTCCCTCTCCCTCTCTTTTCGGAGTGTGTGTGTGTGTGTGTGTGTGTGTGTGTGTGTGTGTGTGTGTGTGTGTGTGTGTGTGTGTGTGTGTGTGTGTGTGTGTGTGTGTGTGTGTGTGTGTGTGTGTGTGTGTGTGTGTGTGTGTGTGTGTCTTGTAGAGGACAAAGAGGACCCAAGGAACGAGCTAGCCAGGGGTCTAGATCACTGTCCAGATCGCTACAAGAGCTATTGTGTCCATGGAGAGTGTCAGTACCCCAGCATCCGGGCCAAGCCGTCCTGCAGGTACGCACACACACACACACACACACACACACACATTAGTGTACTTGTACCTAATTGACTACTGTATTTCCCTAACTCCTTACCCTAACCTGAACCGTAAACTTAAACCCAAGTCCTAACTCTAAATTGGCACCTTAATAAGATGGAGGATTTTCCTCATCTCTCTGTCTTTGTAAGGACATTCCTCGTAAGTAGAGAAATACAAGAACAAACAAAAAAAATGTACATAAATTTGACTTGACTTGACTTGACATAAACCCCACCCACACACAGAGCCAGCGACTGTACCTGTGGTTAGGCCTGTTATCCTTTCGGACCTGATAGTGCAGTAGGTATTGGTCGCTCCATCTCGCTCTTGCTCTCGCACTCACTCTCTATCTTTCCCTCTTCCTCTCTAAACTCTCTCATCCCAGCCACCTTGCCAGATGCTGTCCTTGCATACTGAACACTAGTTAGTGAAGGGAATGTGGAAGGTCTCTGGCTCCCCCTACTGGTCAGTTTCAGGTTGTCTTGTAGAGGGGAAATATCGAAAAGGGAAGCACAGTTATGTCTTTGACTGTATGTCTGCATGCGTGTGAGTTCTGTGTGCATGCGGTTGTGTGCGTGTGTACAGAGCACATATCCCAAACAGATCAAGGTTGCAATGTTTATCTCACACACTGTGAGGTCAAAGAGATAGAGAATGTGAAGGAGACTCTATATGCGTGTGTGTGTGTGTGTGTGTGTGTGTGTGTGTGTGTGTGTGTGTGTGTGTACGGAGCAGGGATATGCAGGTGTTGGTGGGTAACAACCTCCCTAGAGAAAGGGAAAGCAGGTAAAGACAGAGAGATGGAGAGAGATTAAAAGGGGGACCATTTTAGCTCCTGTCTGGGGGCAGACATTGTCTCCATTAGTCTCTCTCTCTCTCTCGCTCTCTGTCTTTCTCTCTCTGTATTTGACTTTCTTTGCCTCTGCTCTACCTCTCTGGCTCTCTCTCCCACACACTCCTGACTCTCACTTCCTTGACACTCTTGCCCACTCAAAGCTTCATCAATCCCATTGATCTAAGTAGTCACAGCAAACAAAAAGCACAGGTGTCCACACTGTCAAACACGTGCATTGTTCCAATACAACAGCTTACAACATGCTTATGTCGCAATGCAAAGGAATTATGATCTCTTTGTTTTTTTCTCTCTTCCCTTGTGTGTGTGTGTGTGTGTCTGTGTGTCTGTGTGTGTGATCCCAGCTGTCACTCGGGTTTCAGCGGTCCTCAGTGCGACACTAAGGAGTACAATGTGCTGTATGTGGTGCCAGGCTCCGGCAAAATGCGTTATGTCCTCATCGCCTCCATCATTGGGGCGCTGCAGGTGGCCATCATTTGCGTGGTGGTGCTCTGCATTACCAGGTGAGTCATGCCCACACACACACACACACACACACACACACACACACACACACACACACACACACACACTTGTACACAAACACAGCTTACACAGCTTGGTGTGGAGTCTGGGAGCTGTGGAGCTCCTGAGCCTGGCGTGAAGCTGCTAAAAGGTCACCTTGCTTACACCAGGAGGAGAAGGTACTGTCACCTCTGACTGTGGACACACATACAACCAGATTTCAGCTAGCATTATTGCCCCATCCTGCTTCTCCCCTAGGAAGAGGGTTACCTTCATGCCTTGAAATAGTCCATAGCACGTGGCATTTAGTTGATTTATAACAGGTGGCAAAGATAGGCGGACTAAAGGGCGACAGCTCATGCAAAGCATATCTCTATACTTTGCCTCCTGAATGTATGAGTCAATTTGATGACCACATAGTCCACACTATGTATCCAATTTTAGAAAAAAAAAATTTAACTTGAAATTTGTCATATGATTTTATCCTCAAAACTGGGACATTGAGGTTAATATTTGTAATGGCATCAGAAATGTATACGAATGTGCTATCACAGCTAACTTAGCCATATGTCAAATCTGATATTTTAAATTGGTATACTGGCTTTTGTTCGGAGCTATGTAATTAAACAAGCACTTGCCACCTCTCTTCTCTCCCTCTTTCAACTTCCTCACTACACAGGAAGTGCCCGCGGAGCAACAGGATTAACCGGCAGAAGCAGAACAATGTCCACTACAGTTCAGAGAACACCATGCGAGCCTCTACCCGGCTCATCTGAGCCCAGACACACCGTGCACACAAGACGACAATGAAAACCCTCCTCGACTCAACAAAGCGCTCTGGCATTAGGCCAACCCTGAAAATTAGGATCTGCTTCCCCTCACTTCTCACCCTCTCTCCCAGTCTGAAACTTAAGAATGAACAGGGAGGATAGTGGCACAGGAAAGACAGAACTGGCATCCCAATCAGTCGTAGTGTGGTGGGTCGCCGCTGCAGTCTACCCACCAGATGCCAATGTGTTCCCTTGCATCTTGACACTTCCACCCAGGGCTTCCTGAAAAACTGAACTGTGGGGTCTTGGAGGGGGGGTTATTGGGACTGCAAGTGTGTTTGAATGTGTCAAATTAGGTGCGTGAGTGCATGCGTGCGTGCGTGCGTGTCAAATCGTGTATGCTCACTTGAGTTTGTGTGTGCCCGTGTGCGTGCGTGCGTTAGGGGCGTAGGAGCTTTGGTAGAAGTGGGTTAGCTGGTGTCTGTCGTTTGTGTATAGATGGGGGGACAAGCAAATTGAGGTAGTGCAAAGTAGGGTAGTGGGGTTTAAATGAGGTGTGCTGTTGGGGCGGGTGGGCGGGGGGCGGGGCTACACGTGATGCCTTGCTTGTGTTATAGGAGACTCATGACAGAGGGCACAATGGTAATATAGAGCCCTCTGTTTGGTTATAACAATGACGTCAACCATCTTGGATTCTATTTCCAATAGTTATTATTACATTGTCTTGATGGGGTCTTTTTCTGTAAATGTAAATAAATAATTTATATCATGAAATGTAACATGCTATGTCTGTCTTTCATCAGGGTTTGGGGTAGGGGGTGAAATTTAATTTGGTAGTGGTTAGTAATGTTGTGAATTAAACTTTCGAATTGATAGGCCTATATCAAATTTTACACAATATTTACACATTTCATTCATTAAAAGTTAATTGATTGTTCTCTCATTCACACATTCGACACATCCTTCTCTCAAATATATAGAATTAAGTCTGTAGAACTCTTACCATTTTGTCAACCAAGGACATAATGTATCTTCTACTAGAGTAGATGTAACTGTTTTCAAGTGGTGGATATCTCAATTTGGAAAACTAATATGTTTGTATATTTCTTTCTCCCCTGGGTAGGTTTCCTAAAACCTAAAGGTTTCCTAAAGAAATCTTTGTTTTGAACGGAGTTTCTAAACTCCACACACCTTGAATTTCTATTATGCCCAAGCTTCACGTAGTCTGCTACATGAGAGCTCAAGTTGAAATACACCATAGGCTTACTGTAGCTGCTTAATTCCTTTGTGTCCCTTTGTCAATTGTGTTCATGTAGGTCTGTTAAAATATTAAAAATAAGATGTAAAAATAGTTTACATTTTATTTACATAAAGTAAATTTATGTGCTTGCTTCAGGTTGAATTGTTAAAAAACTAGTAAAAACTAGTAGTAAAAAAGTAGTAGTATCAATTACTGTAAATTACATAGCAACCAATCATTAACAACCTAGCAACCAGTACCAAACATATTGCAACCTTAGTAACACCCTAGCTAGTATTAGTATCACCTAGCAAGTATCTAGTAAAAATTGAGCAACCACTAGTAATCACCTTGCAACCAACTAGTAATACCCTAGCAACCACTAGTAATTACCTAGCAACTGTAGGATCCATAAAACATGAGATTTTAGATCAAACTTCATTCATTCTTTTTATTTGTGGCTTATTAGCTCTTTCATGTTCTTCCTTCAACTTTCAAATACCTATGCTATAAATGATTATTAGGCCCGAAATTATTATTACTGGTTGCTAGGTCATGACGAGTGATTTCTAGGGTCTCACTGAGTGGTTGCCAGGTCATTGCTAGGGTCTAACAAGGTGAAGGTTCAGTCATTACTAGTGGTTGCGAGTGTCTCCGTAGGTGGTTAAGTAGTTTCTAATCGTATGGTTTCACTAGGTGGTTGCTAGGATCTAATTAGGTGGTTGCTAGCGTGTCACTGGGTGTTTGCTAGGTCGTTACCAATGGTTGCTAGGTCATTAATAGTGGTAACTAGGTGGTTACTAAGGTGTTACTAAATGGTTTCTAGGTGATTTACAGTGGTTCCTAAGGTTTGACGAGGTGGTTGCTAAGTTGTTACTCGTGGTTGTTAAGGCGTTAGCATTGGCTGATAGAGTGTTAGTGGGTGATTACTATTTGTTGCTAGGGTGTAACTAGGTTGTTGCTAGGTGATTACTAGTGGTTACTAGGGTATTATACTAATAAGAGTGTGTTATCAAATCAAATCAAATCACATTTATTTGTATAGCCCTTAATCACCGTTACAGTCCCTAAGGGCTTCACAATGCCCAGCATGTGAAAATAATAAATGATTAGTACACGACATCCCCCAGCCTTAGACCCTCACAGAGGACAAGGAAAAACTCCCACAACACTGTTAGTGTTCTCGCTGAAGCAAGCACACTACTTAAGAACTAAATAAGAGTGTATAAGTGTTCTCGTGAAGGAAGTACACTAATAATAATTATGCAATAGAATAGTAGTGGGATGACTAACCACTAATAATAACCACAAAGAAGTAAATAAGAGTATGTGATTACTGAAGCAAGTACACTAATAATAATTAAATGTTATTTCTGTGCCAAATAGTTCTTGACCACCATCTAACCAAAGTGGTTAATAAGCGACACACAAGATCTGTTATGAGTGGTAATTCAGTGAATTGATATTTACTTTAATACTGGCAAAATCAAGAAAAAATGTCCAGTAATTTAAGTGGTGCATATATGGTTTTGGTATTTTGACCAAAAATAAATTATAATTGAATCCATTCTGCAAGAAAAAACATTACAGCCATAAGCTTATGATGGTAGAGCAATTGAATTTAATCAAATCTACATTACTAGAGCCAATTTAACCTTCCATTACTCCTGAACCACCCTGTCTTATTTTTTTTATTTTGTCTAACGTTATCTTCTGAGTAGTTCGTTGGGTAGTCACATAACAACAGTGTAATAAACAATTAATTTAAATAAATAACCTTGAAATCACAAACTGATGCCCTGAGGAGTCAACCTGACAGTAGCCTAGTCTACCAACATGTACTTGCTATCAATCAGACAGTGGTCACATTGTGAAGAGTTGTCTACCAGCTGGTGGCAGATTTGAGCCAACTCTTCTCAGCTAATTAAATTAGCGGTTTTGGGGAAAAGCTTTGCCTTCCTTCCTTTCTCTTGACTGTGATGTCAGACACAGCATCAGCGTGCATGGTCCTGAAGTCAGTCCCGACAGGAGTTTTCAGATTTCCGGTATGTCTTGAGGCCTTGAATAATGCACACCACCACAATTTATAGACACAAAGCACTCTATTAATGTAAAATATAGCTCATAAGGTATGGAGATACAGGGGGATCTTACGGCTAGTGAGGCACAATCACTGCACATAAGGCTTTAGGACTGGGTTCACACCATGACACTACTTCCCTGGACAGCTCAGTCGGTAGAGCATGAGACTCTCAATCTGATAGGGTGAAACTCTTTTATAGAGAACCTTCCACCCCAGGGCACCTGACTCTCCCCACAGCCTCGTCCCCGAGCTCCCCACAATATTTTAAAGAATCCTAAACACACAAAACATAAAATGACACCAGGACAAAAAATGAGACGGGACTATACATACAAGAGACCTAAATGGTTAAAAGCACACTACCCGGTCAGCGAGATCCTGTCCTGGGGTCTGAGATTGTTGTGGCTTCCTACTCCCCGGGGAGACACGGCTTTGCCGGGCAGCACCGGAAGGCCAAGGACACCGGTAGGATCCCACATCACTGAAAATCAAATCGGGAGAGCAGCATGAACTAACTACAGCTCCCCTCCTAGCGCTGGAACAAACCTACCCCCTATTGTACCTGTATTTATCACCGGCAGCCCTAACTAGCAGTGAACGACACCCTCACAGCCCAACAGAGTGCTGTACCGCAGAATGCAGAGTCGGTCCCTGTTGTAGAGAGCAAGCATACCTGACCCCAGGGCCGCCCCTGGCCAAATTGGGGCCCTAAGCGGAATTTTATTTGGAGGCCCTCCCCCTAAAACCAAAAATTAACGGAATTTTGTCATGCCCCCCCGCACCCCAAATGTATAATAGGTACAAATTGACTGTACAACAAAATGGCATTTAACTTGACAACCTTTACTAGTAAGAACAAAGATAAGTATAGGTACAGTAGTATAAGCAGTATGAGACAAATAAAAAATAACTTCAAACTGAAATTAATTAATTAATTAAATTCACCAACAGATGGCGACATTATACCTCCATAAAAATAGCCGAAAAATAATATTGATAGCATAGATTGATATGCTATAAACTTTAGCCAATATATTCGACCACCAACTGGTCAATTTACCACTCCTTTTCAACAGAGGTGAATGCATATGCAGACAAAGGCGTTAACAAGACATTCAATAGATGGTAATCAGGGCCGCTGGAAAATAATTTTATCTCCAGTCCACGTGTAGACAGACACTTAGCCTCTCTCCTGTCTCATGAGTAGTAGCTGAGGTGTTTATGCCACAAAGTTTTACATTTTCATTTCAACAACATATCCACCTTCAAGTGAAGCATGAGCTTCTTCTTGTTTTGATTTTTTTTTCCTCTTGCTTGCTCCCAACTCATGTCTTTTAGAGGCCATCTCTTCACCTGCAGCTCTGCAAGTGCCTGCCGGCGCATCTCACCACTGATTGGTCAGATGTCGATTGGTGTCAATCATTGCAGCGGCGTGTAGGGTGTCAGATTACAGGCCTCTTTCTCTCCTGCCTCGAGCTGACTCGGTGCCCAACGCGCGCCTCACGGTAGGGCAAATGCACATCCATTGCGCATATTGCGCAAAATGCGGCCCATCGCGCAAAATGTGGCCCCCCATGGAATGTGAGGCCCTATGCACAGTGCGTGTTCTGCGCTTAGGGAGGGGCGGCCCTGCCTGACCCTCTCCTTTTATCAGCTCTCAGTCTCTAGCCACACTTCACAATCAGTCACAGGTGTGATTAATCAGTCTATTAAGTTAACCAATGATACAGTGGGACAATAATCACTGCTGCTCCACTACATTCATCCCCCTTTTGCAGAGGGGACTCATCCTCGAGTCACTATAATGACATAATCATGGGACCACACTGCCGGCCACCTGTGGCGGGGTGGTCTCCCTCCTTCTGGTCTCAATCCCCGCGGGGTCTCTTGCTGTCCTTGGGAAACCTGAGGGGTGCTTTGCTGCTGGAGTGGGGCAGGTGGCACACACCCTGAACCAGTGTCCACTGATGGCTGAAGCCCCCTGGTACTTCCCAATGTGCCTCCTTGACCTGAGGCATTAGACTCCCGCGCCAGCATTGCCACTGCCTGGTCACACCTCTCCTCCACGGGCCTCAGGTTGGATGCCTCGCCATTTCCTCCATCGGATGTCCTGGATGGCATCAGGTGCCTCCGGTAGACCCAACTGGAACCCCAATGGACCTCTGGCTGGTGGCTACTCCGGTGGACCTGGTGCCTCTCCATCCTGAGTTGCTGGCAGTTGTGGACGAGGGGAGAGATAGGGTTTGAGCTGATTGAACACTATCTCCGACCCTCCCTGCACTGCCACTACTCTGTACAACACTTCAATGACCCTTTCTAGGATCCTATAGGGGCCCTTGAACCGCCTTTTTAGTTTAGACAAACCTCTTTTCCTAACCTTATTGCGGAAACACCACACCAACTCGTATAGTTGGTATACCTCTGTATAGTACTGAAAATGCCTTAAAGTCAAAGTTTCAATTGACCTGATGCCTTTTGCCTGCTTGATGCCTTTTCCTTTGTACATGACTATGACAACATTCACAAAAGTGTATGATTAAAGTCATCAATCTCAATCAGTCCATCTGACTGGGGATGATACGCTCAAGTATGAGTTTTATGAATGTTTAGCAATCTACACAATTCCTTAAACACAGTAGACTCAAAATTACATCCCTGATCAGAGTTAAGGCTGCTTGAAACACCAAAGCGACTTGCACAGAGAGGGCTCATTTAAAAGCTCTGCCTGTCCATCACCCTTTCCTTTCTTAAGAGAAATCAACTTCTGTATCTGCATCCTCTGCCTGAGCTCTCACCATCTCATCTGCCTCACCACTAGCAACCCTGAGGCAGCAGAGTCAGCTCTAGAGGCTCTGCTCTACTACCTGACTCACACCTTGAATGGCTTGTACAGTAGGATTTAGGTTTGGCAGGGGACTCTCTGACAATATGACAGCCCAGTCCCCCTCAATGAACCCTGCGATGAAGCATGTGATTTCCCTGGCCTATGCACAATTTTATTTGAAAATTGGCCAACTGGTCCACCCACCCAGCAACCTGCCACTCTAGGCCCTGAAAGTTGTAAAGCCACAGCAGGGAGTTATGATCTGTGCACAGAAAGAATTCTTTACCCAGCAGGTAATGCTTAAAGTGCATTGTAAAAGCCACCATACTCAATAGCTCCTTGGTGGTGGCGTACTTCCACTCCTGCTTGGTCAATGCCCGGCTAGCATAAGCCACCCTTTCTAAACCCCCATGTTCCTGTGATAGCACAGCACCAATACCTATTTCACTAGTGTCTGTATCTAATATAAATGGTTTGTTGGGGTCAGGATAGGCCAGAACAGGTGCAGAGACCAGCTTTCAACTGCTCAAATGCACGCTGACATGCGTCAGTCCATTTAAAGGACTGCCCTTCTCTGTCAACTGATGTAAGGGGCGTGCTATCTCAGCGAAATCGTTCACAAAGTACCTTGTGGCAGCTGGGAGGAGGGTGGGGTGAGGCTGAACATGGATCCAGGGGAGAATGGAATCTACCCTGGATCCATGTTCGGCCTCACCCCACCCTCCTCCCAGCTGCCACATACCTATAATATGATGCAAGTCCCACAAAACTTCTAACTTCAGTCTGATTCTTGGGGACTGGCCATTCCCTCACAGCCTGCACTTTTGCAGGGTCTGCCCTAACCCCTTCAGTAGCTATTATGTGACCCAGGTATTGGAACTGGGTGGAAATTAGCCTGACACAACTTCAAACCACTGCAAATCGGCCAGCACTACATCCATTAGCCTCTGAAACATTCTAGGCAAGTTGCACAGACCAAAGCTCAGGACATTAAATTCAAACAGCTCCTGTCGTGTAATAAATGCTGTCCTTGGAGTCTACCTCCACTTGTCAATACCCACTAGCTAGATCAAGGGTAGAGAACCAGCAAGCTTTACTCAAACTGTCTAGTGCACCTTCAATTCTAGGCAGGGGATAGGCATCCTTCTTGGTTAAATCATTGAACTTACGGGACCCTTTACACAATGTCCATGTAAAGGGTCCCAAAATACATCATGAAATACATCATTCATGTTTATCGAGGTTGCATGATCACAGCTACATGTAGCATGGCCCTTTAGTCTTTGTCTCCATTTGTCATGACGCATGGTCAGGTAGTTTATCTAGTGGCTTGGAAAGTGTGTTGATACACTTCTGTGCACATTAACTGATACAAAGTAAACTTTCAGATATACCAATGAAAATGTATCTCTTATCTCTGATAACACATTGAGGCATAACAGGAAATCCAAAACAATGAAGATAATAGATAATACCATGTTATGATTTTTACAATATATACACTATATTTACTGAGACTACACACAACAATAAAATATATTTTCAGCAAGGTAGAAGATATTTCCTTTCTTGTATTCCCCTGCATGCTCAGCTAAAGTGGGAAGCTATGTCATGGTGGTTGGCACAGTACAGGGTGTGGACATCTCTATTTTGAATATCTATGCTCCAAATCAAGACGACACAGTTTTCCTCTGGGTATTGTGGAAGAACAGGATTTGAAAGATTATTTGTATATCAATGGCAATGGGGAAGTGTCAGCATCTATTCTTTGAGAAGGGGCGAAATCAGTGTTATGGGGGAAAATAATAGATATCTCAGCCAGGCTGAAAAGGTCCCGCTTGGAGAAACAATTGGGGTTGGAAAGTGTGGCAGGAGGGTGTGGTTGTGGCAGCAACTGTGGGTATGGGCAGGGCCCAGATTCCCTCACAGTGAAGCTGGGTCTGGCCCCTGACGCATTAATAAAGACGCAATAATATTCCAGACAATGTGGACCGACCATCCAAACACTTATCTCATATTGCAATTTACTAATGGCCATGGCAACATTTCATCCATGATTCTCATCACATCCCCAAGACTAACCTTAAAAGGGGAAAACTAAAATTCCATATGAACTTGGCTACTTGTCATACATGAAAATACAGTTCACAACTGGGATCATATCTTCCATACAGTATTTCCACAGCTATGTCTGTTGACTGAGGTTGTGTTGAAACTGTGATTGGCCTTAAAGGGTAATTCCGGGATTTTTCAACCCGGTCTCTATGTCTCAAAATCGCCTAGCTTACTGCATAATAGATCCCCGAAGTTTGGGAGTTGCTCCGGTAGATTGGCTCAGCCGGCAGTCGCGTAACGGGCTCAATGGCGGCAACGTAATCCGTAAGGGCATAGACGGTCGGTCAAAGTACGTCCACTAAAAGTGCTTGTTTTTGTCACGGACGGGCTCAGATTGTTATTCGTGTTATTATCCAAATGTCTGACAACATTATCGAAACTCTCGCTCGAGGCGAAGTCTCGCTCTGAAATCCCGCGAGGGGGTTGAGTTGTTGCAGAAAGAGGACGGTGAAAAGGATACAAACGCGGCAGTCGCGTAACGGGCTCAATGGCGGCAACGTAATCCGTAAGGGCATAGACAAAGATAGTTTATGAAAGCGAGAGGGTTGAATTGTTGCAGGAAGAGGACGGTTGATACATGAGTCGGAGAGACAAGTTTTGAGTTTACGTAGAGGAACTGCTAGAAATGATTTATTTCCAAATTCATGACTGAATATTTCGAGAATGTAGATGAGGCATTTGAATTCGATGGCCGTCCCTATTTATTTGAGCCAGAGTATACGGATGAAGAGCTCCTAGAAATTGAAGAGAGAAGTAGGAGAGATGGAGAGGGGCAACAGGCAGAGGAGGGTGAACCAGCTGCTGCAAGTTCTAGCAGTTCCTCTACGTAAACTCAAAACTCGTCTCTATTTCTATCTGTCACACCCTCCACTTCTGCCTCCCAGCAGTCTCTCTACCTGTCTGTCTCTGTCTGTGTTTGTGTGTGTGTTGGTGGGCGTGGCTCCAGACTCCGGCTCCTCCCTGGCTCATCATCCACCTCTCTCTCACCTGCTCTGCCTCTCACACCTGCAGTCCATCAAGTCATCACCTTCCAGTATAAGAACCCCGGCTTTCCATCCACTCATCGCCAGATTGTTGTTTGTACTGCCCCAGCAGTCGTGGTTCTCGACCGTGTTGCAGTTTATCTCAAAGTTTCTCCTAGGCCTTTGACTAACCCTGTTATCCTGTGTCCAGATCCAGTCTCCTTCCCTGACTCCCCGCCTGCTGACCTACCACCGCCTGTCTACCCTGCCTGCCTGTCTGTCTCCCTGGTTCCCTGCTTGTCTGCCTGTCTCCCAGCTCTGTTCACCCCGCTCCTGTACCAGCCTGTCTCCCCAGCTTGCCATTCCTGCCTTGCCATTCTCTGTACTAATTCCCCAGTAAAATCTGTTTTTTCTCTACCTACGTCTCTGTGTCTGTAGTTTGCACTTGGGTCCTGTTAACACGATTGTAACACTATCCCAGCATGCATTGGGCGAAAGGCAGGGGAAACACACTGGACAGGTCGCCAGTCCATCCAGGGCAAACACATAGACAGACCAACACACTCCTGCTCACATTCACATCTGTGGGCAATTCAGAGTCTCAAATTCACCTCACTTGCATGTCTTCAGAATGTGGGAGGAAACCTGACCACCCAGAGGGAACCCACATGAACCATGCAAACACACAGAACAAGGGCTGAGATTTGAACCCTGGACCTTCTTGCTGTGATGCAATAGTGTTAACCACTGAGCCACCTGTTGCCCATTAGTGATGGGAAGACTGACCGACTCTAACTCGATTTTGGGCTGTACGACACGATTCATTATGATTCACCAATAAAAAAAACGAGAATCTTGTCAACAACACTGCAGGCTCCTCCGCTCTCTCCCTTGCCACAACATGACGTGCAAAGAATCACGTCAAACCATGTAAAACTCAAGACGGGAATAACCTACAGGTTAATAACAATAATATTTATAGAATTATTTGCTAATAACAGGGATTAGTTGAACATCCTACCTTTCTTTTCCATTTCTAATAGGTTAAGTTAATAATGATGAATAACATTAGATGTATTCTGCAAAAAAATAAAAATAACTTAAAGATTTTCCTCTAGTATGTCAGTGTACTACTATACATTCAGTATTGTACTATACATGCAGTACACAGCCATTCATTTCACTTTATTTAATGTGTTCTTGACTTTCTTTTTCTAATTGCGCAGTTTTGTTGACCAATGGTATGTTTATTATGTTTATTTGGGCTTATTGTTTACTTTTGGACCAGTTCATTTATTAAACAATATCTTAAACATTACAAAAACTGTGTTGGGAATGTATGCAAAATTATTAGATTGGCCTTGTTCACAATTCAATATGGCTGCTTGATCTGGGTATGAGGAAGTCGAGTCTATTGTTCATCGGTTCACTTGATTCAGCAGCACAGCTCAGAAACTGAGAGGCTCAGTCGGTTCTTCAGCTCACTGAGCAGCTTAGTCGGTTCTTCGGCTCATCGGTTCACTGAACAGCTCAGTCGGTTCACAGGGAAGTGAATGCTCGTACGGCACCAATTGTATTGCTGCGCGAGAGGTCAAATGCTCACACAGAGAAGAATGGATGTTCACATGCATTATATGATGACATTTTTTATCATTCAACAACAGGATCAACCATTTAAAAATGTGTAAATCAGACATGACCTACTTATAGATGTCTCAAACCGATGTAGAAAAAAATAGAGAATTTATCTGTTGGACACTACTGTGAATAATACCCTTTTATTAAAATCCAGCCATGACAGATTCATATTTTAGAGGTGTTCATTAGTGTATGTAAGAGGTTTTCAGTAGTGTATGTGAGATGTTTTCAGTAGTATGTATGAGGTATGTTTGAATTTTGTCCTATACGGCCCCATACTCCCGGTTTCAATCTATTCATTTGGCTTTGCGCGAGCAAACTGAACTGGCCCAGCGTAAGATTTCAACATATCCCAACATAGCCTGGCAGTTCGTTCTTCTTTGCGTGAGCATTTGACCTCTCGCACGCATCAACACCATCTGCCCCCCGCGAGTATTCACTTGCCTCACGCAACTACCCCTCCAGTTTGGATCCTTTTGGACACACTTTTGTCCCTAAAGGCACCTCATATTCATATATTCATTCATATTATTGTTCTGCGGTCCCCAGTGTTGCGGGGGCTGTGGCCGAATGAGTTGCACGACGGGTCCGGTAGATCTAAGGCTGGATGAGCCAATTGCGCGGCTGTCAGCACTCCTGGATCGATGGGAGTCTCCTGCAGAAATGAGAAGAATCAATTTGAATCAAATAAGTCCTTAATCAATGGGTTTTCATTTTGTGACATTAGAAACCGATAACCGGACAAAGCCTGTTGATTGTTTTTGAGCCTGGTCCTGGTATACCTTTTGGATATTCCTTTTTCGTTTCTAGGTTGGCAATGAGGAAATAAAAGCCAGCTCAATTTGTGTTTTTGTAAAAACTGGAAGTTGCATGTTTAATCTTTTCAGCCCCTCTGTAAAGCACTGCACCTGGGAAAGTGCTCATTCATTCAGCAGGCTATGTAAAGACATTCTTTTTCATAAACTATATGTTCATGCATTCATTCATTCATTCATTCATTTATGAAAAATAAACGTTTTTACTTGCTAAGGAGATGACGATTAACTTTACCGATGCTATTCTTATCAGAGAATTGTCTTAAACATTGCTAGTCATTGATTGCATTAGCTTTATTCAGTGATTGTGGTTATTGCCAATGATATGTATAGGAAACACTTTGTATTACTAGAGACAGTTAATAGGCTATTCTGCAAATACAGTACAATAGTAGCATACCATTAGATAGCGGTAATACTCTGTCTGGAGACTCACAGCTGACTAAAGCCCAGTACAGTGCTGCAGGGTCATACAATAAGAACTGATTGCACAGGACAAACACATGCATCAGTAAAACCGATCACTGATGTGCCCCTCTAATCGGATAGTCTGGTCCCCAACTGCGCAGTTTAATAACTGCGTCAAAACTGATCTCCCCTTTCCTCAAATCACAAATTAAAGGCTATTCATGCTTCTTTGCCCATTGACACCTCTTCACTCACATCCGTTAAATCTAGTGGGCTCTTTCCCCATTCGTAGCTGTCTGCATTAGTCACCCTATTTCATGTAATACGATTCAACTTAGCTGGCTGGCTGCATTATTCAGCCTATTCTATGTGATATGATTGTAAATACGGTCCTGGGACTCATTTACAAAACTTGGGTAGATTTCATGCTAAACTTGATCATACTTGATCTAAAGAAAAGTAGGCCTGCACAATTCATCAGATGTTTGCACACACGTATAATCACAATCACTGAATAAAGATAATGCAGTCAATGACTAGTAATGTTTAAGACAATTGTCTGAAGTATAGCATTGGTAAAGTCAATCGGCATTTCCTAAGCAAGTAAACTGTTTATGAAAAAGATGAATGAATGAATGAATGAATGAATGAATGAATGAATGAATGACTGAACATATAGTTTTTGAAAAAGAATTCCTTTACATAGCCTGCTGTATGAATGAATAAGCACTTTCCCGGGTGCAGTGCTTTTGTGACAAGTTCAAATATTGATTGATATTACTTGAATCCTTTACAACTGTAAATGTATAGTGATTTTGAAACCATAGTCAATTAATAAGGAAAAACGGTTCATTGAAGTTAGGTAAAATAATAAGAGTTAGGTGAAATGATAAGAAGTTATGATAGAAAGAGTTTAAATTCCTAATAGTTTGTTTCAATTTTTTTTTGTTCCGGCTGGCTAGTGAAAGCCTTGAACTGGATGTGGTTCTATTGCTTATGTCTTATACATGTTCTTCGATTGGCGCGATTCATTCTTGGTCTTTTCCTCATTCCAAGTAAAGCGCTTGAGGCTAAAACACAGCTGTTCATACCCTTTTTCAGGTATGATTTATTATTATTATTATTATTATTATTATTATTGCTGCTTCTGGTGTGGTCAAGACACAACAGTGGATATTTTTTGCCATGTTGGAATGTTCATGAGGTTCACAGTGAAGTTTATACAGAGTTTTGCTGAGCATATCTGCTGACATATTTATGCTAGTTTACGGAGTTGCTATAACCGTATAACCGTCATTTTAGGTTGAGGAGTTGGTCTGAGGTGCGCATTGTACCTTGTGGTGACAGGAGTCAGTGGCACAGGAGGCACTGTGTCTCATGGAGATGTGTGTTTCTGTAAATGTAAATATATGCTTTGTGCAATTTATATGTTATGATTATATATATCTATTCTAAGTAAAGCGTTTGACAATAAAAACAAGGCTGTTGTGATTTCTCTCCCTTTTTCAGGGGAGACTTTACACTTTACTTCTGTTTACAAAACCAAAACCATAAAATTGGGCTGACTTTTATTTGCTCATTGCCAACCTAGAAACGTAAAATGAATATTCAAAAGGTATACGGACCAGACCCAAAAAACAAGAAATGGGTTTTGTCCCGTTCTCCATTTGTAATATCACAAAATGAAAAGCTGAATTCCTTTTTCTCTTTGCCAACCTAGAAACAGAAAACCATTTCACTACAGTCATTTTTTGAAAAATGACATTTACTTTTCCAAAATTGTTTTTGAAAAATGACTGAACACACACACACACACACACACACACACCAAAATGTATCCATTAGCAGAATAGATAGCATCTGAGCAATTGCAAACCACACACACATAAAACCACCCACCTATGCCTTTTTCTCTAGTAATGGACAAGGCCACTTTAAAGTAAGTGTGTCTAACACACACTGGTCTGTGAAAAAGGGTAATTTAAAGATCCATCGCCATCTGTTTTGGTCCCAGCATGCCATTTTCACCTCTGTGGGCGCCTTTGATTTAGCGACAAAAGGGCACCATTGTTTCCTTCCTACCCACTCCACAACCAGGCAGCTATACAAATCAAACACAGCTGAGCATCTATCATATCTTCATAGGTATGACCACCTGGGATGGAGAGGATATGTTGTTAGTAATCACAACCATCAGGGTGCCATTTAAACGTTGAGCGGGGAATGTAATGAATGTGATGCTTGCAGTTGTCACATGATCAGGAATGAACACAATTGTGTATGAAGCATGAGGTCGTTATAGATGGATTCTTCATTGTTGTTTTATGTTTGCATTGTACTGCATCATTTGGCGGCATGGTGGCTTAGTGGTTAGCGCTGCTGCTTCACAGCAAGTAAGCTTAGCTTACTTTCACATTACTAACCTCTCACCTTACTCCCTCTGCCATTATTCTCTGCTTTGGTTTTGCGGACATCACAGCCATTTTCTCTACCGGGCCTAATTTTACACCCTGTGAATTTAAGCAAGATATGGAAATGAAATGATGAGTGTATGTAACATGATGTGTGTTTAGTTGTAGTATTTGAATTACAATTACATTATTCTCAGACTGGAACAGGAGAGCAACCCAGTGGTTGCACAACACTGATCCTGCCACACATGTGCAGCCATGATGCACCAGCTCCACAGGGGTCAAGTCCTTCAGCCCCACCTGTAAGAAAAGAAAGTAAAACAAAATACTTGTTCTTTTCTGTTCAGTTTGCTTTGTATTAATTCTATCAGGGTAATTTTTTTGTTTTGATAGCATTGCGCTATTTTAAGGAGTAAATAAGAAGGCATATCTTCATCTCTAAATCTATTTTTATTATAGTAGTTAAATAATACTTACAACTTCTTATACAGACTGATATGTATTCATTTATTTTCATACTATATGAATGAAGAACAAGAACTCATAAACAACAGAACAGAACAGTTTGTGAGGTGACAGGAGTGTTGTCTTCTCTCTCCTCTAAAATCTGCACAGTTTGTGAGGTGCCTTCTCATTTTTTAAGTAGATCCACCGGCAACAGAAAACACGTTTTTGCAAATGTTGCATTTTGCTTACGTGGATGAAACAGATGTGTAAATGTGTAAACGGGATCGTTCGTGACGGGCCTCGGGAGAATTCCGCATTGGTCTCGAGAGTCGAGACACTGAAACCGAAACTGAAAACGAACAGGAAAAAAAGAATCGAAACTCGAAAGGTTCGATACATTTACATGTATCAACTCAAAGGACTCGATTCTTTGAAAATATTCGGTCCGCCCATCACTGGTAGTATAGGCCTAAACCGTACAAAACTAACGGATGGCGCGTGAGTTGTTTGTGTACCTCCCCACTTATAATACTGTGAAGTGATTTGCCAAATTAAAAACTGATTGACAACTGGTTCAGGCGTGTATTAGTGAAATAAGTTTTTGATCGACAGAGCCTCTGATTGGCCAAATAAGAAAATGATTGACAGTTGCTTCGCCCACTCCCCGCCCCCTCTCAAGTCTTTGGTCTGCAGAGATGCATACTTGGAACCAGTTGTCAGTCCGTTTTTAATTTGGCTAATCATCTTTCGAGAAGGGTCCAACTGCAGTCCTCCCTGCTGAGGCCCCTAGTTCCAAACTTGAAAGTTTTCAAAGCTAAGTTCTTGGGTTGGCTGCACTGTAGACAGAAAAAGTTGAGAGTCAAGGAGTAGAGTGGTTCCTGAGTGGGCGTGTTTTTCTTTTTTTTGATAGGGCGCAAGTAACAAAAATTGCTTGCTGTAAACTATAAATGCCAGTAGGGTATTGTAGACAGTAGACAGTAACCGAGACCAAGGCTACAGATCGTACTTGTATTGGCGGCTGATGCCCTTTAGCCTTTAATAATTGATGATTATAATTGAATAATAATTTATTAGAGGTGACGCACATAATTTTGTTTTATGACCTATAATGACACATCAAATGAACGCTCTGTCTTTAATTTTCAAATGTTCTGTTGGTGTATGGATTATAAAGTAATGCAACAGCGTTTTATTGTATTGCCTGTTCATGTGCAGCTGAGTGACCATAACGTATCATGTCTATTTTGAAAATGAAAGCACTTTATTAAGTTTTCCTCAGGACGTACTGTGGACAGTAAAGTCTGTTCTCAATAATTAGAAAGATCAATGGTATAGAACCAACAGCAAGCACGCCAAAGTAGCAATGAAAAAATGAGGTGTTGCATTGTGTGAACCTCCTCATCAATAGGTTTGTACACTCAATGTCTCAAAAAATAAATAGAAATGTGGATATGTTGCCAGCTAGACAAAAAAAAAACAGATAGGCATCTATAGATAGGCGTTTATGCAGTGAATAATCTACAGAGACAGTGAGCATCATATGAAGCGTCAACTATTGTGCAGCAACTATTGTGCAGCAACTATTGGCCAGGCAATTACCTGTTTGATCAGAAGGGTCCAACTTTCAGTTATTTCACCTTAGCAGTCACAGTTTGAGGGGACTTTATTTATTTTCTTTTATTTAATCATATGGGTTATAACACAATGTTTTCCTTTTAATATGTTTCTGCATTGCTGTATAGGAATATGCAATGGTTTCATATGTCCTGCAGCTTCAAGGTTGTGCCCAAAAAAAAACGTATATTGGTTGAATCCATGCCCCCTGAACCTGTTGTCACCCTTCATTGTTCGTTCTCTCTTGTTTGGTGGTCTCAATGTAAAGGTATGCATTCCTGTGCTCTGATTCTTTTATTTATTTTATTGTAAATGATAGGCCTTACCATCGTTGGTATGTGCCCTACAAAGTTCTGTTTACATGTTGATGCAATCTCTGGTGAGATTTTGTTGTTATTACTGTTTTATGACTGATCATTTTTCATATGCCGTTAGCTAGCTAACTTTGGCCCTGTTTAGACTAGGCATTAAGATCCGATTTGGGATATCCGATATCAAGTTCACACCTCTAAGTACCAGTGTAAACGCACCTAAATCGCATTTAAGATCGCATAGCTCAGACCACATTCGGAGGTGGTCTAGAACCGATATGATCACATCCTCTTAGCAGTGTGGATCGCATTGAAGGACCGCCTACTCAACTGACGTCCTCTGTTTAAGCAGCAGCGCTGTCAAAATTACGATTATCGATTATTCCTTTTTTTTAAAAACACAGCGCATTACGTCCATAAGAGGGCAAACCAATACAACGAGAGACATGACTACTGGTATAGGTATATTTATTTCAACATGTATTTTAAGATCGACATACACACATTACAAAATAAACTAATGAACTAATTTCCTATACCATAAAAACGTAATTTAAAGAACGTAGACCTCGCTCGCTCGCTCTCTCACTCTCTGCGCCGTGGTTGGTGCTAGAGTGAGAGAAAGCGCTGTCTCTCATAGCGAGATCAAATGAATGATTGGTAATTGATATGTTATCAGGCTAACTGGTATGATGATGTACGTGTTTATTTGTATAATGCCAGGTGTAAACGGACGTATTTAGAAGTGTGAACTTGAGATCTGATCGCCCAAATCGGATGTTAATGCCAGGTTTAAACAGGGCCTTTGTGGCAAGCATGTTAAAAGAGTACACATTTTGTATTGCAGACATACTCCTTATGAGAGTGTTGCCTTGCCGCGAGATTTACTGTCTCTTTCATTCTGTGCAGGTATGTGACGGGTCATTGTGTTTATATTTTACTTTGGGAATTGCATTAGTTTTCGCTACAATCACATATGTTTTTATTTCTTTTTAATATTATGTTCGTTGCTCTATTGTCCGGTTCAAGGTTCAAGGTTTTTTAAACATTCACAAAAAAGCAAAAGTTGGCAATGAAATTCTTATACCTCTCCGACACCTTACGCTAATGCTAAGAACAAATATTAACAGACATAATTTAAAAAACCAAGAAATATAATAGAAAAAGTACAAAATATAATAGAAAAAGTACAAAAGTTATAAAGTACAAAAGTTATAAATTATAAAGTTATAAAAGTACAAAAGTTATAAATTATAAAGTGTAGCGGAGTGTAAGGTGACCTCGAAGTAAAGTGGCCTGTTGTGCGTGTGTGTGTGTGTGGGGGGGGGGGGGCTCAGGTGTGTTTGTTCAAGAGCCTGATGGCTTGTGGGAAGAAACTGTCTTTAAATCCGGTGGTGCGAGTCCGGATGCTACGGAGCCGGCTGCCTAAGGGCAGCTGGCAGAACAGCTTGTGGCTGGGGTGGAAAGAATCCTTAAGGATCTTGCTGGCCTTCTTCCTGCTACACTGGTGATAGAGGACCTCCATGGAGGGCAGCTCCGACCTGGTGATGCGTCATGAAGCGTTCACCACCCTCTGTAGCGCCTTCCGTTTGAGGGTGGTGCAGCTGCCATACCAGGCCGTGATGCAGCCAGTCAGGATACTCTCGATAGTGCACCTGTAGAAGTTGCAGAGTATCCTGGGGTCCATGTTGATCTTCCTCAGCCTGCGTAGGAAGAAGAGTCGCTGTCTTGCTGTCCTGATGATGATGTCGGCGTGGTGGTTCCAGGTGAGGTCCTCGTTGATGTGAACACTGAGGAACCTGAAGCTGCTGACTCTCTCCACCGCCGCCCCATTGATGTCGATGGGGGCGTGTCCCGTGTTCTGGCCCCTTCTGTAGTCCACGATCAGCTCCTTTGTGGTGGTCTCAATGTAAAGACATACTCCTTATGAGAGTGTTGCCTAATTTACTGTCTCTTTCATTCTGTGCAGAAAATAAACCTGTCGCCAGAGAACAACACTGAGTCCTGCCCATTTATTGAATACAACGCAGAAATGAACCGGTCACACCCATCCACAATCCGATTTCTGTCTATGTGCCTGGTACAAATACTCAAAGTATATATTTTGCTCTATTGCCTTGTGGTGTGTTCGGTCTCTGACAGTTAGGAAAAAGGCAGAGAACCACTGCTTATATTTAAATGTACAGTGTTCCAGTCCTTTTGGGTCAGTGTATTATCAACATTGGCCAACTACATGGTCATTTTGAACGTCTTAAGATGTTGTACCATGTTAAGACGACAGAAAATTATGGAACGTCGTTAGGGCAAATACCATCTTAGAAATAACGTGTTAACACGTACAAATATGAAGTGATAATGCGTTAAGTTTGGTCGTGTTAACGAGTAATATTTCTAGGCGTTAACACGACAAAAATTGACACGTTAACATGCATTTCCTGGTTGTGGCCAATGAGGGACCTTGAATCAAGGAAGTCATACATATTCATGAGGAGGGTTGCATCAATGATGTCGAACAACAACGCAAGCGACCACGCTGTGCATAAATTACTGACGTGGGGCATAAATTACTGATGTGGACGTCTACGCACATGCTACCTCGTTACAGGCAAGCTGCAGGCACCTACGTTTACCATAAAGGAAATTACATGTATGAAACATAAGCCAGAGGTGTGGTTTAGAAGAAAACAATTTTAACTTTCAGTGGGGACGGTGAAGTTTCAGAAGCAGAAGAAACTTTGTGATAGCGTTGCAGAACTGTCTTTCTAATTGCAACCGCACATTTAGGGATTGTACGAGACTAGCAAACATCGGACGACGAGGAAACAATCCGAGCAGCTTTGTCAAGGTAAGATAAATCGCTAGCTTTATGCTGCAATGGCTAAATCTGTTGTAATGTTGTAATCGCTAACGCTATGTTGTAGCTATCTAATGGCCAGATATGTGGTCAAGCTATTTAACGTTAGCTACCTAGCAGACCATGTTGTCTACCCAAGTTGTGCTCAGTGGCGGCCGGTGATTGTCTGACTAAGTGGGGCGGGTCATGACAGACACGCGGGCGCACTGCAGGCGGGAGGACGGCTCACGGACGTGGAGCCCGCGTGTGTCCGCGCGCGCACCTCATAAAAATACATTGTCTATGCACAATATCTGCATCATATCACCACATATGAATGTTTTTCAACCTACTAATAGTTTTACTAGTGCTATTAATTATTTTAATACATAGGCTATTTTATTTTAATATAGGCCATAATGAAAAAGGGAACAGAGACAATCACCATTATGGAATGAATGAAGTTAAATCAAGTCATACTTTTTGCATATAATCAGTTATTTCCATTTTTATAATGCTTTTCTTTATTATAGTATACAAATATATATATATTTGTTCAATTATTTAAGACTATGCTTACTTCTGTTTTCATAATGTGCTATGAAAAAGCAGTAGCCGACTTGAGTGCACAAACAACAGGGCTTTGGTCTTTTAACTGCTACAGTTTTAGTGCAATTTTTTTTAGTGCCGAAGCGCAGTCAATCAAATATGACTCAACACGTCTCTGTGCTCTCTTGTGCCATCTACTGACCATGACTACAATGTTCGTTTGAATGGGGTTAAATGAGAATGGCTGGGGCGTTGCCCCAAATGCTGTCATAGACCTCAAGCTAAAGTGCAGTCCTTCCATCAACCGCTAGATGACAATCCATGTCAATGTAGTGTGTGAGGGGCGTACAATTGGGGCGGAGATTTATTTGTTAACATCAGTATAATGTCAGCTCTGACATAAACGCTACACGCCGCGGTACCGCTCCCTCACTTGGGCGAGAGAGCTAGAGACCGAGTAATGGGCTGCTTTGTCTGGCCATAAGCACATGACAAGTTACTTTAGCTGATTTTGAGTTTGAATACACAGTTGCAGATCAAATATATAATTTATTTATATAACTACCTAGTCAAACCCTAGTGCTTGTGTGTTTTGAGTGTCGTGAGCGCCTCTTTCTCTGGCTCACTCAGTCATTCAATCTTTCCCACACTGGGTGTTAGAAAAATACACATCTACCCCATTTCCCTGTAAGTTTAATCACCTTAAAGATGATTATTATTTCAGTGCTATGGTAGACAATTAACTCATTTGGCCTTAAGTTGATTTCAGCTCCTTAGTATTTGTTTGCTCATAGAAAACAAAGGAAAATTCCCACACATAAAATTCAGCTCTGCAATGCGTTTTGATTATTTTATCAAAACATTTCTCATGGTACACTTATACTTATATTTTACAACAATATTCGTCTGATCTTATTGGATAACTTATCTTAAGTTATTAAACTTTTTAATAACTTTCTTTGTTTTTATTTTTTCACCACTGCAGTGTCCCAAGGATATCGTGCTCCCGGGCTGGACAGCCACGTTGTTTGATCACACAAGAGCAACAGTTCTTATTATCTTTTAATTTCACCGTACAGCAGATTGCAGACATTCTGGGTGTCTCAAGACGCACTGTAACGCAACGTCTCAGGTAATTATTGACACATACAATAGCCAATTTATATTTGCCCCTGACAGTTTGGGATGATTATTTCCCCCTGTCCTGAGTAATGAGGCATTCAATTATTTAATTTCATGTTCCAATTAAGGGTGGATGAATAAATGTTGTAAACTACTTACCACGTGTGTTTAATCATTATTTGAAGAAGTAGCAAATACTGTCAACTTTTCACCGGCTAGCAGAACCAGCAGCATCTAGTGGTCAGAAAAAGGTACTATCCTACTAGATACTGGAACATAATGGAACATGCAATTAAATAATTTAATGCCTCATTACTCAGGACAGGGGAGAATAATCATCCCCATATTTTCAGGGAATGAATTAGAAAGGTTGAACAAGCTAAAGGTTGAAGAAGTTTTAGGAAGCTCAAAAATGTAGCTTCCTAAAACCTCTGGAACATAGAGAACCTGTACTACATAGCGGTTGTGGAGGTGGGCCTGCAGTAGGGATTAGGTTGTCCCTGGATGGATTTCAAGCATTCATTTGGATTCACCATGTTTGAATCTGCACCTGGGAACATCATCGGATGTTGGAAACAATAGTGACAGAATCCTACCCAGTGAAGATGGCAGATTTGGATGCCATTAATTAGCATTTTATTCAAAGATGTAATGATATTCCTATGAAATAAAGTCACTGGGATGCTTATCTAACCCATTTCTATTCCTACTTGTATTATAAGGATCTGAGACATATGGTGTCATCCTGTTACAAATTACCATCCCAACATGTCAAATGCGATGATCCTTACATAAACTAATGTCCCCACCTATAAATAACAGTAGGTGAAACCCTGTTGGTTTCCTACATAACACAAACTTACTTAATTGGCTTAATTGCAGTAGTAGAACGGTCAGATTTAATTTAACCTTGTTGTGAATAGTTTTACAGAGCCATTAGTTAATGTTAAAATGAGTGACTAATTTGCTCTGTCCTTTTTTATTTATTTATTTTTTAAAATGACAGGCTGTTTAATATCTCCATATCTGGTCGCTACTAAAACATGACCGATGCAGAGTTGGATGATACAAGGTACAAGGAAACGACAAACTTGGCCCAGGCGCTGTGCGTGCGCGTCTTTTTGGAGAGGGCTTTGTTGTGCAAAGGAGTCATGTTGAATGAAGTCTGCTCAGGACCAACCCAGAAGGGACTGCTCTTAGAGGTATGTCTCACAGACTGCACAGGCGTACATACAGAGTGGCTGGGCCAAACTCCTTGTGGCATCTGGATGGAAACCACAAGCTCATCAGGTCAGTAACTATACCCTATGGGGCGGATCTACTTTTACCCTTTTAAGATCCCAAATAAAGGGTACTAATTTGCGTGTGCATTCTAAAAGTTTGCGCGTGTGGTTGATGGACGTTTTGCAGGTGATTTACTAAGAATGATTGCGTAAATGACAACAGGTGCAAACGTGGTGGAGACAGCAGTATTTAAATGAGGGTTTTGCGTGTTTAATGTTTTGCACCATGGAGAGTTTGGATGGGCAACAGAACCGCAAGTGCAAAATGAAATTTGAGCCTATAGAATTAGAGGTGTTAGTGGAAGAGGCAAATAAACATTTGGATGAGCTACAGCAAAAAAAATCTGAATATGACAAAAAAGAACACTATATGGGAGATCATGCCGTTGTAAATGCCGTTGGTAAAACAAGAAGAACAACGGATGAAATTAAGAGAAGATGGCAAGATATAAGAGAGAAGAGATGCCTCTAACTAACATTGAGCAACAAGTGCAGTTCACTTTCTGCGACGAGCAAGTGACTGGAATAGCCGGGTATGACACCCTGGAGCCAATTGCAGAACAAGGTAGGCGCACAATAAGACACACATTTTATTTCCTGAAAATATGTAATTTATTTACTAAATCAAAAATGAATGTGCCTTCTGTGGCAACTTTTTGCTGTCTTTCAAATTGAATCCCTAACTAAAAAACATTTGTCTTTTTTATGTGGAGAATCTTCAACAGAAGTTCGGCCATCCCCTACCCAATCCTCAAATCCGCCTAAAGCAGCAGCCACCCCTGCAGAGTCTCGAAAGGGCCCAGTTAATGAGGACATTGATCAGGAGTTGCTGCAGGAACAAAAAAAACAGTCTGCAGCCCTTGAAGATGGGTTGTCATCCATTGCGCAGGAGGTGCGAGCTGCGTCCTCTTTGGCACGGACGGTTAGGCGGGACACTCGGGCCATTGCCGCACACACCAGGCAGGTAGTCAGCGCGGTATCTGGTCTGACAATGGCCATAAATGCCCTGGCAAGAGGGATCGAAGATGGGTTACAGGCAGTGGTGAGTGCCCTCAATCCAAGTGGTCTACAAGCGGGCCAGACAAATCCCTCAGCGACAGCTGGGCAGCCGGGGACTGGAGAGGGAGGAGAGGCGCACACTGAGGTACAGACGGGCAAGTTCAACCTGCGAAAAAGGAAACTGCCAGTTAAAGCAGTGTTGAAGAAAAGAGGGAAATAAGAAGACACAATTAATGTCAAGTTTGATTTTCTTTAGGCTACGGTGGCTGTGAATGTTTCGTTTGGTTCAAATAGGCTACAATAAATGTTAGAGCTGTAATAGATTGTTTTGTGACTGCAGTAATGTGTCTGAGTGATTTTGCGGGGCTTAACACAATTCGAAGTGATTGAGACTGAGCATTTCGTTGGGTAATAATATGTTTTGAATTTTGAAAGTGATTTCATTCATATTCTTTCAATAAATGTTGATTTCTTTAACTGCAACGCTCTGCAATTTATTGGATCACACGAGCCAGAAGGAACAATCCTGCAGCCATTACACTCTTATTCTAATCTACAGTAGCATATGTTTAATCAAGGTGTTTTTCTGCATTACATATTATTGAATGAAAATAGAAAAATGAATGCATACCCCAAACAGCTCACGAGAAATGACTTTGAATCAGATTGACGCGTGTCTGCATCCCCGCAGCATTGGGTTGTTGCCCCACACGGGGCAGGTCGTCGTTCTCCTCCTCCATCTCCATGGCATCATGCTCCAACCCGTGTTGCTTGGCAATGTTGTGAAAAATACAACAGACCACTACAATCTGGGCCACTTTTTCTGGCCTGTACAGCAGTGCTCCTCCAGTGCGGTCCAAACAACAGAATCTGCTTTTCAGAATTCCGAAGGTGCGCTCCACAATATTTCGTGTGCGAATATGGGCCTTGTTGTACCTGTTCTCTTCGGCAGTGGTCGGGTTGAGAACAGGAGTCAGGAGGAAGGGGTGTAGGGGGTATGCACTATCACCTTAAAAAACATATGAACCAATATGACACATGCTCTTGTTTTTTTTAATGTGATGAATGATTTTACAAAGGACTTTACAAATTGACTCACCTACAAGCCAGCCATCTCCAAACTCGCCATCTCGCAACTTGGAAAACAGAACACTGTTTCTTAGAATAAAATAATCGTGTACTGACCCGGGATATTTTGCCACAACGTTAGTTATGACACCTTTGGTGTCACAAACGCACTGCACATTTAACGAATGCGTGTGTTTGCGATTTCTGTACACATGCTCAGTGTTTGCGGGGGGGACAAGCTGCACATGGGTGCAGTCAATCGCTCCTATTACTCTGGGAAATCCAGCTACCGCATAGAAGCCCTGTTTGGTTTCATTCAAGGAGTCCCGAGTGCGTGGAAACCTAATATACCTGCCCACCCGGCGCGACATGGCATTTAGGACTTCAGACAGCACATCTGAAAAACGGGATTGGGAGATTCCAGCAGTAGCAGCTACAGTACGCTGGAATGACCCAGATGCAAGGAAATGTAGAGTTGCAAGGAGTTTTGTCATTGCGGGTATTGCGTGACTCCTTCTTGTGTCTGGCTCCAAATCCGCCCTTAGTTCCTCCAACAACTCCACAATGGCAATGCTGGATAGGCGATATATTTTAATTACTTTTGCCTCAGTCATTCCAAAAATGTTCACACGAGGGGGGGAAAATACGTTCTCTACGTCTTCGTTCATCGTTTCTATGTCTCCTTCTCGCTACAATAACAGCAGCCATTTGTGCACAATTACGCATGCAGGGCGTTTGCACCTTCCCTTGAAACGTATTAAATACAGACGCAGTCTCCATCAACGAAATTGCGTTCAGGTTTGATAGATCACAGTGCGTGTGCTACATTAATCTATTTACATTTTCTCCTCCCAGTATTTTGCTAAATAGCGTGTAAACGCCCCATCTTGCATATTCATTGAGGCAAAAGTACTAACTGGATAAGGCGTGTTATTTTGCACATTTGCAAGACGCAGTCCTCAGTGCGCACTGTTAGTAGATCAGTTTGTACATTTATTTGTGCGTGCTATGAGTTTGCACACATTTTTACACACGCAAACCTTTAGTAGATCCGGCCCCTATATGTAATAGGGCGCTGTACAAATGTATTTGCCCCCTTCCTGATTTCTTTTATTGTTACATAGTAGTCTTTCTAAATCATTTCAAACCCTTAGACTGGAGGTAATATTAGACAAAGACTACCCTAACACAACTTAATACATCTTTTGAATTATTATTATTATTATTTTTTAAATATATTTTTATTGAATGATAGGCATCCGGAAGTCCAATGTACATTCAAGGTCAACATTTTCCCCTTTTTCAACAAAAAACAGCACTCAATGTAGTGGATACATCAATCAGTTTTACAGAGAAACAACAGCTCTGTAGGTAGCTTACAGAATATTCACATTGTCATCATCAAAGTGGACACCAAGATGAATTCCCTAATTGTCCTGTAGTGTCTTTAGTTTAGCTAGATAAGCCGTCATAGGCCCCCATACAGATTCAAATTTCCCTGGTGATCCCCTCAGGTTATACTTAATTTTCTCCAAGTGAAGAAACGTCATGAGATCCTTGAGCCACAGAGAGGTTTTGGGGGCATATGAAGATTTCCAATCCAACAGTATTCTTCTCCGGGCTAGTAGTGATGCAAAAGCAATACTGTCAGAAGTAGTCCTCTTAGTAGTCACTTGATGGTCTAGTATTACCCCAAAAATGGCCGTTTCTGCACACGGTGTTATCACTACATCCAAGGCCTCAGCAAGGTGTTTGAAGATATTTGCCCAATAGCTTTGTAGGTGAGGGCAGGACCAAAACATGTGTGTCATGTTTGCTGGAGACATATGGCATCTATTACAGGCATCCATGACATTAGGGTATATTCTAGACAACTTAGAGTTGGTATAATAGATGCGATGGACAACCTTAAATTGTATCAAGCCGAGCCTGGCACAGGATGTGCTGTTATTCACTCGAGCCAGTGCTCAATCCCACACATCTTCATCTATACCTTGACCAAGTTCGTCTTCCCAACCTTGTTTAATTTTATCTAGAGAGGTTTCCGTGAGAGGGGAAATCAGGGTGTATATTTTTGAGACGAGGCCTTTTCGGAGCACAGGAATGTCCAGAATTGAATCAACTACTGAGTTAGGGGGGACATTGGGGAACAAGGGGTTATTCAGCTTGGCCCAGTTACGGACCTGAAAGTATCGGAACAGCTGTGTTTTGGGGAGGCTAAATTTTTCACACAATTGGCTGAAGCTACAAAACACGTTAATATATAGGTCTTTTAGTCTGACAAGCCCTGACCCCTGCCACACAGAGAAAGCCATATCGGTATAGGGAGGAAGGAAGAGATGGTTGTTGCGAATGGGGCTATGAATAGATAACTCCTGGCATCCATAAGCACGTCTAAATTGGTACCATACTCTTAAGGTTGAAACAACAATTGGATTACTTGAGAATTGAGTAGGTCAAATGGGTAGTCGAGATGAGAGCAATGCCAAAAGAGAAGAAGACGGGCAGGATTTGGCTTCAAGTTCACACCAACTTAGTGTTGGCTCTTTAATCCATAGAATCATTTTGTGAATGTTGGCTGCCCAGTAATAGTTTTGTATATGAGGAAGCGCCAATCCACCTTCCGATCTATGCCTTTGTAGGAACTCTCTCTTGATCCTGGGAGTCTTGCTTTGCCATATAAAAGAGGAAATCAATTCATCAATTGTACAAAAAAGGGATTTAGGTAAGAAGACTGGTAGACATTGGAAAAGGTACAGAAAACGGGGAAGCACATTCATTTTTATGCAATTGACCTTCCCAGCAATTGTTAAATGCAAACTATTCCACCTTTCCAGGTCCGATCTAAGCCTTTCGATTAGAGGCAGGAAGTTTTCTTTGTAAAGGTTAGACAATTCTCGACAGATATTCACACCTAGATATTTAAATGTATTCCTCAACAGCTTAAAGGGCAGGTTACCTTCAGTGATCTGAAGGGCTAAGTTGTTCACAGGAAAGCATTCACTCTTATAATAGTTCAATTTATAACCTGAAAAGGTTCCAAATCTATTTAACAATTCAACTGTTTTTGGAATGGTAGATATAGGATCCGAAACAAACAATAATAAATCATCCGCATATAATGAAAGTATGTGTTCCGAGCCGTGTCTGATAATTCCACGTCTGAAGCTGGCAGATTTAAGTGCGATTGATAGTGGCTCGATTGCTATAGCAAATAATAACGGGCTTAATGGACACCCCTGGCGAGTTCCCCTACCTAGTGTGAAATATTGGGAGTTCATCCCGTTGGTGTTCACAGAGGCTCTAGGTGAAGAATAAATTAATGTTATCCAGGACACAAACTTGGAACCGATGGAAAATCTTTTAAGGACCTCAAACAGATACCCCCACTCTACCCTATCGAACGCCTTTTCTGCATCCAAGGAGACCACCACCTCTGGTGTCTCCTCAGATGCAGGGCAGAGAAGAACATTTAGAAGGCGACGAATGTTAGAAAAGGAATGTCGATTTTTCATAAACCCAATAAACTTACAGGTTCGTTTGGATCTCGTCAAGGCACACTTACGTGGGGGTCACAATTGAGAAATTATGTACTCACCCCTTTTAGCAGCAGCCTGTATTGAGATCCTGTTCGTGACGCCAGTTTGTTGAATAAACTTACAGGTTCTTTTGGATCTCGTCAAGGCACACTTACGTGGGGGTCACAATTGAGAAATTATGTACTCACCCCTTTTAGCAGCAGCCTGTATTGAGATCCTGTTCATGATGCCAGTTTGTTGAATAAACTTAGATCGAGACAGAAGTCCTTTTAAATCAATCATGAATTACATGAGCACATTTATTAGCACACAGAAGACAATACAATACAATACAATCCTATATAATACAATACTGAGCGCTCAGGAGAGATACGCACACATGGGTAAAGCATACGGATCTCTGCCATAGAAGCATCAGGGCAAAGTTTATATAGTTAAAGGAAACAATAAAGGGATGAATATGCAAAAGTGCTATCTACTAGGGGAAGGACTAAAAGCTGACGAAAAGCATTGACGCAACCAGTGAGGTCACAATGTTGCACGGAGCAGCTATCTGGGTACACGTGGCTTAAGGAAGTAATGGGGGAGGCTTTCTGGATGGTACCGGCTCTTGGGCGACTGTGTTATGATCTGACCTGACTTGTGGCCTGCATTACCAGGCACCAGTCGTTCTCCCAACAGATAGATTAGGCACAGCCTGTCCTCCCAGCATATGATATGCCACTATTGACAAGACATGCACCCAGACACCTCGGCGCCTCACCCTGTGTGACTCAACATGCTAAGGCCTAAGAAAGAGCAGCATCTAAAGAAATATAGGGGATAACAAATATAGGGGATAACAGTAAACAAATCAAGATACCTAAGGTAACATACGTAAATTCTTCCACACCCAGTTTGATCTAACGATATAATGCTTGGCATGATCACTTCAAGTCGTGTGGCTAATGTTTTGGCTAGGATCTTATAGTCTGTATTTAAGAGCGAGATGGGGCGATAGGAGCTACAATCAGAGCTATCTTTGCCTGGTTTCAATAGTAAAGTTATCGAAGCTTCTGTAAATGTTTGGGGTAATTCACCACGGTCCAGAGAGTCATTGAACATTCTTAAAAGGAGGGGGGTTAATTTACCACTAAATCTTTTGTAGAACTCTATTGGATAGCCATCTGGGCCGGGGGCCTTGCCACTTTGTATTAGCTTGATCGAATCCATAATTTCATTAAGTTTCAAAGGTTGGTCCATCACACTCACTTCATCAGGAGTAATGGATGGAAATTTCAAATTATCAAAAAATGTTGTCCTGTCTGCATCATCAGCTGGGGATTGTGAGGCATACAGCCCAGAGTAGAATGTTTTAAACGTGTCATTAATAACAGATGGAATTACTGTGAGTTCATCTGAAGGGGTCCTAATTTGTTTAATTTGTTGGGAGGCCGAATTAATCTTAATTCGGTGCGCCAGAAGACGTGCTCATATAGAGATCGACGCGATTTTAAAATTAACTTCTCAGTCTCTTGCGTTGAGAAAAGGTTATAGTTCATCTGTAGGTTTAGTCTATCTTTTTCTAGTTCAGGGGATGGGGATATTGATAGTTTACTGTCTAGATCTGCTATACTACTCAGAAGTTGTTCCATTTTTTGTTTTTTCAGTTTGTTTTGGCTCGCCGAATAAGATATAATCTCTCCTCGAACTACTGCCTTCAAAGTCTCCCAAAGTAGAGATGGAGAAACAAGGTCAGCAGTATTAGTTATTAGAAAATCATCAATCACTTTAGAGATCATTTCACAGAACCCCCCCTCCTTTAGCAGTGAACAGTTCAATCTCCAGGGAG
The DNA here is from genome assembly GCA_034670385.1 of Hoplostethus mediterraneus. Taxonomy (NCBI): domain Eukaryota; kingdom Metazoa; phylum Chordata; class Actinopteri; order Trachichthyiformes; family Trachichthyidae; genus Hoplostethus; species Hoplostethus mediterraneus. Next base: position 2,354,709 of record JAXDDW010000064.1, read on the forward strand.
GGCGTGTCTTTTGTAAGAGTGTGAATGAGAGGTCGAGTAGTAATGGGGCATGATCCGATAACACTATGGTTGAATATTCTGTGCTAGCGACAGAGGAGAGAAAGTAGCTATCTATAAAAAAGTAATAAATTCTTGAGAATGTTTTGTGAGCATGGGAGTAAAAAGAAAACTGTTTTGTTTTAGGATAGAGAGAACGCCATGGGTCCACACATCCCGTTTGGCTCATAAATAATGAAAAGGCCTTGGCCATTTTTGAAGGGGCATCTCGCTTTGGGATAGATTTGTCTAGTAACGGGTTTATTGTACAATTAAGGTCGCCACCCAAAATCAAGTGGTGAGAGTTTAGATCTGGCAGGAGTGATATTACCTTTCTAACAAATGCTTCATCATCCCAATTAGGTGCATAGAGATTTACCAAAACAACTGTGATATTATTGAGGGAGCCTGTGACCATCACAAAACGACCTTGAGGATCAGCTATAACATTAGTTGGGCTGAACTGTAATTTTTTATGCATTAAAATGGCTGTACCCCTTGCTTTGCTACTAAAATTAGAGTGAAATGTTTGGCCAACCCACGATGCCTTGAGTCTATGATGGTCTTTGGTGGTTAGATGAGTCTCTTGTAAAAAGGCAATGTCAGCTTTAAGGTGTTTTAAGTGAGAAAATATTCTACCTCTCTTGACTGGGCTATTGATCCCCTTAACATTCCACGATACAAATCTCTGACATGCTCCACCAATTCTCATTGCATTAGCCATAATCAATATTATGCATACAGTTGTATGAAGAAGGCCTTATTAAAGCAAGATGATGAATAAAAGCAAAATACAAATCTGACACAAAAGTAAACATACAGTAGTAGGACCTAACATATAAACCCCCCATAAACAAAGCTCTCAGAACAGAGAGCAAATAAACATACCCACACACTCCTAGGCTTGTTCTAAGAACGAGAACAGGCAGCAGGACTCCAAAAACTGTGTCACTTCCGTATGACATAAACCTATACTCTTCTAACATAACTTAGCATGTAGGGCTCCTACCCCTACAAACCTGTCTGTAGTGTAAAGTATCGTGCAACTTAATGCCAACCATATACCATACAACGTAAAATAAGGCAGGCCTAAACAGCGCAACATTATCTTTTTTTTTTTTCTTTTTTTTTATTAATATATATGTATCTTTCCTCCTTCAACTTCCCTAAATAAATAATAATAATACTAAAAAAAAGGCTAAACAACACAATCTGCAAATAAGATAGGGGAGGTATGACAGCCATGATTAAACCTTAGTGAACCATCACCACGAGCAGAGTGCAAGCCATATAAGGTTGGCCTACACTAGGCCCAGTATGAGTGTCCTCCATATAGGGAAATCAGAATTGTAGTGCAGTAGCCTACCTGAAAAATAAACATACCTCAATCTCAATTGGTTCGATAGGTTACCATGTTATTTAGCTGAAACAAAAAAGAGAAGAGAGGAAGAAAAAACAAGAAAAAAAACACTGTCTTTAAGGTTCGGCTTCCCCAGGGCTGTCATGAGGGTCGCGCATCCAGTCCAGATGGGGCCGGTGCTTCGTTGATCCATAGGCAATCCACTAGCAAGTGGAGGCAACGCGCCGGTTGTAGAAGTCTTGAGCTTTTTGCGGAGAGTCAAAGTAGTGTTCGTCATTTTGGTATGAGACCTGGAGACGGGCTGGGTGTAGCAGGCGGAATTTTATTCCTTTTTGGTAGAGAGCGCTCTTGACTGGGTTGAACGCAGCCCGCTTTTTGGCTAGAGAGGCGCTGATGTCAGGATACACTTGCAACTCCGTTCCGCCGTAATCCAGCTTGTTTTGCCTGGCCCATCTTAAGACTGCCTCCTTCTCCTGGAAACGGAGGAATTTAACAATAAAAGCCTGTGGTTTCCCCGCATTGGCATCTCCCGGTCTGGGACCGAGGGATCGGTGGGCTCACTCTATTTCGGGAGGACCGCTGAGAACACCAGGGCCACCTGTTACCTCCATCAGCAAGTCCGATATGAACTTTGTCGGGTTCTGGCCTCTCTCGCTTCCCTCGGGAATGTTGATTATTCTCAAATTGGATCGCCTGGATCTATTTTCAAGATCATCAACCCGCTCTTGGAGTATTGCGGTCTGGGACTGTAGGGACTCGACCTTGGCGTCCAACTCAGTGAGTTTTCTGTAGTTTTCACCCACCAGTGCTTCGGTTTTAGCTAAACGGCTGTTGAACACTGTGACTTGTTGTCCCAATGAGTCCACAGCCATCTTCAGGGACTCTGTTGATTCTTGCATCAAGATAGCCATGTCCGTTTTGAAGCTATCACGCTGCTTGCCGAGAAGAGCCTCCAGGTCGTTCTTGGTGACTGGGTCAGTGCTCCCGCCGTTAGTGGCCAAACTTTCCTTGCTAGATGAGGCGGTAGCAGCCATGTTAGCTAGTTTAGCCGCGACGCTAGCTCTGGTTGTTGTTGTCGACGGTTGTTTCTGTTTCGAGTTGCTCATTGCACCGTAACACCTTTATATAAGTTCAATGTGGACCTGTCACAAAGGTACAGACAGTTTTGAGAGGTGGAAAAGGTAACTGAAAAGTTTATATGAAAGGTTTTGTCGGAGCCCTCCGCACACCATCTGTTCACTACCTCATCAAACCGGAAGTCCTTGAATTATTATTTTATCTATTTAATGAAACAAGTGAAGACACAATCATATCACCCATGTGAAAAAGTATATGGTTGTGGTTGTTGCTTATAAAAGTGGTGCATCAAGTTATTTAGTTAAGGGGGCAAATACTTATTTGTGTGAAATAACCAGTTCTCATTATGTATTTACATTTACCGCTGTTTACTGTACAGTTTACACATCTTACTATTACTTGCCTGGCTACCACAGTTGTCACCTGTCTAGCACAGCAATTTTATTTTATTTTATTATATTGTATTTTAGATTTTATTATACTCTATTCCTATATTGTAGCTGCTGCACTATTTTATATTTTATGTCTTATAATCAGAATTTTTTGTTTCCACTTGTGACTTTCTGTATACATCTTTCTACTCATATATGTAAGAGCACTGTTGGAGGTAGCCAACGACTGAGTCCTGTAATTGTAATTGTAAAGAACTTGTAAACCTTGCATGTCAACAAACTAAAATTTCTAGTCTATTCTGAGCTATGACATTGTCATTCATGTTATGCAACTTGTGTAGTTATTGATAAGGATGCTAGACAATGAGTGTTACAATTACATAATTATTTAAAATGTATGGATCAACATTTTGCAATTTCTTTTCAAGGTGGAGAATCGTTATACATGGAGGAATCGATGGATTCAGTCGACTGATCGTGTTCCTCCAAGCTTCAGAAAACAACAGAAGCAGCACTGTGATGGAGCAATTTGTTCAGGTGGTTGACTAATTTGGTGTCCCCTCTAGAGTGAGATGTGATCACGGTGGAGAGAATAATGCTGTTTGCCTCTTCATGGACGTCTTTCGAGGGCCAGCCCGGGGAAGTGCATTGAGAGGAAGGAGCACTCACAACCAAAGGATTGAAAGACTGTGGAGAGACGTTTGGGATGGCCTCTCTAATGTATACCATTCCCTCTTCACACTGCTGGAGCACGATGGAATATTGGACTGCAACAATGAAACTCTTGGTCAACCAGTGGAACCACCATGGGCTCAGGACTGCACGGTACATGTCCCCGGGGATGTCTTCAACTACAGTCACAAAATCTCACGGGTTTTCAAGGGGTTTTTGGTGCAGATGAGCAGCCAGCAGAGGGAGTACAGAGACTACCAGCACCTGCTTTCAACTGGCCAGAGAGGGTTAATGTTCCCTCCATTCAGTTTCTTCTTGAGCCTGGTCGCCTTCAAGAACTCCAGCAACGAGTCAACCCTTTGGTGGGTTCAAGAGACAGGATTGGAGTCGATCTGCTGGAGGAAGTGCTGAGCTTTCTCTCATCTTAAACTGCTCTGCCTGTCACGATTTACTTAATCTGTAACATCTATATGAGCCCCAGGAAATAGGGGACAATATAATCTATTAAAAAAATCTAATTTTCCTTTCCACTGAAGAAATATTGTGATGCATATGTAACTCACTGTTAACTACATACCAACATATTACAGGGTGAACAATATAAAGTGGAACACCATGTTAAAGCCATACAGCATTATACATGGGTGCTCAGACCTGCTCACTCATCTTTATTACTGTAATTGATGGAACAAACACGTGAATGTGCATAGTGATGCCTAGTGGTAGGACTGGTAACATTACAAGCAGACAGATTTGGAAATGATTGATATTGATATTGCTATTGAATGGGATAAACAGCATCATCATGATGAAGTTAACTACAAGCACTTAAGGTGAGCCATATAGCTGAATAGAAGAAGTCAAACCAATCAAAGTACATTAAACATAATGAATAAGCATGCTACAGGTAGATGTGAAGATTGCGGACTACAGGAAACGGTAGAGCATGTATTTTTATACTGTCCTAGATATCAACAAGAGAGACTTAATATTACACTCCAAAGGAATCACATGACACTAGGTATTAGAAAAACGTTTCAGATGAGTTCAGGTGATGTAGGGTACAGGGCTATTTTCAGATTTTTAGAAAACACAGGACTTAACACGAGGACCGCCAGGATTATAGCACTACCTTCAAGCGCCGCAACAGTCTCCCAGACCATTAGGTGTAGTGGCATCAATGGTGTTCACAGTCACAGTAACAATGCATTTGTGTGATAAAGATGGGTGTAAATTATCAAAAATAAATTAAAAATCCAAAATACAATGATCAATTAAGCTATAGGGTCCCAGTATATGGTACTTTATACGCTACTACGACAGCCGCTATAGCCAATGCAAGTGTGGAAATCAATAAGACTCGGTTGTAAAAATTGAATGAAATTACATTTTAAAACGAGAGAGAATAGCCAGAGCATTTGCAATAGGCCTACTTGCATCTGAAGAAGTGGCGCGTGCTCTCTCTGGCATGGGCACTCTCTGGCAGGGGCTCCGATGGCACATTTTGCACAGTGACCTGCTCTCCCACTATTGACGTTTATAACATTGTTATTCCTTATTATTCCTTATTGATTTTACAACTTTGTGTTTTGTTTTGTTTTTACAACTTGGAACAACATGAAGTAGCTGCACGTTCATGAGAGGCACGATCCAATTAACGGCGTACTAATTCAACCTCAAGGTTCAAGGTTCAAGGTTTTTTATTGTCATATGCACAACGTTCACAAGAAGCAAAAGTATGCAATGAAATTCTTGTGTCTCTCCGACACCTAACGCTAATGCTAAGGACATAACAGACATAATTTTTAAAAAAGAAAACACAAGAAATATAATAGAAAAAGTACAAAATATAATAGAAAAAGTACAATGTTATATAGTTCGAAGTTACAAAGTTATAAAGTACAATACTAGAAAAAGTACAAACTTATAAAGTACAAAAAGTTATAAGTACCAGTTATAAATTATCAAGTATAAAAATTATAATCAAGTATAAAAATTATAAGTTATAAAGTGTAGCGGAGTGTAAAGTGACCTTGAAGTAAAATGTGCATGGGGGGGTGTGGCAGGGCAGGGGAGGGGGGGTGGCTCAGGTGTGTTTGTTTAAGAGCCTGATGGCTTGTGGGAAGAAACTGTCTTTGAATCTGGTGGTGTGAGTCCGGATGCTACGAAACCGTCTGCCTGAGGGCAGCAGGCAGAACAGCTTGTGGCTGGGGTAGAAAGGATCCTTAAGGATCTTGCTGGCCTTCTTCCTGCTACGCTGCTGGTAGAGGACCTCCATGGAGGGCAGCTCCGACCTGGTGATGCGTCGTGCAGCGTTCACCACCCTCTGTAGCGCCTTCCGTTTGAGGGCGGTGCAGCTGCCATACCAGGCCGTGATGCAGCCAGTCAGGATACTCTCGATGGTGCACCTGTAGAAGTTGCAGAGTATCCTGGGGTCCATGTTGATCCTCCTCAGCCTACGTAGGAAGAAGAGGCTGAGGAGGATCAACATGGACCCCAGGATACCTAGCCCCAGGCCCAAAATAATATAGGCTGACATGAAAAAATAATAACTCATTCCTACCTGGCACCAACGGCGTGGATATGACAATAGATGACACAGCTGGTAGAAAGGAAACAGCAGATCTTTTTACGTAGGGTCCGGCTTTATCAAAGCTGGAATCAAGACAAACACTCATCCTCGCTCCAGTCCACATCGTTCAAATCTGAGACTTCTCCACCATCAGATTTCCCTTCACCTAGTTTATCAAACAATGCCAAAGCCTCTTCTACATTTATTCTTCGGTTTGCTCTCTTCATCTTCTCTCTCTTCATCCTCTTGATCATCAAATAGCAGGCAATATAGCAGACAATGCTGGCGCAATTCAAATACGGCTCTGTGTTTCGGATTGAGATTTTACACTATGAACAAATGGAATTATTGAAGAAAAACAAAAAATATTGCTAAGCAACCTAATAAAACCGCGAAAACCCCCGCCAAAATGGAAAAATTTGCCTTATATGGTAATAATGTAGTATGCGGTCAATCTGACCGCTATGACGCTTGAAGGTATAACTGTTCACAAATTTCTTTATTTAGAACCTCCAAAACTTGTGAAAATAAAATCAACACATATTTAGGAAAAGTCATGGACTGGGGTCCCAGACAGCTCAGTTGGTAGAGTATTTGACTTTCAGTCTCAGGGTTGTGGGTTCAAGCCCCACATAGTGTTAACTGTCGCTTTGGATAAAAGCGTCTGCTAAATGTTGGTAATGTTTTTATATTTCATTTTCAGCTGCTGCCAAGTGCGCTTTGCGCCCGTGGGATTGCACCTAAATGAAAAAATAATTCTCCAATAGGCCTACTATTCCACCACTTTCTCACATGTAGGTAATATTATAAGAAAGTGTGGTTAAATGTTAAATGAATACACTACTGCATTCAAACATACACATTGACTGGGCAGCGATTCTTTCCCACGCCAATTCCCTCTCCTTTACAACCCTTCTGCTTGCTGGTTGCCATGGTGAATCGTAGTATTGGACCTCCATTGATGATGGCTTTTTTTTGTCGGTAACTCAAGGTGAACATACTCAAAGCTGATTGAACAAACTCAAATCAGCCGTTCTGGAACCGAAAACTCAGACTTGGCCATCTCAGAATGAATCAACTCAGAGTGCAGGGTTAGACTCAGAGTTTGCTGAACCTGCTTCTTGGAACAGGCCCCTGGTCACTCGTTTTCAGGGTCTCTGCTCTTCTCCACTTTTTCTAATTGCTTTCGAACGTGACATGTATAGCTAGCTAGCAAGCTAACGCTGCCTGGTAATAACCTGGTAGATATCAATGTAGTAGTGCTTATTTGTTACAAACCTGGTAGCCCCAATCGAAAACTTATGTTTCGCCATGCGATAAAAAAATTTTTTTAAATTAAATTATGGTAGTCCCGCAAATTGGATTGGTACTACTCGTACAACTCAGGGTATTCGATCACGCACATAATCAATTTTTCCATCTTCCATCTTCCAATCCATCTTGCCTTGTTGGTCCATTCAGCACCGCCCACTCTCTAGCTATTGTCTGCGCTTTGAAAGGCAAGCACTGGAGGGGTCAAAGTTGAATTTGGTTTGGAAGTGGAGATGCTGCGCTCACCGCTGACTAGAGCGCAGTGACTCTGGCAAGCGGCAAACGACTCTCCATTGATATCAACGGCACTTGCCGCCTATGCACGGCCTATGTGAAAGTAGGGTCATTGCCAGAAATAACTCCGCCTTCCTTCGCCCCAATAGTTGTTAAAAGACCAAAACAATTCACACTGTGTATTAGAAGCATACATCTGTTCATATTTGAATGAAATATATGGTATGACAACAATTTGCTTACCAAAGCTTACCAAATGGTGTGCGAATAAGATATTCAGATATATTTCAATTTCATACCAGCATTTCTTAAAGATCAAAAATTTTTGATTTGTATCAGTTCTAAATAATGTATTATTGTATTCTAGGATTAACTGATTAAAAAAAAAGTATTTGTTTTGGTAGTGGACTTTAGGGTTAGGTATTTTTTTCTTTTGTTTATGATTGATCATAGATCCTGGATGGCACGGGCATGTCGCTGCCCTCTCCTCCCCCTAGTCCCCCTTCCCCACCCCAGCGGGTTCCCAGGCTGTGGAAGAAATAAGATGAAACATGCACTGCAACACCTGGCCAACTCAGGGAGAGTGAGAGTGGATCACACTACCAGTGGATGGGTCCTGCAACAGAGGGAAGGGTTATTCTTTCACGTTTAGGCCCATGGTGTTATTGTCTGGAGCCGGGCTATCCATATGCTTTCTGTCGCCCTCCTCTGGCCAGTAGTCCACATTACCCCCTTCTTCAGTCCTGTCCTGTGTTTATTGTGTGTTTCTGAAAATGTTCCTCTCATTATTTTTTGTGTATAGGTGTTGTTTGAGTCTACTGTTTGGTTTCCCCGATGTATATCATGTGGCATTCTTCACAAACAATAGCATAAACAATATTATTGTCTGCCAGCTTCATTTGTTGAAAGGGGGGCGGGGGGTGTAGGGTTAGGGCATCTACAGCATTGTGCCCCTCAAAATTTAAAATGAAACTTTACAATACAAGGGCTCCAGGTCAATCAAAGTAGTTGGGTTGCCCTCATTGAAATGCAAAGAGACAATAAATATCTCTCCCCTGCATATGTTTTTCTTTGATATTCAAAGATGAAAACTTGTTCATCCACTGTCCTCTAAAACTCAGTCGTCTGTCAAGGTAGCTGGCCAACAGCCAGTTGTTACAGTGACGCCACGCCTTGCTGAAGGTTTCCAGGCAACTTGCAGTTGCATGTTTGTTGAAATGCTATATTATGGCTGAATGCTGCTGGAATGGGTCTTCCTGAACTTCCTGAATTTTATGAGTCAATGAAATGATTTGGCAGCTCTTCTTTAGCCAAGAAACAAAATACCAAAATTGTGTGTGAATGCAAATGTAAAGTATAAGTCAGTGTTTTCAGTCCCACGGTTGAAAACACACATTGTATGCCAAGACACATGCACTTGCATTTCTTGGTCTGCAGAGGGCAAATACACCCACCTTATTATTTTCATAATACATTTCATTATGTGTAACTATGTATATGTGTTAAAGAGGATAAGGGGATCGGGGACCCTTCAATAGAAGCCTTGTTGTAACATAAAGAGGTAATGCAACATAGGAAATGTCTACAATAGCACAAAGGACATGGGGATACTGACAAAAGCAGACAATAAACGAGAGAGAGGAAGAGATGGGGAAAGGGAGGGATGGAAAGAGGTGGAGCATAGGAAAGAAAGGAGGGGGGAACTGTTGGAAGAATGACAGGATGGAAGCATCATTCCCTCTGCTCCGGGTGAAAGTGAGAAAGGTAAGAGTTCAAGTGTGGGGAACAAGAGGCTACACTATCATATGGAGAAAAAAAAAGCTGTGGAGGCATTGACAGTGAGAGGGTGTAGCGTGTTGAGCTTCGTTATGAACGATGAGACTATTTGGTCAATTCTGAAAATTGACAATTATTGAAATTATTCTTAGTAATTAATATCTTATTAATTAACACTTGCGGGGCACCACCACTTTACACTGGAATAGTCTCTTTATAATGATATCAGTCTAATAATCAGAAGAAGTGAGCTCTAGATTTCAGTGATTTTCTACCTTCATGTCCAGGATATATCAAAGACACACAAAAGCCAGTTCTTTATAAATGCAAAGATTTTATTAACTATGTCAATAAAACACCAATAAAATGAATAAATGTATATTAAACTAAAACAGATAATGGCAGTAAAACTGGCAAACAAGATAGCAAGATAGACAGTGGCAGAGGATATATCAAACAAGGTAGGAAGTTAAACAGTGGCAGAGGATATATCAAATAAGATTGGCAAATGATATTGGGATCAAAGATGGCAAGGAAATTTGCACTGCCAAAACGACCTGAGCTGTAATACGTCTAATTGCGGCAATGTGGCAACAGCGAAAGATGGCTTGGAGGACAGCTGACAGTTTCTGGGAGACTTGGGACAGAAGGACAGAGAATAGTGGGGAGAGAGAGAGAGAGAGTATTCTAACCTCACTTTCACAGTTCAATACTGCCTTTGCATCACCCGTGCATCAACAAGAAAGTTGGTTACCATCTGGTTTGCAGGGTGTCAGCGGCATCCTCGTCTCCGTGGTAACCGTCGCGCAGTCGCAGTGGACAGGTAAACACACGCACATGTTGGTCTGGACCAGTCGACATCAGTTGGGCCGTAGTGGAGTGCGGTCCGGGGGCCGTTGTTCGTCGGAGTCGTCATGCCAACAGTTCACCTCAGTGGATATAGAGGGATAGGGTGATGTGTTGACTCACGTCGTTCAGGAAGCAGAGTAGAGTAGCGGCTGGCTTCTGACGTGGTTTCTTCTGGATCAGGTGGAGTGAATTCAATCGGCCGTCTCGGCGAGATTCACTCTGGAGCTGGTCTGGTACTTGAGCTGAGAGAAGAGCTTTGAGCCAGGTTCAAACTTAGTTACAGGGACGGGCTGTAGGACGGTTGAGTTGAGTTTCTTGATGTTCCTTGATGTTTCTTGATGTCTTTCCGCCTGAGTTTTGCCCGTCCGCCCGTTGCAGGAGTTGTCCTGCTTTCTTCGTTTGAGTTTGTGAGATTTCATGTGTGTTCTTCTGAGCCCAAGGGTCAAGGGCTTTATGGTATGTCAGGAGTGGTAGGTGTTTCCCTCATTTGCATGCATCAGGTTTACAACTTGATGACCGGTGATCACCATCCCCTAAAACTGCATTTCCAGCTCAGGTTTGGAAAACATAACTTTTCTTGATCCTTTGGGGATGCAAGTGACATATTTAATCACCTAACAATGAATGACACCAAACATCACTGTCTTACCACAAAATACTGGCGAGTAAACCCAAAGTCTTGATAACACATTCTGTATGCCTTGAATAACCAAGATACTACATTGGGGAGTAGGGTACCTCATCTGCCACAGGAAGTGAAGTTTAAATCTAATAAAACATATAAAGAAAGCACATTTTTGCAACACATTCCAGAGTTTCTTTGTTCTCTTCTTCTGTGTCTCCCTTGGAGGGCAGATTAGATACATTTCACCGGCCCTCATCATCAGTCCCATCTTCTAATGGCACCAGAGCGGGCTAGTTGAACCTGCAAAGTGTTACTTTTGGCGGCTTTATGGGGGAAATCCACCTTTTGCTGCAAAGGGGGTTCCTTGGGTTCCTGGGAGTACAGCATGGGTCTTGACCTCAAAGGAAGACCCTGGGAGAGGAATGTGTTAGTCTTTGAGTGTTGCTGTGGGGGGGAGGCTGATGTCTCCTGCATACACTACAAGAGGTACAAAACACAAGGTTGTTAAGTTTGAAGAGGAATGAAGCTTTTCACCTTAAGCAGAAGCAATCATCTTAGAAGTTGACAAGTTTCAGTAGAATTTCCGCGGAACATTTCGGACCACCACAAAAAGGTTTCTTAAACTTGCTATGCTTGGGCACAGCTATACAGTTCTCAATATTATTTTCATTCGTATTTTCAAGTCTCAGGTCTTTCAAATCTCTCCTTTTTCTCAAATTTCAAGTTCAGAAGAAAACACAATATAAACCTCTGGTCCTTTGTACATCCCAAAAAAGTATAAATACTCTGGCGTGAATAGCCTTTAAGATGAACGTGTACCCGTGTATCAAAAAAAAGTTTTGTCCTTACTTGGGCGATAAGTAAAAACAAATACTTGAGGACTCCAGAAGGCGGAGTTGTTAGGTATGAAGCAGGTGGATGATGCTAGTGAGGAGAGAGCTAGGCTAGTCTCTGACATTTCGAGCAAAGGATGTAAACAGCCTCTTACTCTGACTGCTCCAGTATTTAACACAATAGTACTGACTTGTAGTGCTTGAAATAAAGCATAATATAATAAACCGAAAATGTAACACACAACTCAATGTATCTGTAACACAACTGCCGTAGTGTCACTTTAAGCTAAGTAATCAATGTACAAGCCTTGAGTAATAAATCCAGTTAGTCATAGTTAGCAAATGCTACTTGATCAGAAATACAGTCTAGACATTGTTAATGTGGTGAATGACTATTATAGCTGGAAATGATTCCAACCATCATTCCTGTGTTCCAATGGCACATTGTGTTAGCTAATCCAAGTTTATCATGTTAAAAGGCTAATTGATCATTGAAAACTGTTGTGCTGATTAAAGAAGCAATCAAATTGGCCTTCCTTAGGCTAGTTGAGTATCTGGAGCATCAGCATTTGTGGGTTCTATTATGGTCTCAAAATGGCCAGAAAAAAAATAACTTTCTTCTGAAACTTGTCTGTCTATTCTTGTTCTGAGAAATGAAAGCTATTCCACCTGAGAAATTGCCAAGAAACTGGAGATCTCATACAACGGTGTGTACTACTCCCTTCACAGAACAGCACAAACTGGCTCTAACCAGAATAGAAAGAGAAGAGAGGCCCCGGTGCACAACTGAGCTAGAGGAGAAATGAGTCTCTAGTTTGAGAAACAGACACCTCACAGGTCCTCAACTGGCAGCCTCATTAAATGGTACCCGCAAAACACCAGTCCCAACGTCAACAGGGAAGAGGCGACTCTAGGATGCTGGCCTTCTAGGCTGAGTAGCAAAGAAAAAGCCATATCTGAGACTGCCAATAAAAGGAAAAATTTAAGATGGGCAAAGAACTATTTAGGGAAGAAGCAGTCAGCTGGTATTCTGTAATATTCTATAATGGAGTGGCCGGCGCAGTCACCAGATCTCAACCCTATTGAGCTGTTGTGGGAGCACAGCTTGACCGTATTACCATACGGTCAAGTATTACCCATCAAGCCAATCCAACTTGTGGGAGGTGTTTCAGGAAGCATGGGGTGAAATTTCTTCAGATTACCTCAACAAATTGACAGCTACAATGCCAAAGGTCTGCAAGGCTGTAACTGCTACAAATGGAGGATTCTTTGACGAAAGCAAAGTTTGAAGGACAAAATTATTATTTCAAGTAAAAATCATTATTTCTAACCTTGTCAATGTCTTGACTATATTTTCTATTCAACTCACTTGATGAATAAAAGTGTGAGTTTGCATGGAAAACATGACATTTTCTGGGTGACCCCATACTTTTGAGTGGTAGTGTATATACATATAAATGCACTGACATGTTCTTAAATCTGTTAAATCCTGAGAAGTGCTTGTTATAGTTACTTATTTGCTTTTAAAACTGTTTGTGTGTGCGTGCGTGTGCGAGTGCGAGTGTGTGTGTGTGTGTGTGTGTGTGTGTGTGTGTGAGAATAGAGGAAGACAGCGACAGAAATCATGGCACATGGACTCATTGTTCAAACAGGATTTCCACCTTTCCATGTGTCACTTGGTGCCCCATGCTATAGCGCAGAGCACAAAAACAAGAGGAGAGGGGAAAGGGCCCCACAGACATTCATATTTGTGACCCACGCACATACAGTAGATTACAATACACTTCAAAACAATGCAGTACAAAAACACACAGGCAAATGCATAGAACAAAAGTAGCCTTTGTACACTGCAAATGCATCCAGGCATGCAAACAGTGGAATGGTAGGCAAGTCACATGAAAGCACACACAGCAAGCACACACACACAAACACACACCCTCTACCTCTCTATTCTTTCAATTTAGGGCTAGGCCTGTTCTCAACAAAGCCCCTCCCTTGCGTTGCAGGGAGGTGTTTTGAAAGCTCATAGTGTGAATGTGTGTGTGTGTGTGTGTGTGTGTGTGTGTGTGAGAGAGAGAGAGAGAGAGAGAGAGAGAGAGAGAGAGAGAGAGAGAGAGAGAGAGAGAGAGAGAGAGAGAGAGAGAAAGAGAGGGGAGTGGATACCAAAACAACCTAGGGAAGTAAACCTCTCACCCTTTGGTTCCCAACTGCAGCAACTGACAGCAGCAACAAGGTAACCACGTAATCGTGAGACTATTAACAGCTCAAATCACACACACCATTTATTTGAACCAACTCTCAACGATGGGAGAAGACTCGTCCCATGCAGAGCGCAGCAGCACCTCCAGCAGCAATCCCGCGATCTCGCAGCAGCAGCAGCAGCCCGAAAACACGGAGCTTCTCATCCCGAGCTTCAGCCCGAGTACCACCCCGTCCTCCGCGACCAACACCCTTACTCGGCTGGGAATGAAAAGTCCAACCAGCCCGACTTCGGCTTCGCCGGGCAGTCCTGTCGACCGCGGACAGGTGAGCGCCATCACCGTCGTCTCGCTGCTGGATAAGCTGGTCAACATGGTGGAGGTGGTGCAGGAGAACCAGCGTAGGATGGAGCAGCAGCAGGGCGAGTTGGAGGGTGCCGTGCGGTGCGTCCAAGGGGACGTCACCCGCTTGTCCAAGACCCACACCGCCACCTCCAACAGAGTCAGCAAGCTGATGGAGCGCTCTGGTAAAGTCAGCGGCCACTTGAAGGAGGTCAGGGAGCGCATGGACAAGCAGGCGGTCCAGGTGAAACGGCTGGAGGCCAACCACAACCACCTGCTGAAGAGGAACCACTTTAAAGTACTCATCTTCCAGGTAAGCCCCGGATGAAACGAAAGCTAGGAGAGAGGGAAGAAGGGGTTGTTCAAATGTAAGTTCAAACGAAAAAGATACATTTTAGAAAGGACTGGTTATAAATGAATGTGTGTGGGGGAGAGAGAGAGATGTACATGTGGCGTCATATTTGACTACAGTTGGTGGGTGTTTGGGTGTGCAGACTGCAGACGTATGTGTGTGGTTGGCGCTGACACCTTATAACTTGGAAAAACACTTATATACACTACATATTGTATGTGTGTGTATTTATGTCTCTCTATGTGTACATGGAAGCACAAGTATGACTGCATTACAAAGAGAATAGAGACTGTGTCTAAGTGAGAGAGAGTGAGAAATGTGTGTCTTTTGCATATGCAATGTGTGTGTGTGGTGTGTGTGTGTGAGAGAGAGAAAAGGGTGTGTCTGGGAATGGAACAGACTACAGAGAATAATAGAGCAGGGCTCAGACACTGACTTTAGATCTCTTTACACACCGTCATTTTTTCAGAAAGTCAAACAACATCTCCACGAATTTATTACATGGGCTACACCGTGTCATGCACTTATCAGTCTCTTAAACTAGGTTAAAATTCTCTACTGGCACTGAAAAAGTGATTCACCTTTAATACTTTTCCAAGGAAATGTGCTCGCAGTTTGTCTTACGCAATCCACGTCTCAGTTGTCTCGAGGTATAAAAATACGTTTTTCCCCTTCATTGACACGTGACATGTCACACGTCAGTATAAGTTTCATATCAATGCTAAATGCATTTCCAATCAACAAAAAACCTTGTCAACAACCCTAACATTTCATAAGAAAACTTCAAGCTCAAAATATTTAGTCGTAACTCTTTACATCTTTGCCATACACTGTTATTACACAGCTTCATGATTCTCAAGAGTTGCTGCTTAGCATGATCTGAGACTATGCTCTAAAAGTTGGTTGTATGTGGGGGGTATTTGTGCATGAATATGTACAGTATATGTGCCCGTGCATGTGTGTATATGCATCTGTGTGTGGGTGCATGTGTGCATAAGGGTGGCCAGTGTTGACACAGCTAGAGCCACTAAGAGATCTTAACCACTGTTGTTATCTGGTTTCCCAGGTACTGGGCTCTGCTGTTCAAAAGGCAGCAGGTGCCAAGACCATACTGTGTACAGTGTGTCTCGCTCTGTGGGCGAATCACCCTAACATACCAGACAATTGATACCGATATCGATTTGATTGAATCCCCAGTTGGTGTCATGGGCTATTTTTAATGATAGCACGATGACGGTGGTTGTTTTTATTGAATTATCAGATTCCTGCTGCCAGCTGGATTTGTTTATCAAGCAAAGTGAAATTGCTGGCCGTTCAACATACAACCAGGTGTTTTCTGGCCACAAATATCCATGCCCACAAATGCAAACTATTTTGTATTTTTTCCTCCAAAAATGAATGAATGAATGAGTGAATGAGGCTGAATGATGTTTGCAAATATCCAACCCTGCAGAAAAACCCACACAGCTGGTGACTTCACATTGCCTAGTTTGAGCATATATACCCATAGTCAGACCCATAGTGATCCTCTGCATCAGTTAAATCAAGAAGGTAAGTAGAATCAGGTGGGTAAATAATAAATTAATAATAAAAACATTAAATACATAATAAATAATCTAATAATAATAATTATATCTAATAATACTATCAAAGAGACCTCAGGGTACCTCAGGAAGTGAGTAGTGAGTGTGCATCAGTTTGGGTAAGGTTATATAGTCATATAAAATGTTAATAAATAAATGTTGGGCTCCATGAGTCCAAATAATGTACAAATGGAGAGCATTTAATACATCAGCAAAGTGGATGTCCCTCTAAAATATAAGAGCCACAAGAAAAATATTAAAACTAGAGATCCATCAGAAAACATACAGAGATCTACAAGCATCTGATGTCGCTATGCATCTATCAACAATAAGAGGAACGCTGAATAGAAATGGCATTCACATAAGGGAAGTAAGGAAGAAGCCTACTGTCTAAAAGAACAAAGCTGCCCATCTTTTACGTTTGCCAGCGACTACCTGCACAAATCTTAAGATTCAAAAATGCTATGTTGGGCAACAATCCAAAACTGGCCGCCACCAAAATAACCCTATCCCCTATGGTGATGCGAGTGTCACGACTTTTGGCTGTTTTTCTTCCTCTGGATCTGGACGACTGGACATCACTGAGGGAATCATGAATTCTGAGGGGAAACTAGAAAATTGTAGAACACATCATCAGGCTGTACATCTGGGAGCTAAAACTGGACCGAAAGTGTCAGTTATAAGATGATGATCCTAATAAATCAAGCAAATCTATTTCATTATTTCATGTGTTGCTAAGTAGGCTACACACAGGCTACGGCTAGTAATTTGGGTTCAAACCATAGCATTTTGACTGTAGGCCTTGTTATTTGAGCACGTGTGCACTTGTGAATGTGGGGGTGGTTGAACACCAGACGAGTTTCAGCTTGTCTGGTGTTCAACCGCCCCAAGTTCTCCCACACAACCTCCCATCTCCATTCTCTCCACTGGCTCCCTGTAGCAGCTCGCATCCAGTTTAAAACTCTGGTGCTAGCCTACAGGGCAGTGAAAAGAGCCTTCCTACCTCCAGGCCATGGTCAAGCCCTACACCCCCGCTCAACCAGTGCTTATTGCACTGGTTATGCTCTTGTATGGGGAGGAGATACACTTATAATTTTTGGTGACTAGTAGTTCTCTTGCTTACCTACGTTGAATGCTTATTGTAAGTTGCTTTGGATACAAGTGTCTACTAAATGACTGTAATGTAAAAAAAAAAAAGGATGCAAATGCAACCTAGGCTGTATTACAGTTTTTTTCGATTGCTTTGACTCAATTTTCACAACAGATTTTCAATGTGTAAAACTCTTCACACAGTCAGCGAAACAAGTCTATGTGAATCATTTTTCATTGCTTTCACACAAAATGCATTCAATGACCACATTCTCCAAACTCCATGAACACTTTTCTCATTCATACTCCACCACCTGCAAAACACTATATATTAGCAGCACATTTTTCAAATGCTAACACACTGTTTTCAAAACTCATTCAAAACAGAATAATTTCTGCAGTAACCATATTGAAATATATGGAAAATTTTAGCAGAGGATTTACAATAAAATGAAATAATAATCATTCCTAACACAGCTGATTGCAATTTCAGCTGAAAGTTGAATAAGGGCCACAATTATTGACCATGTTGTAAACCATGGTCTCTCTTTGAGAGAGGCTGGTTTACTGTAAGGGGCGAACCAAATCTGCAGCGTTCAACAATAATAACAATAACAATAGTACGAATTTTCCAACAAAACAACAGATGGGATGTGCATCCTTCAGTTGAACTACATATTACAGTACAATACAGTATGTTTTATGTTACATTTTTACATGTACATTTTTAAATATATTTTAGGATCCAAAGGTTGCCTCCTGGAATTTCAGGATTTTGTTTTTGTTTCAACTTTTTATTTTTCACAAATACAGTAAATTATGATTTGAAGCAAATTGCTGCATTTCTGATTCATTCTTGTTACATACATACTGGTTACATACATTACTTTAGTACAGTCAATAAAGTGAAAAGGTGTTATTCTTATTCTATAATGAAATACTGATTTATGTGAAAAATCATTCAAACGTAAAAGATAAATGTTCATCATTTATGTAATGCTCCCTGTTGTTAGTGTTTTTTAGGTTAGTGTGTTATGAGTAACAATGTATGCTTTCTGAGTGAGAAGTGTTGCCAGTGTTGTGGTTGAATGAGCTTATTTTGAGACATGTATGAAGTGTTTTGGTGGTTTGAATGAGTTTTGGAGGTGAGATTAACTGTTTGGCCAAGATGCATGTTGGTAATGCAGACTGTATGAAGAGTTTTGACAATGTGGTTTCAGTATTGACTGATGTGAGTTAGTGATCGGAAAAAACTGTAAGGTAAATGTCAAATTTGACAAGGCACAGTTTCACAAATTATTGAGTGATTTATTGACATTAACTTTTCTAGGCTAGCCCCTCCATGGCTCCAGCAGAAAAACAAGTTGAGGCTACCCACATGTAAATAAATGGGTAACCCCAACACGAAAATAAATAAAATAAAAGAAATATGAATGGAGATATGTTTTAAATCTCTAGTTCACTGACTGAGCACATAGGCCTAGCACAACACAGTCTATACCTACATAGTGACTGATTGGTCTATTGATTTAATTAACATGAGTTTGTCTAAATGACGGATCTTATCTCCTCCTCTGGGTCTGGTTGTAAAGAGGGGTGGGGCAAGCCCTGGTCAAGTGACATTTTAGAATGAGTCAGATTTACTTTGAAATTTACCCCACTATTAAATGTCTTACATTCATGGCGGTGAACCGAGCGCTGGGAAGATTGTGCAGTAGAATATGTCACAAATGACATTGTGAAACTCCATCAGTATTTAAGGTTTTAATGAAAAAGCCTATTGCATTTCTAATGCAGGTCAGACTTTAATGTGAAAATGAAAAGATTTGATGTAAGCCTAATGAGAAAATGGACATGAGAAATACACCAAAGCCAGCCTTTTCAGATATAACACCCCCCCACCCCTTCTAACACAAAAAGTTTGATGTCTCTTTAAGTGACTTTCTTGAATCTTTGAGTCATACTATGGGTGGAGCATTTGCAGATGGGTGTAGCAGGGACAGGTGGTTTGTGTGTTTGCATGTGTGTGCAAGTTGGCCGTTGGAGGCTTTGCTGATATGCCGGGTCAGGTGTATGTGGTTACAGAGCTGATAAATGAGACTTGGCATGCCTGAGGGGACTCTGGAATAAAATGACTAAATGCAGCCCATGTTCCTCCTCCTCCCTATGTTTCTCTCTCCTGCTGACTGCTTTCTCTGTGGCCAACACTCAATTTTTACATTTCTCCTCCTCTTACCTCCTCTCATTCTTTCCTCCCATATGCTCTCTCTTTTGCTTGTTTTATTGCCTGTTTGTTGCTGTTCTCTCTCAGATTCTAGTCTAGATATGTTGCATGGTTTTAGTACAGGGTGGGATTTTGGGTCGGTTGTTTTCAAATGTAAACAATAAACTTACAATTTAATTGAAAATTGAAACCCTACTAAATCCCATACATGTGACCCCTGTTGGACAAGCCACCTGTCCTGATTCCCTAAAACTACAAGAAGCGCATGCCAAGAGCCTCACACTACTGTCCGATCACTGTGCACCCAAGAGTAAAATTCCCTACATTTGTCCTCTATTGGCCTGGGGGCCCTCCCCTCCCAGTCGACAGAATTGATCAAGAACACTCTGCACCTTGTACGTGCCAGCTGAGGTGGAAACACAGGGATTCTGGGTAAATTCCCATTGTTGGAACCAAGCTGGGTTCTACTAGTTCCAGCCTCTGGCCACGGTCTTTCAGAAATGACAGGGCACTCTGCCGTTCCGCTGCTCTTCTTAACAAGGACTAACGAGGACTTGCCTAATGTTGTTTGGGCCTTGTTTGTTTATGTTTGTGCCACAGTGCTTTTCCTGTCTCCAGAGCCCCCTCCTCTCTGTAGTCATTTTCTGTAACATACACACATACAAAACAAACACGCAACTCCCAGCCATTTAAGATTCCAGTGTGTGCAGTGTATAAACTTATTTATAACATTGTTGGTGGTTGGTGTTGGGCAAGGTGAAAGGTTTTGAATTGGAAAGGTGAACACATTCACCGGTATAACACAGACGGAGGGGGAGAAGGAGAGACAGAGGGAGAAAGATTATTATTATTAAATAATTATTGTTGTTATTATTATTGTTATTATCATTATTATATAATACAAAATCTATAATACAAATATTTTTACCTGCAATTATTTATAACAGATTGATAAGTGTTCATTACCTCATCACCCTGGTATCCCACAATTCTATATAACAGCATAATTTCAGTTATCACTATGGCATGTTACGTGAAATATTTCCATCACTGTATATTTGGAATTTCATTTCCTGTTACAGAAGTCATTTGTTTCTGAGAAGATCCAAATCTCTCCTCTTCTGTTTATTTCACAATGGAATTTAATCACTCCAACACCAATAGCAAATTTAATTTGAACACTGAAAATTTCGAGGTGTAGAGAATTTCTCTCACTCTCCCCGTGTGTGGTGTCAGATTTTTGTTAGCTATGAGGTGTTGGGGAGTTGTGTGGCTTGAGGGGTGGGATGGGAAAGGGATGTTTGGTGATGGTGAGTTGCAAGGCGTGACAACCAAAACCGATGGCCTTCTCTCTCACACACTATCTAGCGAAATTACATTTATATCACATAGCAAGGAGAAGAATTTTTTTTATTCCCAACCAAACTAAACACACTGACTGCATCTTATGCCCTATGGAAGTTATGCTCTAGGACCTGTGATTGAATGAGAGTTGGAAAAGTAGCTTTACTTTTTTTTGGTTTCTCATGATTGCATAATTGTACAATCTTGTCCAAATCAGTCAGAATCAGAAACAGGTTTATTGCCAAATATGTTTTCACATACAAGGAACTTGTATTGGTGATTGGTGCATAACAATAAACAATAAACATAAAAGAACAAAACAAGAATAAAAGCAAGTACTAGAGGTCAGGAATACAATAGAGAAATTCACGCTAAAATATATGAAAAGAAATAAGAAAATAATAATAATAACAATAGAATAAAAAGAGTACAAGAGAATAAAATCAGAGTACAAGTAGTATTATCTAAATAAATTTAAAATAAATGTAATGGTTTAAAAAGTGATTTGTCCGAAATTGGTAAGGATTTACTACAAATTAATTGTTAATTACAGTATTTGCAATGTATTACAGTACATGCCTTTTCTGCAATATTGCTTCTCTGAATCAATTTAAAATGAAGGTGGTTGTTGAAGGTTTTGAGCTGGCATCCTCCCAGTTACATACCATTTTCTTTATCTTGAATCTACCCCTGACCGTCAATACACAAACATTAAGCTTCACAAATTTCATCATCAACAAACTCAAAAGTTCGAGTGAGATTATAAGCATGTCTACAAAGGTGCCATGGGACACGAGAGTCTCCTGTTTATACCATGGCTTCTCACTATCTCTCACTCGTTATCATTCTTATTTTCCTTAGATAATCCTTGCAGGGAGAAAAGAGGAAGAGGGATATATATATATGAAAGACTGAGAATGAAAGACATACAGCATATAAGATACACAGAATAATGAAGGCATTGCTCATATCAGACCAGGGTTGAACAATATTTTCAAATACGGTGAATGGTTTGTTATAGCCTATGGATGTCAGATCGGTAGGGTTTACCACATACAGCACAAAGAGGGGCAACAAGTTTAGACAATCACAAGAAAGTCTAGTTAGTATACTTTTCTCATGTGTCTGGAGGAGTGTTAGCTACTCTTACCTCAAGTGCTTGCTCTTTTGCCTGTCGTCACATTCAGGTTTGACAAGTCTGCCTGACTCTTAAGAGTCATGCGGCCAAATGTGGATTTGGCTGCCAGTTGCAACCACAGATTCCTGGTGCAAAAACAGTAGTTTGACAGCTTGCTGTGACTTTGTTGTGATTTCGAATCTTTTCCAAACATAATGTGTAAACTTGATGTTAGAGTGAAGATGGAATGATGTGGAATTGGGCAAGCTAGTTACACTGCTCACTGTCTTTTTTTTAATGTAATTTGTATTTTCTAAGAGCTAGAAGTCATAGAGTAGACGTATACATAGGAGGGCAACCCTTGAAATTGTATTTTAGCAAAGGAATAGGAACAAAGCATTAAACTGTGTATACAACAATGCATAAAGGTGGCAGCTCCCTAGACTGATATCATTTAGTCCTCCCAGCCTTTCCCATAGTGCAATCCACACACTGTTTTGCTCTGCCTCTTTGTCTGAAGTGCCAAGAGCACTGAAATGCATGAAATGAAATTTTGCACCGTGGAATGAGTATCTAATTAGCTAAAGAAAAGGCGCTGGGAGAGGTGCTGCTGGTATCATGTCAAAGAAGCTCAAGGCCCTCTAACAAACCAAAAAAACAAGCGAAAACAATGGTCCTCCTTTCACGGCCTCTTTCCACCTCCCTGTTTCTCCCATCATTAGACTCCCCAGGACTCTGTGTCTCTGTGTTTGTTCCTCCTTAACTTTATAATCCTAGCATTCACCCAAACCTCTTGACAAGGTCAAAAGTTCCATGGCAGGGAAAGAGAAAACAGTAGCCATTATGTTTCACACTGTAGACTACGCTACACTCCTAAATAGAACATGCCTCGAGATAACACAATGACTTCCTGGTTTTTCGGTGGACCCTCATACCCTTTCACCTCCTGCAGTGGGTAAACATTATGATAATGGGTGGCAACTTTGTCAAATAAACTCATAGTATATCTGCACAGCCTTTATCAAACAATAGTACTGATATGCACAGCTTGTGATTGTAATGAAGCAATGCTACAAGGGGGATCCTGAGACAACAAAAGCACTAAAGGAGATAAAGTTTATAGCTGTGGGGGCGAATTGTGGTGATAAATAATGCATTGGTGCAGTGAACGATGAGGTTGTTAAATTGAATAAAATGAGATGTGTGAAAGGGGTTATGAGAATTAAAGAGCATACATTTCAGAGGCTGAAAAAGTGTGCAAAGCCTGAAGTACACAAAGATGTGCAACCACTAATATCCAGTCGGGGTTTGAGCAGACAGGTTCCTTCAGACGTCTCATTGCATCTCCAGTGTGCCATAGTCACTGCATTCCATAACATCGGGCCTGAATTGGTTATTATGTTTTGTAATTACACAAGCTTGCGAGGCCAGTAAACATGGCTTTGTTATTTATGAGCCAAGATCTGGGAGGGGTGGGGATGGGAAAACAGTGCCCTAACTTGTTATGCAATGCCTTGTGGGTATTATGCTGGGCATGATTAGGAATTGACATACCGGTGACACCAAATTTATGAGATGTGTTTATTGATGTGTATATTTATTTGTTCATGATATTAAAGTTTTGAAATCATAATGTTTGTCACAATGCAAGGGTGTATGTCATTTTTGGTCACGTTGTCCCACGTTTGAGACAATGAGAGGCAGAATATTTGTGTCTACGTTCATATGTGTTTATACATGCACCCTTGTGCAAAGGCATGTGAATGCACACACACACAATGCATGTACTGTATATGCCTGCTCGTTCATGTTTTTCATTCCCGTGACACATCGTAGAATCTTCCTTTCGTTTTCTGTCCACGGAGGACTTTTCATGCATAGCATGATGGGGATGAAGGGGAGTGTTACATAACGCACAGAGCGGGGAGTCACCTCGAAAAACAAAATCTCATCAATGTGAGTGATGTAACCAAAACATATGCAGATGAAGTCAAATTTGCAATCACGTGAGGCTCTTCGGCGATTGTTGTGATTCCAGGATAGTAGGATGTGGAAGGACAGCTTTGAGAGAAGGAGGGAGTGGAGGAGGGAGAAAAGATGGATGGAGGGAGGTAGTGGGGAAGGGAAGGGAGGGGGATACTCACAAAAATGATTTCAGGGGCTTGACAAAGGTAGATGTGTGTGCGTGCGTGCGTACGTGCGTGCGTGCGTGCGTGCGTGCGTGCGTGCGTGCGTGCGTGCGTGCGTGCGTGCGTGCGTGCGTGCGTGCGTGCGTGCGTGGTAATCGGTACCCTCTCATTGGTGCAGTCCCCCGGAGGCACCTGACTCACTGTGCCAACACACCTGTACCAACCTCGCCAGTCAGGATTAAGGGAATCTCCATTCATCTGCTGAAGAGCTGTGAGAACACACCTGTTCAAAGTAGTAACACACACACACTCACCAATTCATGCACAAATGCACACGACTGAATTTGCGCAAATCTTCAATACAGGTTACAAACCAGATAGTTTGGTTGATATATAAGTAAACAAGTCACATTATGTTTTCTTGCAGATTTGATTGTAGTGTAACTATTACATGTGTGTGTATGTGTGTGTTAATTGTAGTCTGTTTTATTTGTATGTTTCTTTTTTCAGTTTGATGTTAGCCCACCAAGGTGGAAAGAGGTACAAGATGTAGTGAGGCTCAAAAGGGCTTCTTCAGCCCAGGGGCCTAATGGAGTCCCCTATCGGTTGTACAAAAGTGCACCGGATGTGCTGAGGTTCATATGGAAGCTTATGAAGTCACCTTATTATGTTTCATTAGACTTTTTTAGAGTGCCACATATACAAAAGTTAGTTAAAGCCTACTTTCTAGACATTCAACTGTTTTACCACAGCAGAGTATACTACAGCAGCAGCTGGAGATAGGCATTATGGCAGGGTGTACAATTTCCCCATTATCTTTTACCATGACAATGGAGATCATTATCAGGGCATCAAAGTGGGTAGTGGGTGGGGAAAGGCTTCAGGGCATATATGGATGATATGACGACTATGACTTGACTATGACGACAGCACCCTGTACCAGTAGGTTACTGAACAAGTTGAATAGTAATCTAAAGTTTGCTAGGATGAAAGTAAAAAAAGTTTGGAAGGAAGAACGTGTTATGTTTAATTTACACTTGGAGTACTGCTACCGGACGCCAAACTCGTCGGGATTAGGGACATTGAACGCAGCATTGAAATCACACACTGGTGTGATTGGCTGAACTTGAAAGAGATGTCTGATAGGCTACAGAGAAAGGCCCTTTAGAAAAAATGCATTTGTGAATCTAACCACGTCAGGTAACTCTCAAAAATCCACACACAAATGTAACAAGGTTCACAACTCGTCTGGAGGTTTCTAAACACAGATTTGACAATCTGTATATAAATGTAACAACATTTAAATATGTTTTAGATGAACACTGCAGCTATTTTTAACTGAGTATATTTGTGGATTTGTTTTACATTTATATGAAATGATACACATTTGTGTGTGCATTGAAAAATATATTTGTGAACAGAGACATTTATATATAAATCGCGAAATATATTTGTGAATCGTGTTGTATTCATTTGTGACTATTGAGAGTTAACTGATATTAACCACCAGTTAACCATATTGTAGTGCTAACCAGGTAAGTGCCCGTCGGTTAAGCAAAGGCATTGCACACATTGTGGTGTTTTAGGGTCTGATATTAGATGGTACATACACACACACACACACACACACACACACACACACACACACACACACACACATAAGAGAGAAAAAGAAAAACTGATTTAAAAGAAGCAGTTTAAGAAGATATCACTACCTATGTATGTACATGTGTGCACACACAAACATAGATAAACAATGGAGTATAGAGAGACAAATGCAAAATAATACAATATAAGGTATCATTACACATGATCCATATACACACACATACGCACACACACAGTGTAACCGGAGCCCTTCTGAGCTCTGGTTGACACTGTCCCGCCACACCCTGATCTCCCAATTTGAATAGAGCAGGAGGACTGACTTACATAAGCTCTCTCAGTAACACCTTGCAGGATTTGGTGGCAGGTTCAAGGGAAACAGAAAGCATAAGAAGAAAATACTGTGCACAAGCAGGCACACATGAATGATGCGGTTATCATTGACATCTGCAGGCCAAAAAGCATCACTGCACACGCCGTTTCTAACAAATAGTGCACCCTTGAATTAGACCTTCTACCTGAGGATTGTTTATCTAACTGCATTACACAACTTTAACTGCATTATACAAGTGTTCATATAGACTAGCTTGAAAATGTGTGTGGTTTTAGCCACAGGAAGCTAAATGTCACACCCTCTTCATTTTCTTTTTAATGCTCTTTTCTTATACAGCTTTTGGTGAGTACTACAAAATTCAGACAATCAAAGGAAATTTAGACAATCATCAAATTAAATCAAATTGGTTGAAGGTGCCATTCACTGACTGATTGCAGGTAAAAGGTTGCTGTCCTTTCCAGGAAAGGCACATCACTGGTTGTGAGTGAATAATGGACAGCAGACAGGGCACTTTCAGCCCATCTGGTTGGTCCAGTCCTTAAGTATGTGTTAATAACAGCCCACATTACACAGTCCTCCAGCAACTTATGACATCCTGTTCTTTCTTACAAAATCGTGGAGATGCCATTCCATGGAACATAGTCATACTTTCATATAAACTTGTACACTCACTGGCTATTTTATTATGTACTCCTGCTCCTCCAAACAGCAAATCATGTGGCTGCAACTCAATAAAGACATGGTGAAGTGGTTTCGTTTTTTGTTCGACCAAACATTAGAATGGGCAAGATGCATGGTATAAGCTACTTTGACCGTGGTATGATTGTTGGTGCCAGACGTGGTGGGTCCAGCATCTCAGAAACAGCTGCCCTCCTGAGATTTTCACACATTACAGCAGGGATGAAAACTTTTTGGTATTTAAGGTCCATTTTGGAATTTTACACATGGTCAGGGGTCTGGAACAATGGCAGCAAAACACATTGAATTAAATCAACCTCCATAACTTGTCACACGTGTGCGTGCACACAAATAAATATACATATGTTAGGACACAAGAGACAATATTCCTCCTTATGTCAAATGATTTTCAGTTAGGTCCGGATCCGGACCTTGGTCAGGACTTTGAGAAGCCCTGCACTACAGTCTCTAGAGTTTACAGAGAATGGTGCAATAAACAAAAAACATCCAGTGAGCGGCAGTTCTGTGGCCAAAAACGCCTTGTTAATGAGAGAGGTCAGAGAATGGGCAGACTTGTTCAGGCTAACAGAAAGGCCACAAATGATCAAATAACAACTCTTTACAACAGTGAAAGGGTGAAGGCAGATACAGACAAAAAAGGAGGGGAGTGTGTGACTCCTGCAGAGAAACAGGTGGAATTTGTCAAGATGTCTTGAGTCTGTGGAGACTGGTTTCCTCAGTCCTCCCCAGGCAGACCAACTCAACATAGAATCTATTACACATGAACATTGGCATCCATTTACAATGGCCAAAGCATGTCTCAGAAGTAAGTACTTGAATGTGTTTATGGGGAATGCGTGGAAAAGCTCCTGAAATATCTTGACTTTGATCAGAATGGTCTAAAAATTCCTGAGACAACATTGGGACTTGTAAAGTTGCCTCCTCCTAAAAGACTGCCCACAATCAATTCAAACAATGTTGGAGCGGCCATGCATCTACAATTATGCATAGACAGTAAACCTGTCAATGCTTCCCATTTGCTATTCCATTGACCAAAAGCTTGGTTCAAGTGATCTCACATGACCACCCTCTTAATGCACCTCTTTTCTCTCTGCCCTTCTGTTTCCCCATAGGAAGACAATGAGATCCCCTCCAGTGTCTTTGTCAAGGACTCCCTCAAGACTCCGCAGCCCAGTCACTTGGATGCAGAAGCCCCCCAACCTACACCTTCTGTTACAGGCTCTGCTGATGGCATCCGCTGCCAGGAGGAGGGTCTCCAGACCATAAACCTGTCCTCAGATGAGGACGACAATGCTTTAGGGCTCTGTGAGGAGGAAGAGATCCTGGGTGAGGCCTCAGTGGGCTTTGGTGCTGCCCACTCCTCTGAGAGATCCCGAGCTGAGAAGCTTAAGCGCTCTAGCCTGAAGAAGGTGGATAGCCTTAAGAAGGCCTTCTCACGCGAGAGTATTGAGAAGAAAATGAGCAAGATCAGCACTAAAATTGTGCCACCTGAACGCCGTGAGAAAATCAAGAAGAGCCTCACCCCTAACCATCCAAAGAACACAAGTGCTAAGAGCTCCTCCTTCAAGGTGTCTCCCATGACCTTCAATGTCAAGAAGGTCCGAGACGGGGAGGTCACCACACAAGACATGGGCTTGCCTGGGAAAACAGCCCATGTGGAGATTCTGCCACTGGGCAGCTTAGATGGAGAGCTCCCCTTGGCAGAGGTGCACTCCCAGGAAAGTCTAGTGGAGGAGGTAGAGGAGATGCTGAGTCCCTCCACCCTGAAGATCATGAACACAGAGCTGGCAATCAATGGAGAAGCGGCAAGTGTTGAGTGTGACCTGAACGGTGATCATCCTGCTGCCCTGGCAGTCCCAGAGCATGACGAAGGTGATGGGGGGGGTGAAGAAGAAGAGGAGGAAGAGGAAGAACACCACAAAAGCCCTGTTGAGATGACGGCAGATGCCCAGATTCCTGCAGCAGTGATTATTTTGGAAGAAGTGTCTTAATTTCTTTAATTGGGTGATTTTTGGGGGGGGGGCATAAATTCTTGTTTCCCACTCTTTTTTTCTCCTCAGATTTCACAGGTATTAAACTCCCAGCAGTCATCCGTCAGTTTCCCGACAGTCTCCATACAGCTCCTCTTTTTCACCTCATTTTCACACACACTCCTAAATCCTCTGTGCATGTATGGTTTAGTTATTTGCTTTCCTTTCCTTTCAACATTATACCCATGTATCATGCTTTATTCTCATCGACTGGAACCCACTATTTCAAGAGCCGCATATCTCCACAGCACTGGGCTAAACAATCTCCCTCTTGCTCTGTTTGTCTCTGGACCAGTCTGTCTCACTGACAAATAGCTTCTTTGTTCTTTATGGGGGTTTTTTGTGGAAAATGGTAAATCTTTGGCAACGGTAGTAGCTGACCACAGCTTGTGGGCAGTGTGTTTTCTGAAAGTTAGGAGGAATTAGGAGTTTCTAAATTTTCTGTTAAAAAAAAAGGTCCCAATGTATTTTATAGAGTGCTTTTTACAGGTTGTTTACAGAATACCTTTAGACCTGTGCTGCATTAGCCCTGATCTTAGTTAACAGGTTATTGATGTATTGCAAAACTCCAATCTGCTCCTTCTCCTTTCCTTCGTCAGTATATGTTTATCCCAGATTGGACATTTGTTTAACCTACTAGGGTCATAAACTTAACCTACTTGGAGCACCAGGCAAGTGGTATTTAACACATCAAGACAATTGACAATTAGTGATTGAATGTTAACTATAAAGTTGTCAGTGACAGAAAAGTAGAATAAATGTGCTTTCAAATAGGTTACATATTGTGGCACTTGTTACATCGAACTGTGGCAAACCTCATGTATCTGTATCTCTAAGAAGAGTAAAACAAATCAATCAATGAAAAGAATCAATTGCAAATAATATTTCACCTGGGTCTAATTCACATTGAGTTCATTCACATTGATTCAAATGAAGGATAACAGAATGATGGGATGGAAGCTTCTCTAGATAGAGGAAAATATGTTAAAGGATCATACAGGTTTAAATACTAACTTTCTTTTCTACAGCTATTATTATGTGTGTGTAGATATAGGAATTACTTTTTATATGGGGAGCAGACTACTCAGTAGGTTTTTACAACTTATACAGTATACTGTATTGATAACTGCCTTGAGTATGTACTTTTATATGTGTTTATCAATGTGATAGTATGATTATTAGTTTCCTTTATTTTCAGGCATACATAACTTGCATGGTAAAACATTTACTCAATTTCATATAATTCAGATGTAAACACTCAAACACAAAAAAGCACACACTCATACATGCACTAATGCCTTGCACAAGGCACTTAAACTTACACAAGGTGGTGTGAGTAGTTGGAGCCCTGAAGGGATGGATTTGGATATGTGTTTTGGAGATAAGAGCACCAGACCCATGAGGGTAACCTCTTGCTATTTTTATATCATCTGATACCAACCAGAGGGAGGAGGAAGGAGCAAACACTTCATTTAGAATCGACTTCATATTTGGAAGTTGTGCTTGAGTGTTTCTATAAAGTCACCACTACCAGGTGCCGAGGACCCAAATACAAGCAAGAAGTCAGAGAAATTAAGAAAGGGAGGGCAGCATTCCTATATCTGACAGATGTCTCCTGCACAGCCCATTTTTATGCTCTTGGCCACCTTGTTTAGGAGAAGAGGAGAGAGGTGTTCTGCCCCTGTAGAGGCTCCTGGGCATGAACTTGCATTATAGGGGACAGGTGTGGGTATTGGGAGGGAGGAAGTGTGGGAAAGAACTTCAGTTAGGAGGATATTAAAGTTGATTTGGGGATGGGGCCTTAGTGTGTGACAAGGCAAAAAAGGGCTTAGGCCTCATCCACACTAATATTTTTTCATTTTAAAACACATAACTTTTGCTACGCTTACGCCTAGAGTGCATGCTACTCTAGTGTCCACACTCTACTCTAGACTTTTTAAAACGATGCTGACCCCGTTTTAGTTTTAAAACTCCGGGGTTGCGTTTTAGTGTGAACATGTGGAAAACGGAGACTTTTGAAAACGATGAAGCAGACACCCACGTTCGCTTCCTGATTGGGTCTTATCAGTCCGTATCCTTCCCTGATTCATCACTCCCCTATCACGTGACCCTTTTCCGGAAGAAAACAAATGACAGCTGCCTGAAAACTCAGAAGAACACTTTTCAAGAACACTTTTCAACATGGATAACGTATTACAGTTGTTGCTGACCTTGTTGTCTATGCTAGCAGCTAAAATGAAAACGTATTGGTGTGGGTGTAGTCCAAGAGTCAGAAACAGAAGGTAGGAAATGGTGAGTTTTTAGGGGGGATGTACAAAAGCTGGCTGTGCTGTGTGAGCAACCTCCATGTTATGTTTGGCTGAACCCTATTACATCCATTCTGATTCCAGATAAATTCCAATTTTGAACCTTCCCTAACCAAAGTAGAACTATAACTTAATATTTTTTTTAGAATGTCAAAAATATGCAAGGGAAGTACTGGTGGAGGTCTGTTAAACAAAGGATGCAATGCAATCACATAATGAAACTATGAAATGAAACACTACTGCAACCATAAGTGCTGTACATTAGTGTGTGTGGACTTGCAGAGAGGCCTTTCTAGCAATATGCTACAGTGTTTTACTTTGAAACAAAAGTAAATCAGTTCATTTGCCCAATGAAATCAGTGTGGAGAAAATATAGAAATAATGAAAAGTAGAGTTGTAAATTATGTCTATTCTTTATAAAATAGAAGCTTGTCTGTTATCTGTTGTTATATTTTTATGGACTATACATAGTCATGGAGAGGGATTTTTTTCTTATATGGAATATTAACAGTAAATAAAATTAAAAGTGAAAAAGTGTCAAACATTATATGTACGTTCTATGTATTGTAGACATTAAAGTGTGACTGGTTTTGACGTATTTTCTGTCTGTTATTCGAAATGTTTTACTTCGGAAAGATTTATGTTTGCTGATATGAAAAATGACACTTCTGGACTTGGGTATATGTGAGATATTTTTTTGCCAGAATGCTAAATTCCCGCTTATCAACATTGTCAGGTAGAGATGATCTCTTGTGTAATACCATTTTTGTTCATACTGAGCTCTTACCTTATAGCCTATTTAGTGCAGTTAATCACTTACGCCATAGAGGTTTTCTCCATAGAAGACCTTGCCACTGTAGTGTTTACACTAATGTATTCCTGACACTTGATTCTAACATCTTGTAAACACACTGGGCTTTCCTCTCAGAATTTAGCATTGTAAACCATGTACCAATAAAGATTTTGTTTGGAATTTTGTGTTCTTCATTTGTAGACCTCTAGGTGACAAGAGACCAGTAAACGGCTTGGATTAACCTATATAACACTAAACTGCACACAATGAATATCATCAGCAGTCTAGTCACCCATATAGGTGAAAGGCACCAGGGCAGATGACAAAATACTAACATGGACTTCAGCAGAGCATGTAGTTAATGTTCTATATGTTTCATCCCCACTGTGGTAAGTATAAAATAAGTACAGTGCCCAAGGAATTGTGCCAACTGTAGCTTCTTGTTGTTAAGACCTATTGCGAGTCAGGACTTTAAAAAGACACACGGTGGTTACTGTTGTATGCCTTTGTAAGGCAGAATAGTTATCTGATAAATCCAGGTTTGCCATTTAAGGGGTGTTATGGGCATTTGTCTCCCCCCAGTGTCTATAGACATACATACAGTCTTTAGATCTTCCCTGAAATAGTTTTCTACAGTTATTGTACAAACATCATACAAAAATACAGATGTACAAAGATACATTGTATAAGATACAAAAATTGAGACTTACTTAACTATATGCACAGGGGTACATGTATTTAAATAAATAAACATAAAGCTTCACAAACAGTTTGCTTTACTGACTTACGTAACATTGTACGGCAATTTTCAAATTAAAGTTTGAAAAGGAAGAAAATGTTTTTCTCCATTTGTATTTATGTATGTATTTTTTCCTATACTGTAAAGATTCACTAAAGATACAATAATGTTGAAATTTCCCTTGCCATTGCAATACATTACATTGCAGTCAAAGACCCTGATACGTCATCAAATAAAAAAGACCACTGCTTCATTACCAGTCCACTTCATGACAGAATAGCGTTAGCGGTGCTCTGTAGTCTAGCAAGCCGTGCTCCTACCGTTACCCTGCCAGTCTGCACTGATATTAGAGGAGCCGTAACAAGTGCAGCAACTTCGCTGCTGGACTTTAGTTATATTTCGGGCGTCATATGCCATCAAAGGGGGAAATGCGACATGTAAATATGTCAAAATGTGGGACTGTCATGCACAAATCAGCCTAAAAACAATGTTGTAACGTAACTAACTAGCGAAGTAGAGACATCGGCATATTTGCGATTTTTTGTTATGCTTGTTATGAATAAACGGTCTATAATACATTGAAACGACATTAAACTAAGATAATACCACGGTTAGAATATTTTTTAAATCTTTATTAACAAAGTAAATACTACATTTGTGGTTCACTTTGATGGTAGTGTAGCGGTCGTCATGATCTTCCAGTTGATTCACAGGTCATTCTGGGAGATATCTCCTAGCCCTCGGTTTGTAGTGTGCCCCTGAAAAATCTCCATTTGGAGGGCCATGTAGCCCTCGCACTTGGCCCTACCCCTCCATCACAAGAGAATTGGGACACCCTACCCGTTCACGTGAACGCGCAAAACGGAGGGGAAGGGCTAAGGGGTAGGGCCAAGGGGTGAATTGGGATTCGACCTAAGGCCCCTCAGGGCCAAGTGCGAGGGCTACATGGCCCTCCAAACGGAGATTTTTCAGGGGCAAACTACAAACCAAGCATTAGGCCGAATCCCAATTCACCCCTTGGCCCTACCCCTCCGTTTTGCGAGTTCAGGTGAAGGGGTAGGGGTGTATGGGCAGAAATATGTGTCACTAGAATTTGAATTTGAATTATTTATATTTGAATTTGAATTGCTCAACTTGAATACTTGCATTACAATTTTGAATTTGAATCACATACTTTGAATTTGTATTGATTAGCTTGAATAATTGCATTGAAAAACTGAATCTGAATAGCATGTTTGAAACCGAATTCTAATAGCCCTGAAACTGAATGTAATAATATGAACGTAAATTCAAACTATATTCAGTTCTCACATTTCAGATTCGAAATTGGTAATTCAAATTCAACGCTCAGACATACGCTTCCGGTTCTTGAGGAAGAGCAATCGAGTGCCGATTCACAGAACTCATTTCAGCCAATCAGCGCATTCCTTCGCCTTCACTCCCGCCATCATTGAATGGGCTACAGCTCGCTCAGTCATGGATGAGGCTAGGACTCTTAGGCCCAATCTCAATGCTTATTTTCACCCCTACGGCTTCGGGTAGGGCTAGGGAATATCTCCCTAAGTATTGGGACAGCACTTAGACGCTGTACGTCATCGATAAGCAGACGGGACAAGTTTGTTGTCGGAGATTACTATGGCAACAATGGTATTATCACAGTGACATTTGCCGTTCATCTGATGGAGATAGAAAAGAATGGACGCTCGCGATTCGTTCACAACGTATACGTTTCACGCTACCAATCGATCAAACAAGTCATCAAATAAAAAAGACCACTGCTTCATTGCCAGACCACTTCATGACAGAATAGCGTTGGCGGTGCTCTGTAGTCTAGCAAGCCGTACTCCTCACGTTACCCTACCGCTAACGCTATTCTGTCATGAAGTGGACTGGTAATGAAGCAGTGGTCTTTTTTATTTGATGACTTGTTTGATCGATTGGTAGCGTGAAACGTATAAATTGTGAACGAATCGCGAGCGTCCATGCTTTTCTATCTCCATCAGATGAACGGCAAATGTCACTGTGATAATACCATTGTTGCCATAGTAATCTCCGACAACAAACTCGCCCCGTCTGCTTATCGATGACGTATCAGCGTCTAAGGGTTGTCTCAATACTTAGGGAGATATTTCCTACCCCTACCCCTTGGCCCTCGCAACCGAGGGCCAAGCCGAAACCGTAGGGGTGAAAATAAGCATTGAGATTGGGCCTAAGAGTCCTAGCCTCATCCATGACTGAGCGAGCTGTAGCCCATTCAATGATGGCGGGAGTGAAGGCGAAGGAATGCGCTGATTGGCTGAAATGAGTTCTGTGAATCGGCACTCGATTGCTCTTCCTCAAGGACCGGAAGCGTGTGTCTGAGCGTTGAATTTGAATTACCAATTTCGAATCTGAAATGTGAGAACTGAATATAGTTTGAATTTACGTTCATATTATTACATTCAGTTTCAGGGCTATTAGAATTCGGTTTCAAACATGCTATTCAGATTCAGTTTTTCAATGCAATTATTCAAGCTAATCAATACAAATTCAAAGTATGTGATTCAAATTCAAAATTGTAATGCAAGTATTCAAGTTGAGCAATTCAAATTCAAATATAAATAATTCAAATTCAAATTCTAGTGACACATATTTCTGCCCATAGGGGTGTCCCAATTCTCTTGTGAATTGTGACTTCTTGTCAGCTCTGAAAGACACTTCACCATGGTCCTGCAAAGGTGTGTCAATATATTTTGTCAAGCCCAACACACAACAAACAGCACAAGCTTTGTGAAAGTAATGCTGAAATGGTCTTCCAGAAACAATAAAAAGAATCTGAGAAGCATAAGTTTGCCTGTCAATTTGTTATTTCTATGAATACAAGAAAATATTTTTTGTGAAGAAAGGTTAAAAGTGAGTGAAAAGACTATTATATTAACAGTTTTATTGGTATAGGAGTATGAATGGAGTCCCTCCCTTTCTCTCTCTTTCCCCCCTTTCCCCTCGTCTTTTTCCCTTTTTTCCCGCAACCTAGCAGCCCCTTTGATCTGTTCGATTCGGTTCAAACGTGTCAAAGTACCTAGTTTGTGGGCATAAAAGTAATTGCATTATATAAAATAAAACTGAAAGCGATAATTAGCTTCTGTTACATAAACCATTAATTTTTATTTTTTTATTATTTTATTTTTTTACATAAACCATTAATAATGTGACAAAAAATGAAACAGCGTTGTTTCACCATAACGTTCACGTTGAATTATCACGTGTTCTCTTGCTCTCGCGTGTTTTACTGATGAAGAAGCTCATATGGTACAAACCCATTTCATTACTTTTTCCGTGTTCGGTACAGTATTTTGTCTGTCTGTTGATCACTGGAAGATTAGTAACTGTGAAATTATACAAATGTAATATGAAACGTGGACAGTTTTGTTACTATCCACCGTTCAGTCTGTGTAACATAGCAAGCAAAGAAATACCCACCCGTACTCCCCTTTCCTTTGTAGAATAGTGGAATCAACCGGGGTACATAAAAACAACCGGCTACACACGGTGACGTCGATTGTGGGTATTGTCTCGGAAAGGGAAAGTGTCTTCCAGCTTGCATAGATTTTACATCGCGAGAAAGGGCTGTAGCATAATTTAAATATAACAACCAGGCTCAATCAACATAATTGTTTTTTAATAACTAACGTTATAGGGCCATAATTAGAAATAGACACACTTGTAGACACTCTTGAAACAAAGTAGTTGGTCAGACTACGCGCTAGCAAAGCTAACAGCTGCTTTAGCTCATGAAGCACATAAAACAAAAGCGATCGATTGGGCTGATAGCAGTAACTACAGTTGTCAGTCGAAGGAGCCATATGCAAAAGTAGGTAGAAACACAGTAAGGTCAGATCTGGTGTGAAATCACAGGAACTCAGGGGAGCGGTCTTTTGTTGAAGGAAAAAAATAAAACATCTCAGCTACAGCCATATACGCTATTCCAAAATTGTCAACTTAGTATCAATATATTTTACCGATTGGACATCTTGGCGGACTTAATAGGTCAATCGCTGATAATTACTTACTCGCTAACGTTTTGTGCAAAAGGAAGTAGCCATTATGTCGAGAACCGTGAAAAGAAAACCATCCATAGACATATCCTTCTGAGAGTATGCTAAAGTAGCTAGCTAACAGTTACGGAATCATTTGCTTAGCAAAACGAACTAGTTGAATTACCCTGTTAACGGTAGCTTGTTGGGGAAAAGACACTTGACTTTTCAACGCGTTGTTCCAACATCATACGAGTTTGTGGTGTTTGCTAGATAGTAGTTGGCTATCTAATTGAGCTGTTGTGCTGCTTAGAAACATTTACGCTGTAACTACAGGGGTTTAACAAAGGCTTAGCTAGCTAGCAGGCTAGTTAGCTAATGCTAGATGCATAAACTTTAAGTCTCTGGTAGTAGCAGGTTTACGTGACAGGAAGGGAGCTAATGATAGTTAGCTGTTTTGCTATTAGACATATTCTAACGATGGCAAACCCAACAAACGAGGCCTTGTTCTTGATAAAGGACGTGAAGCCTGGGTCGAAAAATTTGAATATCGTATTCATCGTTTTGGAAATAGGTAAGTTGTTGGACATGTCTATATGGTACGCGTCTCCTCATGCCATCGACTCGTTTCCGTTTTCTTAAAGAGACCAGAGGTGGATATTTGTTTGGCTACAGTTATAGGCAAATGTTTTGTTTTTAGGTTGGGTCCACAGCTCCCCATATACACGTGGGCAATTTGGCCCTCGGTGACTAAATTTAAGGTCTATTAAGTCAATTCTTACGTTCAGCTTGTTTTGGTCCTGTCAGGGCGAGTGACCAAAACGAAGGATGGCCATGAGGTGCGCTCCTGCAAGGTGGCAGACAAGAGCGGGAGCATAGCCATCTCTGTATGGGATGAGCTTGGCAGTCTTATTCAGCCAGGCGACATTATCCGGCTGACCAGAGGGTAGGAATTTTCTCTCATGGACCCCTGATGTCATTCACAAAATTTGATTTTTACATGGGTCTACTAGATCTACGAATTCCCTCAAGATCTTAAGAATTGTGGAAGAATACAATTACTAGCATATGACATGTGGTTGTGTAGAAAATAGTCTTGGTATTAGTTTACAGAATCTCTCAAGGTCTTAAATTCCAATGTTTTGGTAAGGTACGTTTTACATGCACCTTTTGTATGTTCCTTGGTTTTAATAGATATGCGTCCATTTGGAAGGGCTGCCTGACCCTGTACACTGGGAGAGGAGGGGACCTGCAGAAGATTGGCGAGTGAGTGTTTATACTTATTATAGGAAGTTTTTGTCCCCAATTGTTCAGTGACATGGTTTGTAGTTGTTTTGTTTTTTCCTTAGTGCCCAAAATAACTTCCAACTGAGAACAATTTCAAGGCATTTTCAAATAAAATTAATAACTAAACTGAGTACAATACCTATTATTTCTTTGAGTTTCAAGCCCTAAAACTCATTCAAATATATTGTCTTTGTGTGGCTTCAAAATCGGGCATGGATTTTCAGTACTTTTCTCTTTAAGTCTCTTCTGTAGAGAATAGAAACATAAAAGACACATTATGCTTCCCCTCCCATGCTTGTTAATATTGTTTTTTAATGGCTAATGTAGTTTTCTGGGCCATAAAGAATTGAAAGTATTTATGTGACAAGGTAAATAACCCTAAGAATAGTAATACTGAAAGTGATCACCAAAAACCGACACCATTTGGGTAGTTTATTTCTAAAGGCTGCAAAAACACTTTTGAAATATTCAAGACCTTATTCCAATGTGATGTTAGATGATTACTCTTGCCAACCATTGAGTTTCTATTGTCTGAATGTGTATTTTGTCTCCCAGGTTCTGCATGGTGTATTCAGAAGTGCCCAACTTCAGTGAACCGAACCCAGAGCTGCTAACCCAGACCAACCAGCAAAACAAATCTGTAAGTACCCCCCCACACACACACACACACACACCTTTTACATCAACAAATTTGGAGACCCATGCAATGCCTGCAGAGTAACTCTCAAAAACTTTTCATAGGTCAGTCTTGAGACAGGAAGCCTTAGGGCTCTGTGTTTGTGTTTGAGCAACTCTGACACAGTCAATATTCACTGGCGCATTGGTACTTTGACAACTTTTCCCCACTGTTATCAGTTTGGTTATTTGGTGGATAGACTTGTGCCAGGATGGGTGGGGTGGAGCAACAGGGGGTGTGTCAGTAAAAACCAGCTGGCGCAGAGGGATTTTGGAGTCAATTTTGGGTGAAGTTAAGCAGGTTGTTTACTTAAAAAGTAGAACTTTTTGACCAAAAAGAACAAAAGTGATATGCGTTTCAAGCCCCCAAGGCGGACTTTGTCTTTTCTCTTTTTCTCGCTCTGAGACCTCCCCTTGTCGGCAATTGGTCCAAATGCCATTGCATCGTGACAGGGGATGGAGTTCAACCTCCTTTTCCGATTTATTCACTGTACGGGGAGCAGCACATGAGCGCAAATGGTTAGCAGCAATGTAGCAAGACCTTTATCGGAATATACCATGTTTCTGTTTTTTCATTTTTAAATACACCGAAGCTGCTGCCAACTCCTCTATCGCACTTGTGCGTCTTTCACCACCATCATTGTAGTTTTGCTTTGTTTTGTCTCTGTTTCTGGCATCTCTCACTGGGAATGGGTGGCACTGAATCACTGAATGAACCCCCTAGTAGCAAGGAATGACATATGAAGAAGTAAACTGAGTATACTGACAATGGTGTTCAGGGACATGTTCGCCGGTTGTTCCTTGTTTGTTCTTTTGTGTTTTTGAGTATACCGCTGCCTTTACGCCTGCGCCTTGTACCTGTGAAGACCATGTCTAATGCGCTATGTCTAAGTCAATCACCCAGTCCTATTTTCATCAACATAGACCTGTCCAAAATACCACACACCGGTTTTGTTAGGCTTTTTACCCCACATTGAGGTAAATCCTTCACCCATGGACTAACAGAATACAATCTTTTTTTTAATGTTAAGCACAACTAACTATTTAAGCTCTACACCTGTGGTGACTGAATTAATGTGTGAAACATTAAGCTGCATCATTATGCACAGGAAGCATGTGACAGTGCTTGTAATATCTCAATAGCAACATAACACAGGGAGAAGAAACACTTAAAATTCTGTACACGACTGGTAGACTTGCCTGTCATATAATTATTTTTGTTTTTTTGCTATCACCCTTCTACCTCTGATCATATTGTAGTAGTCTCTTCTTTGTTGTCTACCTAATAGGAGATAGAGTATGTGATTGTGAGATGCAGAAGGTGATACTGGGAGCACATATACAGCCGGCAGATCTCTTATATTACATTGTCTGAGGATGAGGGCTGTGCAGTGTGCTATCAATATGCCATTGTGCAAGCACACTGGTTTTTTATAGGGGATGAAATGAGCTGATTTGATTGGCCAGATTTGAACCTACTGACTGAACCTACTTATTTATTTGAATGAATTACTAAATTTAAAAAATTTATTTTGCTAACAACCATGGTGCGGAAGTTGTTTTGCCCGGGTTACAAAGGGACAAATTCTGTGCAGTGCTGGAAGTGGCTAGTGATTATTGCATTGCTGCTGCCAAGATTAGAGAATTGCTGGACGAAAAGTGCAGTTAATTGGTGAAGAGACGGGCATTTTTTATGTTTGTTTGTTTTATCCAATAGTTAATGAGCATAACCTGTTCTGTAGAAGGTTAGGTGTCACCATGGA
Source organism: Hoplostethus mediterraneus (assembly GCA_034670385.1). Taxonomy (NCBI): domain Eukaryota; kingdom Metazoa; phylum Chordata; class Actinopteri; order Trachichthyiformes; family Trachichthyidae; genus Hoplostethus; species Hoplostethus mediterraneus. Next base: position 2,395,068 of record JAXDDW010000064.1, read on the forward strand.
GATGTACCCTGCTAAAGTGAGACACTGTTGTGAGACTGAAAACCTAGGGGTTAAGCCCAAAGTGATCACCCACTAATCTTGCTTGTGAGACAGGCTTGTGGGCCATGCTAAGCTACGATATCAAGTCAATCATGTTATTGATAAGTCAATTAAAATGTGTTAAACGAGTGTCTGTTTTAAGACATTCTCGGGTGGCCTATATTGAATATAAACCTCCAGTGATGTCTGGTGCTAAGGGACACCTTTTTGTTATTTTGATCTCACAAAGATCATTCATACAAACACGTTCAAATAAACCCAGGTAAATTTTTCGTTCCTGAACACCAATGGTGGCAGGGTGCCAATGGTGAAATTGCTATAAAGTGGTGATCTAGTGACATTTTCTTTCTGGTATCTTACTGACAGGGTAAACCAGACCAGAATCAGAGGGGAAACTCTCCACCCAATCAAAATTCAGGTACACCTGTCCCACCAGGTAAGTTGTTGTATTTTCAATTATGCCAATATGTACCATGCTACCAATTGTTTGCTTTTATTTATTTAAAAGTGCCATAGGTTGTTGGTCTAATGCATCAACATTACAAAAAGTCTCAATCTTGATAATTTAATCTTGTATTTGGTCAATTTTTTTCAATACAACTTGGTTTGTTTAAAAAAGAAAAATCCAAGAAACAAGTGGCAATATTTAAAGAAATGCAGATTACTCAACCTGTACAAACATGTTAGAACTTTTTAAAATTCTTGAAATATGCTTAATTGAAAGTGAACTTCTCTCACCTATTGACATTTTTTCTCTTTTATAAAACGGTGTATTAAGACACAATGCAGGTTTAGTTGGAGAATTGTTTTTTCTCCCAGTGAAAGGCTGATATGTGTTTTACCCCTCCACAGGTAATGGTGCCATGCATCCATTTGCCAACAATCCACCTCCTGGTGCACCCCGTGATCCTGCATTTGGGAGTGTCGGGCGACCGAATGGCCGATCACCTGGCAATGGTGCACCTCCAGTGACTGTTGCTGGACCCCCCACAGCCACAAAACCCTCAGTTACCATTAGCAATGGCAGGGACCCACGGCGTGCCAAAAGATGAAATAGGAGATGGGAGAACATGTAGGGAACCCAATTTCTCCCTTCCCCCTTTTAACCCTTCCCCCTCCTCCTGTTGCAGCCTACAAAGGCTTTCACAACAATGAAATAATAATTTATAGGCTACTAGTATGATTTTTATACAGGCTAATCTAGTCAAATGTGTCATTGGAGTATAATGCTAGTAGTAGCTCAGTGAGTGATTGTGATCTACCACTTGATGCACAAGCAGGACTTGAAACTGTCAAGCATTGGAGCTTGACTTTTGTTCAGCCTTCTCAATCCATGCACTTGCCCTCTAAATCTCACAGCAAAATGTCAGTCCTGTGCCAGTGTTGCCTGTCCACACCACTCCCCTGCCCCTTTCTGTTCTTTGGAACTACACACCCTACTTGAACACTTGATGCACTTTCTTCTTATTTTATAGCAAAAAACGTAGCTGTCATTTAATTCAGGAAATCAATTTCTGCTTTTCAGTAGAAAAAGGCCTTAATTTGGTGAAAATGAGTTCTTGGACTGAATGCATAAGTGAAACTCTTCAAATGGTCTCTCTTAACCAAATCCTATCAGAAGCGACTGTGAGAGAAAAGGTGATAGTTTGGGATTTTTAACAATGGGTAGGTAGAATAGAACTGGATCCAATGGTTTTCATGAGACATGTTTTTCTTGTTTGCCATCAATTGTACCTTTGCAAAGGTGGGACCACTTAAATACTGGCAAAGGGGTTCACCAAATAAATGTTATTATAATCCTGCCACATTGGGTTTTCTGTAGTCTGTTTGATAGTCAATTTACACTTGTGGCCATTAAAGTATCCCTTACCTCCAAAATGTCCTGAAACCTTTTAATCAACTTGCTGTTTTGGAGCCAGAATTCAATTCCTATTAAACTGTTGGGGGCTCACAATACAATACAATAATGTGTTAACAAAATCGGTGTTGATGTCAAGTTAGTTCTGCAGCACTTAATGGTTTTACCACAAAGTGCTGTGAAGAGCAGCAGAGGGCATACATGCAGATAAGGTATTGCAAATGTCTGTCCCCCTTTCAAACAAGCTAGCAGTCTTCAAGTCATTCCTTGTGATATGCAACACAATACAAATAAACATTTTGAAGCACAAGCCCCAAGGTTTTCTTGCCACAAATACTGAAAGTGCCAGAGTTCAACCTCTCAAAGAAAAAAATAAAATATTGCAGTGGCATAAGCTTTCTAGGTGCCTTGGTTAAATACTCACTTTGAGCAATGTGTTAAGGGTAGTTTTTTGTTTGTTTGATTAGCATGTTGCTGGATAAGCTAGATGCATCTACTTTCTATTAAATAAACCTAATTGATTTGGCAGGTCTTCAGACAAACATTCACTATCCCTCAATTGAGCAGAAGTGGGTCTTTATGAGTTGATAGTGGTATGTGAACTGGGTATGAGGACAAGTTGGTGAATACAGAAGAAACAATATGACAGATGGTTTAGTCTCTAGTCACAATATAAAATGAAAAATATGGTAACGCAAATATCCATCTAAGCCACTTGTCCTAATGTTTAGAGATGACGTTCTTTTATCAAATAAACAATCACTGCAACATTCACAAGCACACAAAATGACCCCAATCGCCACAAGATTTAAGTCGATCTTATTAACCACTCATGCTATATGTTCATATAACCCCACTGACCTTTGATACTCGAAGTTGGAACATAGAAGTGTGGCAGGAAGTATGATGCTAGAGACTCGTGTGTGTGTGTGTGTGTGTGTGTCAGAAGTGCTTGTCATGAGTTGGGAACTTCCTCAGCATACAATAAAATTGAGAAAAACAAAATTCAGGACCATTAAGATCATACAGTTAATAGTACTTATATCATTATAGCAAGGTGTGTAACTAGAGGTTAGGGATTTCCACCTATTTCAGCTGCTGTGTATGTGGGATCTGTTTTTGTTTTTTGTTTTTAAAAAAAAATCTCATCAGGTATATCAGATCACCCTAAATGATTCAAAAACAGGCTAGGTATTCCACCTATTTCAGCTGCTGTGCATGTGGGATCTTTTTTTTTTTTTTAATCTGATATTCATATCAGGTGCACACCCTCAATAATTCCAAACCATTTTATGTATGTTAGCATCAAATGATGTGATAACCTTCCTTAAATATTTCTATAGTTCTTAGTAATAAGGTAACCGCGGGGGTTGTAACAAAGAAAGAAATGGTCTGTTGATTAATTATAGGGCTAATGCTGACTTGTGCATGACATCAATGGTTTCCTTTTCAGTGTGACAACACTAACTCATGACAATCACATTTCAAGTAATGTGGTTTAGGAATATTGAAACATAGTATAGCCAATACTGGTGTACTGCCAAACAAACCATTGCCCAAATTACTATAGAATGTAATGTTTGGAGCTTCTCCACAGTTGTGATGTTCACTAGGACAAGAAATCTGTATAACTGAAAAAATAAAGAAGACAAACAATATAGTCTCACTACAGAAATCCAAACCATGGGATTAACATAAGGACTGAGTGAATGACAGCTGAACATGAAAAAGCAGTTTTAAAGATACTAAATTGTGCAATAAAGTGTAGCCACTCAACAGAACTCCAAAACAGCTGAAAATCAACTCTTGATACAAGGATTTACAATATATGACAGCTAATCATGATTAACTGTATTTTGAAGCAATAGTTTAAATTGTAAAATGTAAACTTATGTTGTTTCCTCCTATTTGGAATGTACATCAATGTTTGTTAAATGTTTTAAACTGTGTGCATATTTGGCAAACAGGAAAGTATGGTTAGGGGAGGGGTGAACAGAAATAAAATCTTTGTTCCTTGTCTCCTTGTGACATACCAAGTTTCTCTTGCAAAGAAGACACCACAATGACCGGTGAGCATTTTCATTCTCAGTTACAAGTTATTTTGTTAATTTAATTTCATCCAATTGGACTGGCAGTTTCAATATTTATAATACTTAACACTTCATTAATCAGAAAAGAAATGTAGTTAATCCTATGTAGTCAAACATCAACATGAAAGTGTAAAGAGTTAAAAGGATAGAGATTGAGTTGAATTATAAAGGTAACAAATATTTCTAGGAATGTCTGTCATATATCTTTAAAAGACAAGATCATTTCTTAAGTTAATTTTACTGCAGACACTGAGTTGCCATGACCTGGAATGAAAGTAGTGAGTAGAGAAAGCTTTTCAAAGATGCATACACTTGCATTGCACACTTAGTTTTTGTGAAAAAAAAAAAAATCCCTCACCTTAACAATACACAACATCCTGTGTTATTGAGCTACAGTGGGGTCCAAAAGTTCACTACGAAGAACTCTTGTTTCATCATTTATTACAAACTAATACAAATTTGTAGTCAAATGATATTTCTCAAACAAGTTTACATAATTTATTCACAAAAATAATTTATTAATATTTTAATGGAAATCCTTTTCCAAAGTTAAAGCACTAGCAGTAGCGACAGTGCATAGAGGACAATTAAGTCAATATCCGGTATTAGTTAAACAAACAAAACTATTCACACTGTATTAGGAGCATACATGCGTACATATTTGAATTAAATATTTGGTGTGACAACAATTTGAGGAAACCTTACTAAATGGTGTGCGAACAAAATATTCTGATATATATCTGATAAAAGTATTCATGAGTGTAATGAGAACCCAATGAAAAAATATTTTAAATAATGCAAAATTGTGCTGATCAGGGGTGATAGTTACCACACAGAAAAGAACATAGCTGACTCATGGAGGGTCAGCATCATCAACTAGCTGATGGAGGGTTAGCTGACTGATGGAGGGGGCCCAGTTTAACCACTATGTACATGTAAATAATCTCTGTGTACAGTAATTTACCACCACCAGAGATATGTCTAGGTTGTTCTTTTTTTTCTTTTTTCTTTTTTTTATTCATTGTGTTGTTGTTATTGTCTCTGTGTGTAATGCTGCTGCTGCTGCTGCACTGCAATTTCCCAGTTTGGGATTAATAAAGTACATCTATCTATCTATCTATCTATCTATGCATGAACTACCTAACGTTATGATGGTAGAGCTTTTTGTATGGCAAGGGTCAGATCTAATATATGATGCAGTACGCAGAGGATCTGAGGATATGCATTGCATGGCCTGTGCCAATACTAAAAAGACCTGAATAGCTACAGAGAGAAAAGGAGGGTGCAATATTAGTAATTAGGGCTCAGCTTTGAAATGCTTTAAATAAAATCTGTAATAATCAGGGTGACTATCAAATCATAAGATTGCATTATAATATATACTGTGTATATATATATGTATATATATATACATATATATATAATGTGACATATATAAAAATATCAGGGGTTGTAGTAATTTTGCCAATCCCGAGGCAGCCATAAAAGGCCAAGACAAAAACACATTCTAAGAGAATTACATATGGACAGAATAAGCCTCTAGGGGCTCAAACCATTTGATGTAAAATGGGAAGAGTAATAAGACTCCTAGAATTGGGAACGGGAGAAAAAACTTTCACTATGCCTTGTGGCATTCATTTTATTGAAGGATTAGAAAACAAACTAGGATAAGAGTGATCCAGATTTGGATAAGAGTGATCTGGCTTGGAACTGAATACTTGCCACCAGACTATGTACTGGATATCAGGTGGTTGGAGGTGCATTAATAGGAAAATGATGCACAACTAGTGGAAATGACAATTGCCACAACAACAGTGACCAGACCAAACATTTTCCAGGTATTTAAGGTGGATACTGCCAAGCCTGCTCTCAAATCTTTTAGCAGATTCCAGATAAAACCCATTAGAGTTAGTCAAGAATCAGGGCTAAAATTGGAGGAATTGAAATGGGCTGTTGAAATCGAGAAATCGAGACAAGGAGTCAGCTATTTTATGATAAACTGTAATAATTATTGCGCAATCTGACAAATACAGGATAGTTTTTTCTCAGGCAGGGAGGCTTTCATTTCAGTGCTGTCCAGTGTAGTATCGAGAAAGATGTTAGCTGGGCCAAGAACACTGAATTTCCTTGAATTTAAATAACAAGGTGCTTGATCAAAAGCCAACAGAGCGCCTTGGAAAGAAAATAGAAAATACATAGCTTGCTTCTATATTTACCAATACACAGGGCCTTATGATATAATAATTAGTGCCATAATCCAGGGTGAGCACTCACATAAACCCAATTCAGAAGTCAGAAAGAATGATGGACTATACCACAAATGGAGACTATAGACGGCATCAGGCTACACCATCATAAATCCACAGGACCATCAGATACCATAGCTATGTCTCTGGGGTTTTCACATGGGCACCTCCCATCATAACTAGAGGCTAGGTATTCCACCTATTTCAGCTGCTGTGCATGTGGGATCTTGTTTGTTTTTTTAGTTTTTGTAATAAATCTGATATTCATATCAGGTGCTCACCCTCAATAATTCCAAAACTATTTATGTATGTTAGCATCAAATGATGTGATAACCTTCCCTAAATATTACTGTAGTTCTTGCAAAGAAGATAATCTGAGAGGGTTGTAAAGAAAGAAAAAAAGAATGTTCAGTTTGTTGATGATTTATAGGGCCAATGCTGATTTGTGCATCAATGGTTTCAGTTTTGCAATTGCACAACAGCACTACCTCATGACAATCACATTTCAAGTAATGTGGTTTAGGAATATTGACACATAGTGTAGCCAATACTGTTATAATACTCTATAATGAAGTGTTTGGAGCTTCTCCACAGCTGTGATGTTCACTAGGACAATAAATCTGTACTATAGAAAAATTAATGAAGGTCTAACCCAAATAATATAGTCTCACTATACAGAAATCCAGTTGGAATGAGTGTATGACAGCTGAACATGAAAAATATCAAAGCAGGTTTAAAGAAAGAAAGAACAGAAAACTCTTGATACAAGGATTTAGAGTATACAACAGCTAAATATTATTACAGTTTTTCTCAATTGTTTACACACTAACACTGGAACTTAAGACACAATGACCACAACCTGAAACTCATGTGCCAACTCTCTAAACCAATTCTGCTGAAATACAAGCACATTTCCTGCTTTACACTGAGAGTTCAATTCTAAACCACACTTTTTTCAAAACACTGCACACAATTCTTTCTATTTTGCACAATCTTCATGAATAAAATCTCTTTGTGTTCACATGGAACACACTGCCATTCAAATGGCTAAACTTACATTTCCAAGCCTGTTGTTAAATTTGCAAGAAGGAAGAGGAAGGAGCCATAATCTCTGATGAGATTCGGGCCACTGTGGTTGACCATGTGGTCAACCATGGTTTGACCATGAGGGAGGGTTCAACCCAACTTGAGCCACTTCTCAGTTGCATCCATCATTTGGACTTTCAGAAATGAGAATAGGTAAGAAATCTACTCCTTACTGTAGTACTGCATATCAATACAGTACTCAAAGATTACTGTAGAATATAGTGTTGCAAGTGGACCGTAGTACTGTAAACAAAGTATGTTTTACAGTATGTACATATGAGATTGGGGACTGTATTCCTACTTTGTCAATACAGTAATCTACAGTATTGTTACTGCATAGTATTCTTCTAGTATTTAGAGTATTTTACTGTATTTGTATCTTTTGCAGAACTGAAAGATTACTACGACGTGGTGGGAGAGGACGTCTTTTGATGGCTTAACAGGAGACTGCAATTATCAATATGGTTCTCGAAAATACAAATACAAAAAAAAATACAAAGTCAAATCATTGAAGACAAGCCGTGTTCCAAAACATTGATCCAGTGAGCTGATCCATACCGGACCGGGTTCGACGGCGGAATGCAGCCTTGTTCTTTTCTTTTTTTTACTGTACAGGCCTATTTTCTATTGTTTGTTCTGTACAAATCATTTTACACATCCAGTTGTGTTTGCTGTGATGTATAGGCTACAGTATTTTAGGAAAAAATAAAGAAATATTTTTGTTGTTACTGTATATTTGTGTGTTGTTTTATATTTGAGTATAAAAACATTATACAGTAATATTTTACAACAGGAGTAAGTGTAACATTGAACATGCAAAGGCTTTATCCTTATAAGGCATTCATATGCCCTTTGCACATTCCTGTTGAGCATTGCCACTTTTTTCATTTCACTGCACACCCTGTGTGTGTATGTGACAAATAAACTTCTTGAATCTTGAATTCATTCATAGTAGTGTTTTCCATTCATACTAGTGTTTTCCATTCATACTAGCGTTTTCCATTCATAGTAGTGTTTTCCATTTGTAGTAGTGTGTCCCATTCATACTAGTGTTTTCCATTCATAGTAGTGTTTTCCAATCAGCACATCAGTGTTCAATTGGTCTTAGAAATGTCTACTCATATGATGGTCTGTGTGGTCTGATCACTGTGGATGGAAATATGTTGCATTTTGACAAATGAAACTATATGCTTGAAATACGTAAGCAATGCACACATTCAATGACCACTTGAATTTTTTGAATTTTTTTTTTACAGTTTTGAAAACAGTGTGTTAGCATTTGAAAAATGTGCTGCAGATATATAGCGTTTTGCAGGTGGTGGAGTATGAATGAGAAAAGAGTTCATGGATTTTGGAGAATGTGGTCATTGAATGCATTTTGTGTGAAAGCAATGAAAACTGATTCAGTTTGGTCCACATAGACTTCTGTTTCGCTGACTGTGTGAAGAGTTTTGACAATGTGACTTCAGTATTGATCGATGCGAGTTAGCAATTGGCAAAAACTGTAACAAAAAATACCAAATAGCAATATTTTCCCTATATACATGCACATTTCAATGCAAGTATGACCACTTTTGTATAGATGGCAACAAGGCTAGAAACAAAAAAACTGAATAAACTGAATAAACTTTCTACTAAAATCAGAATAATCTGTCTTACGTATTTCAAGCATATAGTTTCATTTGTCTGTCAAAATGCAACATATTTCCATCCACAGTGATCAGAATTTTGTTGGGTTTTTAACTAAAAGTTAACTATTTTGAACAGAGTATCTAAATGTCTGCAAAATTTGCTGTAGTTGTACAGAATCTTGCTGGTGGTGAACACTGACTGAGAGAGGTATTCATGAATTTTGGAAGAAGTGGTGATTGAATGCCTTTTGTATCAAAGCAATGCAAAAGTATACATAGTTTAGTTCACACAGTCTACTGATATGGTGAATGTGTTAAGTGTTTTGAAAAAGTGGAAAAACGATTGTAAAAAACTGTAACACAAACTGCACTGGTCTAACACAAAAGACATTCAATGACCACAGCTTTCAAAATTCTTGAATTCTTTTTTCACTCAGTCAACCACCAGCAAAAGCATGTGTATCTACAGCCCATTTTGCAAATACTTACATACTCATACTTTTCAAAACTGCTACATTTAACTTCAAAACCTAACATACATTCAAATGGACAGCAATTTGCCAAATTACAAACACCCCATGGAAATACATTCAAAATCCTAAAAAAAAGAGTATGGTTATGTAGACAAATAGTGAAAAGCTAATGATTGAAATTATGTAAATGAGATGGGAGATGGGAATCACCTGTGGTTGGTCACAGGTGATTCCCATCTCAGTTGGATACCTACCCTGGTGTTTCCCCTGGTAATCTCATTACCACCTATAAAAGGAGACATCTTTGGAATGGTTTTTTTACACCTCAACTTCAAAATGGAGCCTGCAAGAGTTGAACAGAGAGGGAGAGGAGCCTGCATGCGTGGTGGTGTAAGACAGCAGCAGAGAAGACCAAGAGCTTTAGTCTCTGATGAGATTAGGGCTACTGTAAGGCCAAATAATCAAAACATGTGGCCAAACGTAGGAGACCGGCTGGACTAACATGATTTGAGTGTTTTGTTTTTTGAGCAAACTATTACAGTATTCAATTTTGTTTTCCTGACGGCAATTTTAATTTACTATAGTTTATTTTTGAATCATTTTATGGCAAAAAAAAGAGAAAGAAACCCCTGGCAAAAATAAAGCACATAGAAGCTTTTCCTGTTTTCCTGTTGCATTTCTGTAGTATACTGTAGTACATTATATAAATAATTGCCATTCTTACTGTATTTTGTAATGGGAACTTTGTTTACTGTAAAATAAGACAATGTACCCATTTCTTATACAATCAACACCAACAAAATATATATATATACACACATAACAAACAAATAGAGAGCACAAAATGATTTACTACTTCAAAGATTGCCATAAAGTGACACATCTACTGTAATGCTAACTGTTGTTTGTGTTTTTTAGGTAATTGTGTTATGAGTGACAAAAGTGTTGCTGTTGGAGAAAACTAGTGCTGGTGTTTTGGTAGAATTATTTGATTTTGACACAAGTATGTAGTGTTTTGGTAGTTTTGGTGCATTTTGGGTGTGAAATGAACTGTTGCCAACAACAGTTCACTGTTGTCACAGTGATCAGCATATTTACACACATTTACATACAACATATTTTCACCCAGAGCTTAGCTTAGTATAGCTTACTGCTTGAGTATACATCAGTGTAAACAGTCCGCTAATAATAGTACTCATTCGTCACCTGAGTATGTAGTATGCAGTACACAGTGGTGGTAAGGAGCAAAGTAAAAATACTTTGTTACTTTACTTGTTACTTTACTTAAGTTCTGTACTTTACTTGAGTATGTTTTATTTGCATCTACTTTCACTCTTTCTCTTTTTACTCTGATACATTTCCCCTTGCCCCCTCCAAGTATTTGTTACACTGGCATTCCAAGCCAATGAAAAAATTGGTTTCCTTTTGCAAGCTCTTTGCCAGCATACACAACCCACTTGCTACCCTGGAAGATGGCAGCAGCACCAGGTGAAAAAGATGCATCCTGGTTGGGACTGTAGTTTATCGGGGGAGGCAATGTTAACTAATACAATTGATACAGGGATGTGTATTGATTTTAATAGGGGATTCTTGCACGTGACAATTGTTTACTATGGATGGGCAAATATTAGTTTATCTGTTATTGCTTGACGATAAGGTCTTTAGTTGTATGACACAGCAGTCTTACAAACGTATGGTCGGTCATGTTGTGGTTGTTGCATAGTTCGGAAGCCAGCGCCTATGACTCGGGTCATGCCAAATTGCCTTTTTAATAAAGCTGGCAAGCCACATGTATAAGATTGCTCTCCTGTCCTCTAGGATCTTGACCCACTCACACACACACACACACACACACACACACACACACACACACACACACACACACACAATTAAATCAGTGGGGTGGGGGCTGGACTGTAGATCTGTCTCTGTTATCATTCATATTTAATTAAAACATTGCATATCACTCCCACTCCAATTGGTCTGCTTAATTATGGCTATTTACAGTGATTTTTTACTTTTGTTATTTAAGTACATTTTAAATCGGGTCCTTTTGTACTGTTATTCAAGTGGTGTTTGAATGGGGGACATTCTACTTTTACTTGAATCATTTTTTAATTAAGTATCTATACCTTTACTCGAGTATAACTTTTGAGTACTTTTACCACCCCTGGCAGTACATACTAATGAGTATGTAATATGTAGCATGTAAGTATCCAATTCCAAACACAACCAATGTTAGCTATCATGTTACAAACAACCAAAGGCTAACAAACAACATTCTACAGAAGCAATATACCAGCAACCATGCTACTACCACACAATCAGACCACAACCACACATGCTACCTGCAAACCTTGTCAGCTAGCATGCTACAGACAACCAAAAGCTAAAAGGCCACCAGCACCAGCAACCATGCTGGACTGAAGTCAAGCAAATGGTTCACTCAAGAACACTTAAGAGTACCTACATTAGGTGCTCTTAAGTACCTAAGCCAGATAGTCTTCCTGATTGAACCTGATTGATCTTGAAGATTAATTTCAATTTCATACGAGCACTTCTCAGAGATGTAAACATTTTGATTTGTATCAGTTCATAATAATGTATTCTTGAAGAAATACCAACTGAGTAAAACTTTTTTATTAGTTTTTGATAAATGATGAACCATTCCACCATTCAACACAGCATGTCATTTACAACACATAGTGTCATAACATATGTTGTGTTGAAAAGTAACAAATGTGTGTGGTCCCAAAGTAGACATACAGATGTGCTGACACATCAATGTATTCAATGTATCTGACCTCTGTTAAAAATTACATTTTGTGAGGTTATTATTAATGTTCTGTAAACAGGTTTATAGTCCTTCTCTCTGTTTTTTAAGTGACTAAGATTTTCTTTTAACTCTAATTTTCAGATCCAAACACCTCTTCTTTTGTTTTTGATGACCTAGGTGCCATTTATGAAGAGCTCAACTTCACTTTTAACAACTCAGAGTTCACCTTTAACCCCATAACCCAGCCGTGTGAGGCCCTGTCCATCTCAGACACAGTGACAGTTGCTGTCTGTATCTTTTATGTCCTCATCTTTCTGTTGGCGATCCCTGGAAACCTAATCGTGGGGCTCGTGATTGGCCTTAGCAAGCAGGCACTGTCACCCTCTGATGTCTACCTCCTCCACCTGGCAGTAGCTGACATTTTGCTTGCAATTACCCTCCCATTCTGGGCCACATCTGTTACGCTGGGCTGGGTGTTCGGAGACAGCATGTGTAAAATAGTTAGCATCATCCAAGAGCTTAGCTTCTATGCTAGCATTCTCTTTCTGACTTGCATCAGCGTGGACCGCTACCTGTTGATCGTGCGAGCCGTGGAGGCACGCAAGGCTAACAGACGTCTAGTCAGCTTCAGAGTTTGTGCTGCTGTTTGGTTTGCTGGAGGACTACTCTCTCTACCAGGGCTGTTTAATTATTCCTTCCATTCTAACAGCTCTTATCAGGTAATGTGTGCTGAATTCTATGATCCCAGAAGCGCTGACGGGTGGAGGCTGGCTACCAGAGGTCTTCGCCATACCTTGGGCTTTGTTGTCCCCTTGATCGTCATGCTGGCCTGTTATGGAGTGACCATCCAGCGTCTGCTCCACACCCGTGGGGGATTTCAGCGGCAACGAGCCATGAGAGTGATTGTAGTCGTGGTTGCTGCCTTCCTGCTTTGTTGGATGCCGTACCACCTTGCAGTAATGGCAGATACATTTCTCCGAGCAAAGATAGTGCCATACTCATGTCCAGTGAGGAATGCAGTGGATCAGGCCATGTTTGCCACCCAGAGTCTGGGCCTGCTTCACAGTTGTGTCAACCCCGTGCTGTATGCTTTTGTGGGAGAGAAGTTCAGGAGGAGGCTGGTGCAGATGCTGAGGAAGACAGGTGTGCTCGAGAAAGTGTCAGTGACAAGACCCAGCGGGTCTTCTTTGTCATCAGAAGTTATATCCACTGTCATGTGAGAGCACTGAAGGGACATAACTGTGCATGTATACAAACACATATATGCGTTTTGGAATACGGAGTACCATTTAGGCCACAATTATATTGTTTGTTGTTTGCTGCCTTGTTGTTTGGCTGTTTGTTGTTTATTGCCTTGTTATTTGGCCCTTTAATTATTGCTGTTCTCCACTGTCATTCTATGATGTTGTCTGCCTATGACTGCCTATTGACTTGCGTTACACCTTGGCTCTTGCCTAGCACACTTGACAATGTCTGTTGTGGCTATGTTCCACCAGCCAGAACACAAATAAGATTTCGGATCTGATCTTTTCAGAATAAAAGTGTAATTTGTAAAAATCCACATCATTCACATATTGACTACAAAAACTTTATTTTGCACAAAAATAAACAAATTAAGCAATAAAATACAATTATACAATGTATATCTTTTCTTCATTTTGATAGTTTCTCTCTTAATTTAAATGGAGAAATGCCATTTTGGACTACATAGGCTGCACTGATTAAATGTTACACAGGTAAATTTTGCAAAACAAAATTTTGCAATCCATAGCCTGGCAAAAGCACAGTGACCTTTGGTCTTGAGTCTCGACTGGGACAGTTAGGCAGCCCTGCTTGAGTATCTCAGGCAATCTCAATTTTATATATAACTGGTAACCAGTGGAGATATGCTAAAATTGGGGATAGTAATAGTGTCTTTGTTTGGTACCAGTTAAGATCCAAGCTGCTGCACTCTGAGCTAGCTGGAGGTATGAGAGTGACTTTTGACTAAGGCAGGAATAGAGGAAGTTATCTCTAAATGAGATTAGAAAAGCATGGATGACTTTCTCTAAATCTGATGAAAACAACTGGTTTTAAAATATATTTCTGAATTGTAGGAAGCAAGACTGCATTACTCTTTACCTGTTCTTCAAAAGTCAGATCACTCCTAGGTTTGTAGCTGCTGACTTTGCATTGGAATACAGACTTCCAAAATCCTTTAGAACAGGGTCGGTTTTAGAGTTTAGATGGTGGGTGGACATAGTTTTAAAGTGATTAGAGTGTATATGGAGTTTGGGTCACCAGGTTTTAACAGGAGGTGCATCTGGGTATTGCCTGCATAGCAATGGAAGGAAACATTGTGTCTACAAATGATATTACCAAGTGAGAGTATGTAGAGGGAAAAAAGGATGGGACCTAGAATTGAAACTTGAGGAACCTCATAGGAAGGTCAGGAAGATGAGGGAATGCCTATTGTAACTGAAAAGGTTCTATTAAATAGATAGGATCTGAGCAGACTGAATGCTGATCTGGAGATACCCACCCAGTGCTCATGACTCTCAGTGCTCTCTCAGATGGGAGGGGTTGGAACTCAGAGCTGAGGCCAGAGAAGCACAGCCTTCCTCTGTGACCTGACAGCCTGATAGCCTGGAAACACACAAAACAAGCTACATGTTAGATGTTATTATTATACTACTCTGAAATTAGCTGCTATCAGGAAATTAACTGTCTCCAATCCAAACAGCTATCCCAGTGAGCTCCTTTGTGTTTTCATTTGGTTCACTTTGAAAGTTCTTGCATCAATTTGAAACAGTCCTTTCTGGTATTTTAGTTATTGACAACAGAGGCAGTAAGGAGAGGAAATAAAGATAGTAATTCACTGGGGCTAGAAAGTAGAGCTAAATGTTGGTATCACGACTAGTCTGAAAATCAAAGAAGAAAATCCTCCACAGGTTAAAATTCTCCACTGGAATACAGAGACCAGCAAGATGATTCTGTCTCTGGGAAAACTGCCTTTTGAGCAGCTACAGAAAGGCAACCTGATCTTATTCACTGACATTAACCTGCATGTAAAGGTTTTAAAGGTCATGTGTTGACCAGGTTGAGGAATACTGACCTGAGAGTATCCAGTCTACAGAGCAGCTTCACTCCTGAATCCTGCAGGTCACTGTTACTCAGGTCCAGCTCTCTCAGACTGGAGAACTTGGAGCTGAGAACTGATGACAACTCCTTACAGCAATTCTCTGTGAGCTTGTCTTGATTCAATCTGACAAAATGGATGAAAGACAATGTTTTGTGCATATTTTAGCTTTAGTATTTAGCTTATCAGAATGATTCACTGTCAGTGAGCAAGAAGGGGTTCAGTGTCTTGGACAGGACACATTTGGTGTTTCAGAAAACGAACACATGACACTATTACACAAAAGCATCATAATGTGATCCAACCTGAGAGTGTCCAGTCTACAGTGTGGACTCCCCAGTCCAGCAGAGAGCAGCTTCACTCCTGAATCCTGTGTAATGTTAGGTTTTTTCCTTAATAGTGCAGACCAGCTGGATGTTGACAGTTCTGACAGCTGATTGACACCAGTGGTGATGAATGACAGAAAGACATAGACAGCAGCCAGAAACTCCTGAATGCTCAGATGGACAAAGCAGAACACCTGGTCCTGGTACAGCCCACGCTCCTCTTTAAAGATCTGTGTGAACACACTGAGTACACTGAGGCTGCTCTGATATCAATGCCATACTTTGTCAGGTCTGCTTCATAGAAGATCAGGTTGCCTTTCTCCAGCTGTTCAAAAGCCAGTTTTCCCAGAGACAGAATCATCTTGCTGGTCTCTGTATTCCAGTGTGGATCTGTCTCAGCTCTCCCATGATACTTGACACCTGTTTGGACTGAACCACCAGGAAGTGGATGTACATCTCCATGATCCACAACTGTAGCAGTGATCCAGCAGAAGACCGAGATGTGGCACATGATGTGGAGGCTTTGTGATGTCTTGATGTGGGAGATGATTCTGCTGGCCAGCTCCTCATCTCTGAATCTCTTCCTGAAGTACTCCTCTTTCTGTGGGTCATTGAACCCTCTCACCTCTGTCACCATGTCATTGCATGCAGGAGGGATCTGACTGGCTGCTGCAGGTCGTGTGGTTATGCAGAGGAGAGGGAAGCAGTTTCCCCTTGATGAAGTTTCAGTATCCACTGAGATTGACTCTGTAACATCAGTCCAGATCTGGTTGTTCTGGAAGTCTAGAGGGAGAGATTTTTAAGATTAGACTTTATTTGCAATTCGGTGGTGCATGCACAAACATGCACCAACACACACAACACATGCAGGAGGGCAAGTGGCCACCGAACACAACACACACATGCAGGGTAGGGTGTCCGAATTGAATGAATTCTCTGCTTTTTCCAATCCCCACCGACCTTCCTCCAGGGACAGCCAGGGAGCAGTGGGCAGCTCCAATACCAGCGCCCAGGGACCAATTCCAGGTGTGAGTCCTCATCTTGGTCAGGGACAGGACAGGATGTTGCATGTTTTTAGATGGGGTTCTTTACAGGACCCATGTGAGCACAGGGAGAACATGCAAACTCCACACAGAAAGGCCCAGAAGATAACCCACCTGGGCACCCCAGAGTCAACAGCGCCCCAAGCGGGAATTGAACCCAGGACCTTCCATCTCTCGGAACGTGAATGGAAATGTGAAGTGTACATTGTGGTTAGCTTTGTCTTCAGCCCAGTCCAGAGTGAACTTCTGTGTTAAGACTGTTTTACCAATGCCAGCCACTCCCTTTGTCATCAATTGGTGTCGCTCTTCCAGGTAAAGGTTTAAAGATGTCTTCACATGTGATTGCTGTTTCTGGTCTGGCTGGTTTCCTGTATTCTTTTTCAATCTTTCAATTTCAGTTGAAGTTGGCACACTGAAGCAAGAGTTTCTGAATGAACAAAAAACAAATAACATCAATGAGTGTTGAGGTAAATATGAGAAATTACATTTTAACATTTAAAAATGCATTGCAGGCAATAGAAAGATAATATATGAAAACCAAATGAAATGTCTAGACATGAATGAAAAACAGGCTTACAGAAGAATAAAACAGTCACAGATACAAGATACAATAAGCATCAAATAGATGAAAACAAACAACAGAAAGGCATCTACACTATGAAGGGGACCTTCCAAAGCCCAGGTGCCTGGATGGTAAAGGCCCTGTCACCTTTGACCTTTAGCCTGGAGGTCAGAAGGTTCAGGAAGGCACTGAGCTCTCTCCCCAGCCCGGACCTGGCCAGGAGGGAGCTGAGGGGGTTCCTCTAGCATCTCTTAAAAATCTCACTGAGCCTGCAGAGGGCACCACCATTGTAGACAACATGTAGTAGTCCCCATGTCCAAGAAGGGCTGGTCCAGTGTTCTCAACAACTACTGACCAGTGGTGACTAATTAACTAATTCAATTCTTGCCTTTGTTCAGTAGAGTGGTGTCCATCTTTGAAGGTAATAGGATGAACCATAGACCAGTCACTCTTCATGGACACACAGCTAGGTATAGGGGAGTCTGGTCTCTCCTGCTGGACTGGGCTTCAACACAACACAGACAGACCTTTTACTCTAAATAATGATGGTGTAATGCTGAGCTCTGAGATGGAGAACAGTCATGGACAATTAGAGATCCTCATCTTACCTCTTAGCTTTGGTCTGGCTGTCATGTTCCCCAGACAGAGCGGTTTTAGAGGTAGGGACCTCCTCCTCTCTCTCCTCAGACAGATTCATAGTAGAGTGTCCAACTTTACAGAAACACAGGGGGCAAAAGAAGGCCGAGGGCCGTAACAACACCAAACATGCTGTTAGCTGGACTCATTCATTACAACAAGGTTTCATTACAGGATAGATTACTTCCAGGGGTTTCATCATTTGTGTCAGTAAAATTACAAATATACATTGTTGTGTGTATTTATACAAAGTGTACAAAATACTAGGATCACTGCTCTTTATATCAAACAGACCAGGTACATCTAGACAGAATTAAGCCTTGGGGATAAAAGAGACATGGACTGGTCTAAAGGGGGTTGTGTGAGTCTAAGTATTGTTGAAGTGCAAATAACCACTACACAGACTATATATTAACAGTATGTGTAGTGGTTATTTGTCCATTTCAAAGTTCTTACATTGTTCAAGCTCCACTGGTGTACTGGTTATAGTTGATTGTAGGCAAAAGAAAGAAGTCAATCTTATAATAATAATAAGAATAATAATAATACATTGGACTTATATAGCGCTTTTCTAAGTACCCAAAGACACTTTACATTGAGGGCATTTTACAGGTAAATTCCCATTTTGGTTGGTTTATTCCAGGAAAACTCAGCAAACACACAGGGTTGAATCTTTATGTTGCCTCTCTCTCTTGCTCTGGAAAAAAAAGATGTATGCCCTCCCAGTGCCACAACTGCACCAATTATCTGCTTCTTATATCCTACCTGTTTTAGTGCCCACAAAATAAAAATAATAATAATTAATACAAAAAGACTGGGGTGATTGGGGGTTTACCCAAAATGAACTTTCATATATTGTGTATACTCTGCTTGCCCAAACACGACATCTATTGCACGCCCAACTGTCCTGGTAGGGGGATCCCTCTCTGAGTAGCCCCTCCCAAGGTTTCTCCCAATTTTCCAATAAGGTTTTTGTGGGAGTTTTTCCTTGTCCTCTGTGAGGGTCTGAGGCTGGGGGATGTCGTGTACTAATCATTTATTATTTTCACATGTTGGGCACTGTGAAGCCCTTAGGGACTGTAACGGTGATTAAGGGCTATACAAATAAATGTGATTTGATTTGATTTGATTTACAGAAGTTAAGGATAGTAGACAAGGATTCTGGCCACAATATGACTTGGAAAACAGAAATGAGCTGTTATCTAGAAAGTCCATGTTAACACTCACTGTCACACTGAAATGTATTGTTTCAGCTTTTGATCCAGTGACTGACAGTCATTCAAGTCAAGTAAGACCTTCTTTGTATTTTGCTTTCTTACATTGTTGTATGTTGTTTGTCATGATGCTGCTTTCTTGACCAGATCTCTCTGAAAAAATGGTTCTTAATCTTATTTGGAATAAACTGGTTAAATAAAGTTTCAATTAAAAATATGAAAATGCATTACGCAAGTTGGCTTCATTCAACCAGTTTAGGTAATGTAAATCATTTACATCATAGATTAAGTTTTCCTTGATTAGGTGAAGTCATGACTGACAAATTATAAAACAATATATTGGTTTGTTTAAAGGCAATAATAATCACATATTTAAGTCCTCTTTAAAGAAAGAGCAGAGTTCAGAATTGAATACATTTTATTGTATTTATTTATTATACTTTACTCCCCCAAAAACTCAGTGGTTTTCCCTCCAAATCAGTTCTGGCATCCTGCACAGAACTATGTATCACTATTAGTACCAAGCCAGTCATTCTGATAGTGACTCTGTGAGCAAATATCTTCATCACTCTAGCATAGGGATGGAACGGTTCAAGTAAAAAATCTGAATCGTTCAGTTCGCTAGTCACGGTTCGGGGCATGTATGTATTGTTTGGTTCATTTGAAATAGGCTATGAGGCCTACTGTGCGTTTTTTTCATGTAGAGTTAGGCTACTGTTTCTATTTATTGTCACACTAGAAACGGGGAACAGCCTCACAGATTTCAGTCAAAAAGCCATGCGCAGAAAAAACCTTCAATGTATGTTATGTCTTTTTAGCTAACGTTATTGTACTCCATGTCAGAGCAGCTTGTTAGATTGTTAGATGTTAGATTTCCACTGATAAACTTGACGGATCCCATTCATTTATTAGTAAGACTGCCATCTAGTGGTGGAAAGAGGCCAGGGTATCCTAACAAAAAACTGTCATAGTAGTTTGATGGTAATTTTAGTTTTACCATGGTACCATGGGAATTATTGTATAAATAATTTACCATGGTACAGCCCCCTATTTAAACATTGTTGATGTTGAGTAGTACAGTCCATAATTTAATTTCACTGACAGATAGAGAAACTTAGCACTGTGCTTCATCCATGAAACCTTAAAGGGGAATTCCGGTATTTTTAAACCTCTGGCTCTATATGTACATATTCGTCATTTATACCCCAAAATAGGTACAAAAAGTTTTGGAATTGCCCACGAGATCGCCTTAGCCGGCAGTTGTGAAATGGGCTGCTATGGCTGCAGTGTAATCCGTTGGTTGGTTATATGATATTATGCTGTCGCATTTTTTTTTTTTCAACTTCGGGTAGCTCTCTCTTTTTTCGCCATACATGTGTTTGCATCCCTGCAAATAAATGAAAAGCATTTTGAAATTGGCAATGACCCCTTCTTGCTGTACCAAAAACATACCAAACCGAACTGAAAACTGTGACCCCAAAACCGTGATATGAACCAAACCGTGAATTTTGTGAACCGTTCCACCCCTACTCTAGCAACACTGAAAAGAGTGTGGAAATGGATTCATCTAATTTACCACAAGAAGTTCAATGTTACTCAATACATGGAGGATCCAGGTAGGCCTGTGGTTAAATTACTTCAAATAACGCAGAGCTCATTTCTAGACACCCTATGCCCTATGGGATGCTGAGAAAGAGGGATATCATTTCAGTCTTTTCGATGATTTCGCTTGTAAAAGTTTGGGTATGTTTCCTTGCTCAGATTTTGTCTGGTCTATTAAAACGTGTAACACAATTGTTGTCTGTGTGTACCTGATACCTAGCTTTCTATGAATCCATCTAACTTATTGTCATCTCTCCCCAACTGACCATGCTGGAAAGAGTCAGCGTTCTGGACTGACAGAAGTACAGCTTGGTTCAGTATGCCCAGCTCCTGTAGAGGTGCCCTTGCACCTAATAAACCAGGAGACCAGAGGCAATAAAAGCTGTTGATAGTTTGCGTCCGCACCTCCACTTCAAACATTCACGGTCATGCTTGATAGTTTGTGAAGCCCTTGTGCAATTATAGAAAATTAGCCTTTTAACTGAAATTAAGAATTTATATTTACTAATTCCATACGTCTTTTAGAGGGAATTTAATGTGTAGTAAAATGAAATGAAAAAAGTGCAATAAGTGAACCTCCTCTTGCATTAGTTACATCAAGTAGGAATGGGTGGCTAAATAATTGGGTATGAAGTCAGCCATTACAGATGGTCAGTTTGGTGTTACCATGCAGGTGAAAGGAAAACATGATGCTGTGATCTAAGGAGACCTCAGAGGACCTCAGGAAGAGAGGAGTGAGTGAATCAGTCTGGGGAAGGTTAGGAAGTCATATCAAAACGATTTTGTCACGCAGTAAAGAGAGGATCAGGCTGAATCAAGCTATTATATTGGAATAGAGACGTTAATGGGACCAGTCTATCTTCTGATTTATGTATTGATTTTCTCTCCAATGTGCATGGTTGCTTTAGAACAAGCACTGATAGTCGTAGAACGGGCTGCCTCCATGAGACATCTTAATTATTGCAAAGTAGGTGTCAGGCTCCTCTCTATGATGGGGAAACACTTCAGTTTCTCTAGACACCAAAGCCACCTTCATTTTGTATATGTACCTATTTTTATACATCTGTTTAGCTAATGTGTCTATTGTTTACATGTGTGCCTATGTGTCTGTGTTTACATAACCCCAATGTAATATAACTGAACAGTATATAAATGTTTATATACTACTTTATTTAAAAAAATATAGTATCTTATAAATTTCTCTCTCTTATTATCGCAGCTTTTATTTATTTTTTTAGGATCAATGAGGTTTTCAAAACTAACATCACATTCAGCACGTGTAAGGAATTTGGACAAGCTGCAGTGGCTCTCCTTCACAATAACTGAGATGTTCTCAGACTACAAGCCTCTTAGTGGAGTTGAAGCGGCGCATGAGAGAATCATCATAACATTACCACAGTGACCGTCAATGATCTAATTCATTACCTGGCAGGAGACAGGAACGGGATTCCAGTTGCATGGCCAATGGGTTGCGCTGTTGTTAGCACCCTCAGGACTGTGAGTGTGGCCTGAAATGCCAGGAAAAAGGATGCATGAATCTTCATTCAACAATATAAATAAGTATAAAATAAAGAAATAATCTATTTCATCCATAACAATGAAATATATCTTTCATAACTCATAATATCATTATATAACTTGTATATATGCACACATATATATATATCCTAACTCACAATGCATTTACCTTTAAGTTAAGAGAAACCCTTTTTTTTTACATCTCTCGGCCTAATACATTACTAACAGGTCAATTGATGGATAATCCCACAATCACTCATGTCTCCACATTTTCTATGAAAAAGTATCCATGCGCCTAGCGCGTGCATTCCCGATCTAGACGACACTGCTGTAACCCTGTAAAACAAGAGTTTAATTTGAAGAAATGCACTTGGAATAGGCAAGTAGACAGATGAGGTGTTTTTCTTATAAACACTGTCTATCACACCGTCAGTTATGATATTCTCATGCAACATTGTGGAACAAATTAATGTCTGGAAACCTGATTTGTGTTACCATTGGTAGAGTTCTCACAGAGGCTGTCAGAGAAAAACAGCTGAGGAATAGAGAACAAAAGAAACATACCAATTTTGGCCTTCTTCTCTCATTTTCTTTATTGTGGTGTGTGAAGTGTCATCCTTAAATTCCCCTCAAAAACAATTTCTAAATTGTAGTTCTATACTCAGTATTTGCATCACCTCCAGCAAATAAACACTACCAACCATGAACTGACACAATCACTGCACCAAAAGGAAGATATCCGTGTGAGAACGGTGACGTGTGATGCTGTGGAACATCAGATTTTGCATCACTTCACGCGAATTGCCATTGACTAGGAATTCCAGATGAAAACTCTCCCCCCTCAGCTTCCGACACGTCGAGTCCTAGAGTAGCCTTTCACATGTAAATGAAACACTGGTTGGGTATTCACCTTCAAACAAGATGATTACGGACAGGCTGAAAGCAACCATGGTTGCACATTTGTCCCACTGACATTTTACTTAGGTGATGAACTTTTTAAAATCCCTACTAAATTGATAGATGTTCTTAAAGGGGACATATTTTACTCATTTTGGGCTATTTAAAACTGTTTCCAGGGGTCTTGACAAGATGTTTTTGAAGTCGATATGAAAAATAAATAAATAAATATATAGACGTTAACCATGGCGGCCGCTCCAGAACCAACACTCAGAGTCTGACCCAGAATGGGAAGAGGCAGCTGTCAATGATAACAATTCTGTGTACTTTCGTGCGTTGTGTTTGTGTGGGTGTGAGCAACGCTCTCTGCTGTAGCCTGTCTGTTTATGGCTCATGTCCATAAGCTTACTGAATACAACTTGCAGACAAGCTAGTACTGACAATTTTGTTGAGCTAGTTAGCCAATATATTATTGGATGCAACCTATTTGCATCCAAACAGCGCAGTGCAAACAACGCGATTGTACTAAAGCTAAAGTTGGCTAAAGTTTACTGAGCCGGACTAATAGTGGTTTTAATCTGGTGAACTTTATGTACATTATTTACAGGATATTTACAAGTTATGTACAGCTATTTACATATCACTTGAATGTGGTATTTGTATGTTACAACTTTGTAGCTCTCATTTACATAATTTTATGTCTGTGGACGTGTGATGTTGTTTAGATAGTATCCGGTAATTGGTGCTATCCTCCTGTATCATTTCAGTTCCACAAAAATTCTTCACGAGAATGATAACAATAAAGAGCATTCAACTTTACTCCAGCCTCTGACTTTCTCTTGAAGCCTGTTAGCTATCTGTCGATTTGTGTACAGACACACACATACTGTCAACAGTATTCAGTGGACGACAGCTTGGACAATTACCAATACATATTTAATGAATAAAATCATTTAAGATGCTAGAAAAGAATTACCCCATAAAGCATCTATTATATATGTATTAGGAACATTAAATGTTATATGCTGTTCACATGAATAAAATAAATACTGGTTGATAAATCTCTCCTTAAAGAAGCCATTTGATTTGAGTTGCAGGGTTTTATATGAGAGACCTGTAATGGTATTACTGGTTAGTACAGTTTGATATAATATTGGTTTCTTTTGATTCAGTATGATTCAAATATATTAGTTGCAAATTCAAACCTTTTTGGGAAGTTATACATATATAACAGGACATCACGGAAAACAGCACAATGTTTTGGTTTTATTTCAAACAAAGGACAGGTCAAAATGGCCAACTGCCAACTGGTCAACGGCTTTGAATGCTTTCTTTGTAAATTTAAACAATACAGCACCATTTTAGATTTTATACAAAAAATATATACCGGCAAAGTTATAAGAAGTTTGTAAATTAAATTTGTTTAAATATGTATAAGAGGTTTGTAAATTAACTGTAAATTAAATTAAAACACGTGACAGCCACTTCTGTCACAACAGGGGCTCTTCCGTCACGCCAGGGACTTTTCTTAAACTTGGCTAGCTAACTAGCTAACAGTATAGCTAACCCAGTTAGACCATAGCCTCAACAGGGAAGTTTTCACACTAACTAATTTGTAAGATATGTAGCTTACTGATTTGTAATTGTAATGTAATGTTACAGGAAGCGGTACGGAGGCTGCACAACAATGAGAACAACATCCAATGATATGATCCACAAGAAGGGTGAATGCTTGTTGTGACGGTTGCTTGTTGAAGCTAGATCGCTAGAAGTGTACAGCCTTATTATGAAACAACCAACCACTGAACAATCTGTTTCTGTTTCAACAGCGTAATCTCTCCACACAACGAGGCGGTTACAACGTCGATGCAGAAGGAGGATATTGATGTGGATGTTATCACGGGTGAGCAAAATGTTTCAAATGTAGCCTGGTGTTAAAGGCTGATATTGAGTCATAACATTAGAACCACACCAGTCATATCTAATGTGCCTTTCCAGGGCATTTTCAGGTTAGCACAACTGTCGAAGCTCTGCCAGGTTCTTCAGGGCAGGCGGAAAAATACACAGCCATCGCCCCAGGCAGCAGTCTGCCGCCTTTCAGACCGTCAACCCAGACGTCAACTTTAAGCCATTCTTTTATTATTTTGTAAATTTATTTCACTTTTTTATATTTGCATTGCAGTGTTCCCTGTGTGTGTGAGTGTGCATTACTTTCACTGGTTTGCACATGTATTTATTCATTTATTTGTATTTCACTTACTTGATTTCACTTTTTGTTCCTTACTGTCACTTTTTTTGTAAATGCAATAAACCACTTTTATAGACATAATATTGCCTACTGCTTTTAGGGGGTTGGAGTCCACTAATTATGTGCTGAAAAGAGGTTAATGTAATAAACAATTAACCGTCTAATTTTGAAATGGCTATTTCAGAATGATGATGATATGATAAGTAATCTATAGACTAGCCTATGGGCATAAATTGGGAGGAGCTAAGCTAGGCACAGAACCAATGAAATTTGTCCTAGGACATATGAATGGCCAGTAAAATCCCATTCAACGTCATCAGTCTTAGCTGGTCTTCCAATGAAATTGAAATCTATGGAGCACCTTAAGGGTCATGGTGGGGATTTTTTTATTTTTAGCTACTTTTGCGTTTCCTCGCAATACTTTTGCGTTACCTCGCAATACTTTTGCATTCCCTCACAACTTCTAATGGGCTAACCAAAAGCCTGCTACTTTTGCGTTACCTCGCAATACTTTTGCATTCCCTCGCAACTTCTAATGGGCTAACCAAAAGCCCGCTGATTGACAATGCTTGCTTGTAAGTTACTATAATTAAAAGTTTAGATGCAGCAATAATGCAATGGCAGTCTGTCTTTGGTCAGGACTGAAACAGTCCAGTTTCTAAAAAAAAAAAAATCCCCACCATGACCCTTAAGGGGCTCCGTAGAAAGCCATTACTGCATGGTGATCCCCACATGGGTCTGGCGTAAACTGCGGAAATTCCCTTTGTTCTAACAAGGTAAGTACTCTGCCCCTCATTGAAATTGATGGCAGATGAAATGAAATGACTCCCGCGCACAAACGGGTACGGAGCCGCATAATTTTATATTCGCGGGTTGTTAACTGTTGATTACTGCCGAATACATTAAGTGCCGTGGAGATTCGCGGCTCTGCTCAGAGTCTGAAACGTGGCTTTTGGTGCAGTGAATGTGAAACTGTTAGATGTAGTTCATGAAGTTTAATAGTGTCACAGGTGATGACTTCTTAAAGGGGTCATGTTATGGAAAACGGCTTATTCCTGGCCCTTATACATGTTCCACAGGTTATCGTTGACCTAAGTAAATAAAATATATAAATCATATAAATATGAAATCTGGAAGTCAACCCCTTTTTCTGTATTTTCCTTTTTCCAAAAACGGTGCCAAATCGGGCCAAAAACAGGCCGTTTCAGAAAGTAGCCCCTTTAGACGTCATAACGGGCACTTCTTAACATAATCCAACCCCTCTCAGAGCATGCCCACGCCCAGGTGAGCAACCAATCCCATTTACCTTGTCTCAAAATGCAGCTCTCAGCAGCTCTGCAAGCCGTTGCTTATGGTGCATTCCATTGTACTCGGAAATCGATAATTCCGAGTTGGTATTCCTAACTTCCAATTTAAATGTGTTCCAGTGCATCTGCTCGGGAAAACATAATCGCCCGCAGCAAACTCATGTGTGTATGGCAAGTCTCAGAATGTTACAAGCATCTAAACTCAACATCAACTACTACAGCGCCATTTAGTCAGGGGGCCAAAACTGATATTGTAACTTATGTGGACACCTCAGGGTACAAGCTGACAACCTATCCAGTGTCAATAATTGACCCCTCAACATGTATTCTAGCCAGGTTGTCAGTTTAGGAAATTATTGTTTTGTTCATTTGGTGATTGTTTTCTAAAGGTGGTAAAATCAGATTTTGTTTTTCAAAGTGCTTCCTTATTCTTCAAACCTCCTCCTGTAATTTTGAGCAAATTTGCTATATAATCCAATTCATGTGCAAACATGATCTTTAGAAAATAATAATCAATATACCAAAGGAGTATTGCACCATAGGGGGCGATGTTTTGTCAGCACAGCTGTGGAATGAGGCATGAAACAACATTTCCAGTGAAGATGATCACAGCAGGTGTCAACAGTCTGAACAGAGTAATGTATTTCAGATGATATATTTTATTTGTCTATTTGTCTACAAACAAAACCATCTACCGCTACTTCTACCACCAAATGTTGGCAGAAAAAGGTAGGCAACGCTTTTTCCCAACTAGCTAAACTTCAAAGCTAAGCTACTGTACTTTCATACATACTACGAATGTGAATGAATGTGTACTGGGGATATATGTTGATAATTTATTTGCTGCACAGCCTACTCTACAGTCTGCTAGATAAAAGTGTTAGCCAGCCTGTCAGCAAGCCAACTCATCTTATGTCAGATGACATTGTGGTGATCCATGTTTTTATTTTTCTCCTCATAAGATGCAATCAGGCTAGAGTAGTGATAGACATTTTTTGCCTTGCAGATGAGCTAACATGGAGCCAGAGGGAGCTGTAAGCCTAGAATCCAAAACGAGGCAAAAAGCAAGTGATGTAAATTGGCAAAAATGTTTTATTTGTCAAAATGACTATGGAAAATACAGCAAAGATAAACAGCTAAGAAAACCATCTGAGGATGGGCTGAATTGTATAAGACTTAGAGCAAGTGAAAGGGCAAGATACAAAGATGTAGAGTATGCTGATACTCTGGACAGAATTTGTGAATTTCTGGACACAGAAATCGACAACGTAAAATGGCACAAAACATGCTATGCTGCTTTTACCAATGTTACGTTCATTGCTCGTCTGAAGAAGAGCTTTGAAAGTGCTCAATTGGAACCTGCAAGCAACTTCTGTCCCCGCTCCACTAGACATTCAGTACCTCCAGTCACTTGGGAAAAATGTATTTTTTGTCAAAAAGATAAGCCTGGGGACAAACTTCGTAACATCCAGGTCTTGAGTACATCTGAAAAGATTCTTCACCTAGCTCAGCAAGACACAGAATTACGAATAAGGCTTGCAGGAGTCAATGACTTGATCGCCGCAGAAGGCAAATACCATCTTATCTGCTATACGGCATTCTTAAGGAAGTTTCAGAGCACTTCATCAGGAGAAAATGATCCATACTCCATCTGTTTACACAATGTGGCAGATGAGCTTAGAGCAGGGATTGCCAGAGGTGAAATATACTCCTTGAAAACAGTTTGGGAAAGATACTGTAAACTTCTTGAAGACTTTGACTTAGATCCAGGAATATACAAACCTCAGCGTTTCAAGACAAAGCTTGACAAGTTGCTTCAGGGAAAAGCAATATTTGTGCATTCACTAAAACCAAATGATCCCATTATGATATTTCCTGAAATGACTACTGAGGCCGCTCTCTTTAACATGAAGAAAATAATGGATGATGTACATGATGATGCTCAAGGGGTGACTATGGCTAGCTGTGGAACTGGCAAGGACACTCAGATACTGAGTTGGCTGTATTGGGTGTCATTAAAGATCAAGGCAGATATCAGGGAGTCCCCGAGACATGATGTTATCGGAGGGATAGATCAGCATCATGTGGAAGAAGTTGTGCCTGATAGTCTGTACATGTTGTTACGACTCCTTTGCATTGGTGATGGTGACCCAGAAAACGAGAGTGAAGAAACCTTTAACACAAAGCTACTCAGCATTGCTCAAGACATTGTTTTCCTGGCATCTGGTGGACGGAAACCAACACCAAAACACATTGGTATTGGAGTTACTGTACACCAAGCTACACGCTCAAAGGGTTTAGTGCAGTTACTTCATGCTGCTGGGCACAGCATAAGCTATGAGTCAGTGTTGAGAACAGATACTACAATGGCAAATGAGGCCCTTAAGAGATACTTTGAGAATGATGAAGTATATGTTCCATTGAACTTTGTCAATGCAAGCCTCCCTGGATACATCATGTATGCAAATGACAACATTGACATAAATGAGGAGACCCTTGACGGGAAAGGAACATTTCATGCCTCCCAGACTGCTGCTTTGAGACGAAGTAAACCTCCAGAAGAAATCCCAAAAATAAATCTGAAATCTGGAAGGTCAAAGTCAGTCTCAGTTCCACCAGGACTGTTTGAACTTAGGGATGCTAAAATGGGATCACAAAAGCCCCCCCCAAAATTTCATGCATCCATTTCACCAGAAATGTATGATGCCGACACAGAAATAAATGTAAACATCACTAAACAATCAAAGAGCCGAGATCTTGCCTGGATTATATGCAGACTACAGAACACAGACAATCAGGTTGTTCCATCTTGGAGTGGCTTCAACCACCTTATGACAAAATCAGATCACGCAAAAACAGTAGCTGGACTGATGCCCATCATAAATTCTCCAGCACATGACTATGACACTCTTTGGACAGTTTTACAGAACTGCCACAAAATGACTATAAAACTGGGCCAAAGGTATACAGTCATAACCTTTGATTAGCAGCTCTACTGCAAAGCAAAAATGCTCCAGTGGCACCACCAAAAACAGTGTGAGGATATAGTTATTGTCTTGGGTGGCTTTCATGTGCAGATGAATTTTTCAAAGGTCATTGGTCAGCATCTTGGTGATTCTGGACTGAGGGACATTTTTGAGGAAAGTGGTGTGTTTGGAAAGAACACAGCTGAAAACATCATGAAGGAAAGGGATGGAACCGTGTAGCCCGTGCACACAAACTTGCATTTGAAGCACTTTGGAGAATAATGTGGCCAACATTTCTACAATGGATGGATGACAATGACCACACAATAGGCAACAGTTGCTTTGAGTTGGCAGATGCAGTCTCAGAACACATACGATGTGGAGAAATTGAAGCAGCTGCAGCAAGCTATGAAGATCTTGTGCTAAAAGTTGGAGAGGTCCAGGATCTACTTGCAGAGTTTGACAAGGCTAATGAAAACAAACCAACCTTTACCTTCTGGCGACAATACATGGATCTTGTGTCTATTCTCCTGGCATTCACACGGGCTCTGAGATGTGGTGACTGGAAGCTGTACATGTCAGCCTTCAAGCGCATGATGCCCTGGTTTGCCGCTTATGATCACACCCATTACACAAGATGGGGTGCTGTATTCATAGCAGACATTTATAGTGAAATGTCAAATAAATATTCTAGATTTCTGTCTGGACATTTAAGTACTACAATTTCACACTACAAGCTTTAAACTTGGCAAGACTCATGCCCCTAGATTGGGGTACTGATTGATACAGGTTTTGGGCTACTATCTTGTGTTTCCAAGTTGATATTCACTTTAAAAACTGGTTCTCTTTAGGCGGGGATTGATTTTTACATGTTCTAGCCCTATTTGCTTTTACACTGTTATGTAGATTTTCATTCTGACACTTCTGTAGACATCCCTTTAGTGTAATCTTTCATTTGATACCATGTTTGTGTATGTGGTCCTTGTGGTTGTGGAGATATTTGACATTTATTGTGGGCAGGTCGTGTTAAGCAGGAAACCTGAAAATTTGCCTAAAATTGCTTCCAAAACTCACACAAATATTTTTTCAGGTTGACAACCACCCTAGAAGTTCACCTATAGGTCCCTTCTAACTAAAAAAATGGGTTGTCATCTTGTACCCAAACATGTCCGCAAAAGTCTTAACGGAAGCACTTTTCAGAATTGGCCCCCTGACTAATTAGTGAATAGAATCGGCGCATATCACATTTGGACACCGTATTTTCCAAGTACACTAGAATGCACCATTACTTTGCGACCAGTGAAGCTAAAACAACAACATATCTACAGCCATATACCAACTCTCCAGTTATTTTATAGGATGCAGGTAGCAACATAGATCCCTGCACAGTCTCCCAACACGCGAAAATGCCAGGACAGAGCGGATTAATTTTATTTTTAAAAGGAACCCCGACTATTAAGACGTGTAGGCCTTAATATGCTATAATTGCCCTCTCCTACTAAAATACATTGTTAGAAACACATTAAATATTTTAATTACTTTAAAAAACGTTTAATACATATTTTGACTTACGGAGGTTGCGCAATGCACTCTGAGTCGATGATGTAAATTGGTTGCGCTTGTTGCTGTTTCTACCGGCGAGAGAGAGAATACTAATAGAGAGAATCGAGAGAATACCAATACAATGCCACACTGTGCTGCTTTTGGCTGTAGTTTTCAGTCGAAAGGTAACAAGGGAAGTGATGTAAGTCTCCATAGCTTTCCTAGCGATAAGAAGAGGAGAAAGGAGTGGGAAGGTGCTTGTGGACGAATACAGCTTCCTAAAGACCTGTGGCTGTGTTTGCGCCACTTCTCTCCTGATGCATTTGATTCATTTAGTCGACCACACCTGCTAAAAGACCTCACAGGTGCTGCTGGTTATAAGCAAAGACTAAAACCAAATGCCGTGCCTACAGTTTTCTCCCACAAGGAGTCTAAACGCCCTCGGATAGCGAGTGAAATACACTCTAAGAAACGTCAAAGACAGGAGACGCTGGATGCTCTCACGCTAGGATGTAAACAACCCGCTCCTGCAGTTGCAGCCTCTGAAGGCGAACCATCGGACACGACCCTGATCATGGAGGAACCTGACAATCCACCACTTCAGCAATCCGTAAGTGTACAGTGTTCTCCAAGTAAAAGCGATGCAGCAACTCAGACGGATATACAGTAGACACGTCGGATGCAGTGGTACAGTGGCCAGCAGATGTGCGCTATCCGGTAACTACGGACCATGTTTATGCAGGTAAACATGAAATTGAGTTGGTAGAGGAGGATTCAAGATTCAAGATTCAAGAACTTTATTTGTCACATACACACACAGGGTGTGTATTGAAATGAAAAAGTGGCAATGCTCAACGGGAATGTGCAAAAGGGCAACAGTACACAGTATTTACAATAAAAAAAACAACTAGCACAATATTTACAGTATTACAGTAATTACAGTAAGAGCTCTTATATCAAAAAGCAACACATTATATACAGTAAGAGCACTTTGGAAATGAAAATATAGAAGTAAGGGAAATCGTATGAATGTAATATACTATAAATTATGTGTAGTCATTACCTAAGTGTGTGTGGGTGTGGGTGTGTGTAAGAGGCGCAGTGTGTGGGTCCTGGTGAGGTCAGAGTTCACAGTCCTGATGGCCTGAGGAAAGAAACTCCGTCTCAGTCTCTCTGTTTTGGCAGCGTGACTACGGACGGAGGCGCTTGCCTGACCGCAGCAGCTGAAACAATCCGTTGTTGGGGTGGTGAGGATCCTTCATGATCCTGCAGGCTCTGGTTCTGCACCTCCTGCAGGGTGGGGAGTGTAGTTCCAATAGTGCGTTCAGCCGAACACACTACTCTCTGCAGAGCCTTCCTGTCCTGAGTGGAGCTGTTGCCAAACCAGACAGTGATGCTTCCTGTCAGGATGCTCTCTACAGCTCCAGAGTAGAAAGACTGAAGGATCCTCCGGGAGACTTTGAATTTCCTCAGCTGCCTGAGGTGGTAAAGGTGCTGCCTCGCCTTTCTCACCATAGTGTCAGTGTGTGTGGACCATGTAAGATCTTGGACTCCCAGGTATTTATACCTGTTCACCCTCTCCACAGTAGTCCCATTGGTGTTGAAAGCTGAACTATAATCAATGAACAGCAGTCTCACATAGCCCCCGTCTGGCTGTCAAGATGAGAGAGTGTGGTGTGCAGTACCTGGGAGACAGCATCATCTGTGGATCTGTTTGGACGATAAGCAAACTGCAGCGGGTCCATGGAGCAAGGGAGGAAGGCACAGATGTAGTCATTTATCAGCCTCTCAAAGCATTTCATGACCACCGAGGTGAGGGCCACCGGTCAGTCGTCATTCAAGCATGATGGAGAAGCATTCTTGGGCACAGGGACAATAGTGGATCTCTTGGAGCAGGCGGGGACCACAGACTCAGCCAGGGAGATGTTGAATATAGTGGTGAACACTGGAGCTAGCTGATTAGCACAGGTCTTCAGTACTCGCCCAGATATGCCATCTGGACCAGCAGCTTTCCTGGTGTTCACCCTCGTCAGAGCCCTCCTCACACTGTGCTCGGTCACAGAGAGTGTGTGTTCATCCCCAGCGGTAGAATTCACTTCAGCTACGCTAACAGTGTTGTTGTTAGCCAGCGAGCTAGCGCTGTTGTTGCTAGCCTCAAACCGTGCATAAAATGAGTTCAGGTCGTCCGCTAGGGATGCGTCGGCACTCACAATTGCGGGGGGTCTACCCTGGTAGTTGGTTATAGTCCGTAGCCCCTGCCATAGGTGTCTGGTGTCACGCTGCTCCATCTGCGACTCCACTCTGTCTCTGTACCTCCTCTTGGCCTCCTTCACCGCCCTTCTCAGTCCATAGGACGCTGCCTTGTGCTCGTCCATGTTGCCGGATACAAGACCGGAGTTATAGGCAGCAGTGCGGGTGTTCAAAGCGTCGCGGATGGATCTATCAACCAGAGGTGGAAGAAATGAATTACAAGTACTCTCGTTACTGTAATTGAGTAGCTTTTTCGTGTACTTGTACTTTTTTGAGTATTTTTCAAAGTCAGTAATTTTACTTTTACTTAAGTATGGTTTGAATGAAGTAAAGTAGTTCGCTACGTTTGTACATCCATCCGTTACTGAGTAAATTATTTAAAATGATCAAAGGAATATTGCGAGCTAGAAAAAAAATTGCCAATTGTTTTCAAATGGTAATAGTATATACTTTTGACATCCTTCATTTTATGACATACAGATGCCTTCGCTCAGCAATAAATGAACCAAGTTCCTACTGTACAATAATTTCCTCTCTTCCTTTTTCAGTTTATTGCATGGGATACATGTAACCATAGCAAAATTAGTTTATTATAAAGATCAACAACAACAAAAGTAACTTTTACTCTGAGTACTTTTTAAGTGAGCTACTTTTTACTTTTACTTGAGTAAAATTTCAGTCAAGTAACAGTACTTCTACTTGAGTAGGATATTTCAGTACTCTTTCCACCTCTGCTATCAACCCACGGTTTTTGGTCAGGAAAGGACCTAACTGTTACCGTAGGGACGATGGTGTCCGCTAGCGTTGCTATGAAGCTCGTTACTACTTCCGTAAACTCGCTGACGTCCCTGGAACTGGATTGGAACATGTCCCAGTCGACGTCACACAGAGCGTCCTGTAGCTCAGCCTCTGATTGGTCAGACCACCGCTTTACGTCCCTCGCCACTACCGCTTCCTGTGCTATCCTTTGTTTATACTCCGGTAACAGGAAAATGGCAGCATGGTCTGATTTGCCGAATGGAGGGAGAGAGACAGCCTTGTAGCCTCTCTTGAATGGCGCATAGCAGTGGTCCAACGTTCTTTCCCCTCTGGTAGCACAGGTAATGTGCTGGTGAAAGTTCGGCATGACTTTCTTTAGGTTCGCACTATTAAAGTCCCCAGCCAGCACCATAGCCGCGTCGGGATGCTTGTTCTGATGCCGACATAACACATCCTGTAGGTCCGATAGTGTTACGTCGGTGTCCGCTTGTGGTGGTATGTAGACGGCTGTGGTGATGACCGAGCTGAACTCCCGGGGAAGGTAGAATGGACGGCATGAGATCGTCAGATGTTCCAGGTTCGACGAGCAGGAACGAGAAAGAGTCTTAATGTCCTTGGGGTTGCACCACTTGTTGTTGGTCATGAAGCAAACCCCTCCACCCTTAGATTTGCCAGAGTCTTCTGTTCTATCAGCACGGAAAACAGAGAAGGACTCCATTGGGCCATATGCCATTGGGCATATGGCTCGATCCGGCAATGTTTTCTCCTCTGTCTCCCCGTAGATGCGTCTCCACTGTTCTTGTTGTGGCTCGCTTGTACGATCTCTGCCGGCCACGCTGGGTCGATGGAAAAACCTTTATTTTGCGCCAAAGTTAATGTCCAAAAGTGTGCTACGTTCGTATGATGTTAGTGCCGATGTGTTTGTGCAAAAAAAGATATTAAAAACACACACAAAAACTAAAAAAACGCACAATCTCCACGGAGCTACCACAATGGCATCTAGACACGACCGCGCCATCTTGAAGACCTGGACAGGCCTGGACTGGCCACACAGTCATGTGTGTACAGGGAGTACAGTAGGGGGCTGAGGACGCAACCCTGGGGGGATCCTGTGTTCAGGGTGAGGGGGTTGGAGGTGTGTCTGCCCACCCTAACCACCTGGGGTCTGGCGGTCAGGAAGTCCAGGATCCAGGCACACAGGGGGGTGTTCAGTCCCAGCTCACTCAACTTTCCAGCCAATCTGGAGGGGACTATGGTATTGAAGGCTAAACTATAATCAATGAACAGCAGTCTCACATAGCCCCCCCTCTGGCTGTCCAGATGAGAGAGTGTGGTGTGCAGTACCTGGGAGACAGCATCAGATGGTGAATTTAGAGAGGAGAGTCAGCCACGGTACAGACAATCTCATCTGGAATACAGTGTAAATTCATCTGAGCCCTCTCAAAGCACCCAGCAATCACAAGCTTCAACAGACACCCATAAAGAAGACATGCTTTTTTTTAGTTTTTCAGGAACCGTTTAAACAATTTCTTCAGCATTGTTTAAAGTGTGGCTCATTGATTGTCAAGGAAGATATGAAGGAGATGCAAAATGAAGGATCACAGTTAACATTAGAACATGTGCTAACAGCTGTAGTTACAGATGGCAGTCTCAGCCTACTCTGAGTGGGACCAAAGGGACAGGAAACCTGCTTTTGGCAGCATCAGTTTTCTTCAGTGGCATCCATTTTGCTAAATTTGAACAGTTCTATAGTAACATGAACCTCAAAACAATAAGCGAAGACACATACACAAGACTGAGGAAGAAGTTTGTGTTTCCTGTTATTGAAAAAACATGGACCAAAGAGCAGAGTGCAGTGTTAACTACTATGAAATCACGAGAAGCAGAAGGTGTGCTCTGTGGAGATGGCCGGTGTGACTCTCCAGGCCACTCAGCCAAATACTGCACGTACACCTTTTTAGATGTGTAGAGTCAAAAGTTTGTGGAGGTTTCAAGGAAGCTCTTAAAAACTATAGAAGAAAATGGAGTGAAGGTCTCTACCATCTCCACTGACAGACATCCACAAATTGTCAAAGAAATGAGGGTCTGTCATCCAGAAAAACTCGACGAATTTGATCCCTGGCATGTGGCAAAAGGAGTGTCAAAAAAACTGGCCACTGCAGCTAAAAGGAGGGAATGTGAAGGCCTGGGAGAGTGGATTCCATCCATTATAAATCATTTGTGGTGGAGTGCACAAAACTGTGATGGTGACGCTGAGGTGTTGAAAAAGAAGTGGGTATCAGTAATACTGTGGAAGGCCATTAGTGCAAATAACGTCTCGAAAGTAATTTTTGATGTGTCAATGCGTAAGAATTTTAGGCGTGTTAACACATCACAATTGAACGTGTTGACACGCCTAAAATTCTTACGCATTGACACGTCAAAAATTAATGTGTTAACACGTCATGTAGATTTTCTACACCTTAAGACGTCAAATTTTGCCGTGTTACCTGTCACAGCCAACGGATTGTTCCATTCTAGTGATGTCTACTTTCTAATAGGGGTGTTAGAAAGGAAGCCTGAGTTACTGGTTACTATACTATTACATTAAATGATCCTATTAACACTAGAAGCCTCGTTTGGGGTTTTCTGTTGCAAATATTTCTGTTCAAATAAAGAGTATGAGGCCCCTAGTCCATGACTTCCGAAATATGCTTTGAGTTTAAGAGTTTAAAGCCTGTGTTCCAGAGCGTACTGTGGTTTACCTCAATGAGCAGAAAGTAACCACTCTACAGCAAGCCGCTTCCTTAGCTGATGAGTTTACACTCACACACAAAGCAGTGTTTGCCAAACGTGATTCTTCTCCTCACAAGTTTTCTGAGAGGGCCAATGACAAGCATGCCCCACGCGTTTCAGCCCCCCGGCCAGAAAAGCAGTGTTTTTACTGTCACAAGCCTGGCCACCTTGTGGCTGAATGCATTACATTGAAACGACAGCAGCAAGCAGCAGCCCAAAAGCAGCCCAAAGGGGTAGGGCTGATAAAAACTGAGTTTGCTGGGGATCAGTCTGCTGTTCAGAAAGTGCCTGATGACTGTTTTAAGCCATTCATTTTTGTTGGTTATGTGTCTCTCACAGGGAAACCGGAAGATCAGCGTCCAGTTACAGTGTTGCGTGACACTGGCGGCTCTCAGTCCTTCATCCTGTCCAGTGTGTTGCCTTTGGGTGAAGAGTCTGCCTGTGATATGAGCACAATAGTCAGAGGTATCGGAATGAGTTTTGTGCCTGCTCCCCTCTATCGCGTGCATGTGAAGTCGGGCCTTGTCACTCTTTTTTTCCCAGTACCTGTTCGCTCCTGTTTCCCGATCGATGGTGTTGATTTTATCATGGGGAATGACATAGCTGGGGGTAAAGTGTACCCTACACTTGAGGTTGTTGATGTTCCCATTCTAGTGTCTAAGCATGATGATTTAGTCCAACGCCATCCAGGGGTGTTCACTGCTAGCGTTTTGACCCGAGCACAAGCCAGAAAGCAGGTCCAGGAGGTTGATTTGTCAGATACACTGTTTGCTCCTGCCCTACTCTGGTGATGGGGGTGAATCAGAGAACCGTGTCTCTCAGGTACCTGAGAGTGTGGTTGAGCCTGTTGCTGCTAGTGTGTCCATGCCACTGACTCGTGCACAACAAAGTGATCCATCATTGACCAAGTGTTTTTCCGCCGCTACTGCTGACACCAAGTGTGGCGAAAAGCAGGCCTTTCTTATTGATGATGGCATGTTGATGCGCAAGTAGGTTTCACAGCCAGGTGATGCAGGTGAAGGCTGGGGTACTGTTTTTCAGATAGGTCTTCCCATCGGCTGCCGGCAGCATGTACTGGCTTTAGCGCATGAACATCTGTGGTCCGGTCATCTGGGTGTAAAACCTATGACCGTATCCTGAAACACTTCTTCTGGCCAGGGATGAAAGCTGATGTAGTGCGCTTCTGTAAAACCTGCCGCACCTGTCAGGTTGTGGGAAAACCAAACCAGGTAGTGCCTCCAGCCCCTCTGTGTCCTATCCCTGCCTGTGGTGAACCTTTTGAGCGTGTTCTGGTAGACTGTGTAGGTCCGTTGCCCCGAACAAAGTCTGGGAACCAGTTCCTCTTGACTGTGATGTGCGTTTCTACCCGGTTCCCTGAGGCAATTCCTCTCAGGAAGATTACTGCTCCAGCTATCACTAGAGCTCTGACAAAGTTCTTTACCACCTTCGGGCTTCCCAAAGTTGTGCAGACAGACCAGGGAAGTAATTTCCTTTCTAAAACCTTTAACCAGACTTTGCAGTCTCTAGGTGTCTCCCACTCTGTGTCCAGCGCGTACCACCCAGAATCGCAAGGTGCACTTGAACGTTGCCATCAAACTCTGAAGTCAATGTTGAGAAAGTACTGTCATGATACAGGTAAAAACTGGGATGAAGGGGTTCCCTTTGTGCTGTTTGCCATCCGTGATGTTAAACAGGAGTCCCTCGGGTTCAGCCCGGCTGAACTAGTGTTTGGTCATAACGTGCGTGGCCCTATGAAAGTGCTGAAGGAGCGGTTCCTGTCTGGTCCTCCTAGTGAACTTAATGTGACAGATTTTGTATCTCGGTGTAGGGTTGGTTGGTGTAGGTTGCGGTGTGCCTCCACATTGACGAAAGAGGCTCTCTCTTCCTCCCAGAGCAGTATGAAGAAGCGGTTCGACAAGAAAGCAGTTGTGCGTCAATTTCAGCCTGGGGATCAGTGCCTGGCTCTGCTCTCACTGCCTGCTTCTCGGGGCCATATGTTGTGGAAAGCAGGGTCTCCAATACTGATTATGTCATCTACACGCCTGAGCGGAGAAGGAAGAAACGTTTGTGTCATATCAACATGTTGAAATCCTATCATTCCAGGGAAGCTGTTCCGAGAAGCAGGGAACCATTTCGGGGATCACTACCGCTGGTAAGCAATCTGTCTCTCTAGTTTGCGAGGAGACTGTACCAGATGATGGTTTGGCAGTGTTTTCTGATGGTCAGCAGTGTGGCAGGTTGTCTAACTCTGAGTTTCTGTCTACTATTGAATCAGAACTGGTTTATCTGTCAGAGTGTCAGCGGGATGATGTGGTCCAGTTACTCCTATCCCACTCTGTTTGGTGATGTGCCATCTTGTACCAATGTTCTCCAGCATGACATTGATGTTGGGTCTGCCGTGCCCATTAAACAGCACGCTTATCGTTGTCCTGTTGGAAAGAGGGAGATAATGAGAAGGGAGGCTGAGAACTTGCTAGAGAATGGTTTAGCTAAGCTTAGCCACAGTCCCTGGAGCTCCCCGTGTTTGTTAGCTCCAAAGGTTGATGGTACACCCCGTTTCTGCACAGATTTCCGAAAAGTCAATGTAGTTACTGTACCGGACTCCTTTCCCTTACCCCGTGTTGAAGACTGTATTGACAGCATCGGCCCAGCTACAGTTATCACCAAGCTAGAGCTATTGAAAGGATACTGGCAGGTCCCTTTGACTCCCAGAGCTTCTGACATCTCTGCCTTTGTGACGCCTGACCACTTCTTGCAATATACCGTGATGGCTTTTGGCATGAGGAATGCGCCTGCTACTTTTCAGCGCCTGATGCAGTTGGTGTTAGGGGATGTGCCTTATTGCAAGGTGTATCTTGATGATGTGGTGGTGTATTCAAATGTCTGGAAAGATCATATTTCCAGTCTGGCAGTTGTGTTTAAACGGCTTGCTGAGGCGTCGTTGACCCTTAACCTGGCTAAATGTGAGTTTGGTAAGGCCACTGTTACCTACCTGGGGAAACAGGTTGGGCATGGTCAGGTCCGTCCGGTAAATGCAAAAGTTGCAGCGGTGCTGTCTTATCCAGCTCCCACTACCAGACGTGAGCTCCGTCGCTTCCTAGGCAGGACCGGTTACTACCGATGTTTCTGTAAGAATTTCTCTGTGGTAGTAGCCCTGCTGTGCCTTTTATGTGGAACGGGGAATGTCAGAATGCCTTTGAGGCCGCAAAGTCTCTCCTATGCAGTGCTCTTGTTTTGGCTGCTCCTGCCTTCACTCTTCCCTTTAAACTAGAGTTGGATGCCAGCGCTTCAGGAGCTGGCGCTATGCTGCTGCAGGACGGTGAGGGAGGGGTGAGCCACCCAGTGTGTTACTTTTCTGTGAAGTTCAAGCGTCACCAACTGAACTACTCGACCATTGAAAAGGAGACGCTAGCTATGCTCCTTGCCCTCCAACATTTCGAGGTGTATGTTGGTTCCAGTCCGTCTCCGGTGATTGTGTACACTGACCATAACCCTCTTGTCTTTCTGTCTCAAATGTACAACCACAACCAGCGGCTGATGCGCTGGGCTTTGTTGGTGCAGGGTCTTAACATAGAGATTCGGCACAAGAAGGGAGCAGACAACGTCGTGGCTGACGCACGATGATACGCTGTCCCGTGGGTGAGATATTCTATCCTTCACTATATCAGTTGCTACTGATCTGTCGAGGTGGGTCCTGGGTAGGTTATAATCATGTGGTTGTAAGTGAGAATGTGATGTATTGCACTTTAGGGTGACAAGCCGGGAGGGGCTTGTTTTTATGGGGGGGGGGTGTTACGGCCCTGTGGCCTGGGTGTAGGTGTGTGTGTTCTGTTCTGCCTCTTTTCAGGTTCCGCCCTCTTCCGTCCTGCTCATTGATGGCACCCGTGTCCAATGATGAGCTGGCTGGGATAAATACCTGAGGAGAGCTGCAGTCGGGGCCAGTGGGCCATTTTGGCAGTGTGTGGAACTGCGTGTGGCAAGTTTGCCAAATACCTTTGAGAGACTTAGGCCAAATCCCAATCCTTATTTGTACCCCTATGGCTTCGGCTTGGCCCTACCCCTTGGCCCTCGCTATCGAGGGCCAAGGGGTAGGGCTAGAAAATATCTCCCTAAGTATTGGGATCGCACTTCGACGCTGATACGTCATCGATAAGCAGATGGGACGAGTTTGTTGTCGGAGATTACTATGGCAACAATGGTATTATCACAGTGACATTTGCCGTTCATCTGATGGAGATAGAAAAGCATGGACACTCGCGATTCGTTCACAACTTATACGTTTCACGCTACCAATCGATCAAACAAGTCATCAAATAAAAAAGACCACTGCTTCATTACCAGTCCACTTCATGACAGAATAGCGTTAGCGGTGCTCTGTAGTCTAGCAAGCCGCTCCTAACGTTACCCTGCCAGTCTGCACTGATATTAGAGGAGCCGTAACAAGTGCAGCAACTTCGCTGCTGGACTTTAGTTATATTTCATCATATACCATCAAAGGGGGAAATGCGACATGTAAATATGTCAAAATGCGGGACTGTCATGCACAAATCAGCCTAAAACAATGTTGTAACGTAACTAACTAACGAAGTAGAGACATCGGCATATTAGCGATTTTTTTGTTATGCTTTTTATAAAGAAACGGTCCATAATACATTGAAACGACATTAAACTAAGATAATACCACGGTTGGAATATTTTTTAACTCTTTATTAACAAAGAAAATACTACATTTGTGGTTCACTTCGGATGGTAGCGTAGCGGTCCCCATGATCTTCCTGTTACTTCCAGAGATTCGCAGGGCATTCTGGGTAGCTGTTATGGTTACGATCGAGTTCAGGACCCAAATGCAGAAAACCCGGACACAGAGACGAAGGTTGAGGTGAACTGGTTTACTGGTGAGATACGAACAAACAAGCAGGGGAGACAGACTGGTGCAGGCGTGGATGTGGAGACAGGCAGGCAGGATGACAAGCGGGGAGCCAGGAGACGGACAGGCAGGCAGGCAGGGTAACAGGCAAGGGAACCGGGGAGGAGGCTGGATCTGGGTAGGAAAACAAGGTTTAGACAGGCAAAGGGAACTTTGAGATTAATCCACAAAGCGGCCGAGAACGAGACTGACGGGGCAGTACAAACGACGATCTGGCGATGAGTGGATGGAAAGCCGGGGTTCTTAAGCTGCAGGGTTGATGGGTTGATGGAAGGCAGGTGTGTGGGGTAGAGCAGGTGATGGGGATGAGTGGTTGATGATGGGAGGAGCCGGAACCAGGAGCCACACCCGTCGAACACACAGACAGACAGAGACAAACAGGGAGAAACTAGTAGGCAGGGGAGGAGGACCTGACAGTACCCCCCCCCTCTACGGACGCCACCTGGCGTACGCCTGGGACCATCTGGATG
This sequence comes from Hoplostethus mediterraneus, assembly GCA_034670385.1. Classification (NCBI taxonomy): domain Eukaryota; kingdom Metazoa; phylum Chordata; class Actinopteri; order Trachichthyiformes; family Trachichthyidae; genus Hoplostethus; species Hoplostethus mediterraneus. The sequence continues at coordinate 2,437,427 of JAXDDW010000064.1, forward strand.
CCGGTGGTTAAAATCGCGGATGAGCGACGGGTCCAGGATCTGGGCCCGCGGGATCCAGGATCGCTCCTCCGGACCATAACCCTCCCAGTCCACCAGGTACTGGTATCCCCGACCACGGCGGCGCACGTCCAGGAGTTGCCGGACGGTGTAGGCAGGGTGGTCGTCAATCATTCTGGGAGGAGGGGGAGCAGGGGTAGGGGGGGACAGGGGACTGGAGGAGACAGGTTTAATTTGGGAGACATGAAAAGTGGGGTGAACACGAAGGGAGGGGGGGAGTCTCAGACGGACAGCACAGGGGTTGACGATGGCCTCTATTTCGTACGGCCCCACGAAACGGGGAGCCAGCTTCCTCGAGTCCACCTTCAGAGGTAAGTCCTTAGCCCGAAGCCATACTTGCTGCCCCGGGGTGTAGGTGGGAGCTGGGATGCGGCGGCGGTTGGCCTGGGTTTGGGACCGGGTCGACGCCCGGAGTAGGGCAGTGCGGGCACGCCTCCAAATCCTCCGGCATCTGCGAATATGAGCCTGAACCGAGGGTACCGCAATCTCCTCCTCCTGCGAAGGGAACAGAGGGGGCTGGTACCCAAGAGAGCAGAGGAAGGGGGACAACCCAGAGGAGGCGTTGACGAGGGTGTTGTGCGCGTATTCCACCCAGGGAAGCTGGGAGCTCCAGGAGGATGGATTGGCGGAGGCGATGCAACGGATTGCAGCCTCCATCTCCTGGTTGGCACGCTCCGATTGCCCGTTAGTCTGAGGATGGAAACCTGAAGACAGGCTGATGGTGGCGCCCAGGGCCTTACAGAATGCCTTCCATACCTGGGAGGTGAACTGGGGTCCCCGATCAGAGACGATGTCGGCGGGGATGCCGTGGAGGCGGAAGACGTGGTATACCATGAGGTCAGCGGTCTCCCCGGCCGATGGCAGCTTGGTGAGAGGGATGAAGTGGGCGGCCTTAGAGAAACGGTCGATGATAGTGAGGATGGTGGTCATACCTTTGGACGGAGGGAGGCCGGTGACGAAGTCTAAGGCGATGTGGGACCAAGGACGGGTGGGTACAGGCAGGGGGCGGAGCAACCCGGCGCAAGGCTTATTGGAGACCTTGTTCCGGGCACAGACCGAACATGCTGAGACGAAGTCCCGGGTGTCAGCGTCTATAGATGGCCACCAGAAGTGCTGGCGGAGGAAGGCGAGCGTCCGGGAGATGCCGGGATGACAGGTGAGTCGGGTGGAGTGAGCCCACTGGAGCACCTGGGAACGGACAGGGTCAGGGACAAACAGCCGGTTAGGTGGACCATTACCTGGGTCGGGTTGTAGTGCCTGGGCCTGTCTAATCCGAGCCTCGATCTCCCAGGTGACGGCGGCGATGAAACAGGAGGGTGGTAGGATGGGCTCCGGATCCGCATTGTCCTCCCCTGCAGCGTAGACACGGGACAGGGCGTCGGGCTTGAGGTTGCGAGAGCCTGGGCGGTAGGATAAGGTGAAGTTAAAACGACCCAGGAATAGCGCCCAACGGGACTGGCGTGGGTTCAGACGCTTTGCCGTCTGAAGGTAGGTGAGGTTGCGGTGGTCAGTCCAAACTATGAAGGGCTGAGCAGCTCCCTCCAGCCAGTGACGCCACTCCTCCAGGGCCCAGACGACGGCGAGGAGCTCCCGGTTCCCCACATCATAATTCCTCTCCGCGGGTGACAGCTTGCGGGAGAAGAAGGCACAGGGATGCAGCTTGCTGTCGGCCGGAGATCTCTGTGAGAGCACCGCCCCAGCCCCGGTCTCCGAAGCATCCACCTCCACAACGAACTGTAAGGTGGGATCAGGCTGGATGAGGACAGGAGCAGAGCTGAAACGGCGCTTAAGCTCTCCGAGAGCCGTCTCCGCCTCCGGGGTCCAGCGGAACTGAATGGAGGTGGAGGTGAGGGCCGTGAGTGGGGCTGCGACGTGGCTATAGTTCCTGATAAACCTCCTATAGAAATTGGCGAACCCCAGGAATCGCTGCAGTTGTCTCCGGTTGGTGGGCGTCGGCCACTCTGCCACGGCGGAAACCTTGGCCGGATCCATGCTGACCTGGTCTTGGGCGATGATGTAGCCCAGGAAAGACACCCTGGGGACGTGGAATTCGCACTTCTCAGCCTTTACGAAGAGCCTATTCTCCAGAAGGCGCTGGAGTACCTGGCGGACGTGTTGCTCATGCTCGGTGGGGTTCTGGGAGAAGATGAGGATGTCGTCTATGTACACGAACACGAACCGATTGAGCATATCCCGGAGCACATCGTTCACCAAGGCCTGGAAGACCGCAGGGGCGTTGGTCAGCCCGAACGGCATCACCTGGTACTCGAAGTGCCCCAGTGGTGTGTTGAACGCTGTCTTCCACTCGTCTCCCTCCCGGATGCGGACGAGGTGGTAGGCGTTGCGCAAGTCCAGTTTCGTGAAGACAGTGGCCCCCTGGAGGGGAATAAAAGCAGAGCTGATTAACGGCAGCGGATACTTGTTCTTAACCGTTATATTGTTCATGCCCCGGAAATCAATACACGGCCGCAGGGTCCCGTCCTTCCTCCCCACGAAGAAGAACCCTGCGCCGACTGGAGAGGAGGAGGGACGGATGAAGCCTGCGGCCAGGGAGTCCCGGATGTAGACCTCCATAGCCTCGCGCTCAGGTCTGGAAAGGTTGTAGAGGCGGCCACTGGGAAGGGAGGCACCCGGGAGGAGGTCAATGGCACAATCGTAAGGCCGGTGCGACGGCAAGGACACCGCGTGCTGTTTGCTAAAAACCGAAGCCAGGTCATGGTAAACCTCTGGGACAGAGGACAGTTCAGCAGGCTCCGGCAAGGACGGTGTCCTGGCGTGAGCTGGAGCAGGGGCAGAAAGCAAACAATTAGACAGACAATAATCACTCCAGGAGGAGATCTGACCTGTGACCCAGTCAACGTTTGGGTTGTGGCGTCGGAGCCATGGAAAGCCCAGCACCAGCGGGGAGTGAGCGCCGTTCAGGATGTGAAATCTGATGGTCTCCTGGTGATTCCCGGAGAGCCGCAGCCCCACAGGGACAGTCTGGTGGGTGATCCGGCCAATAGATGCCCCGTTGAGGGCCTTAGCCTCCAGGGGAAACTCCAGAGGCTCGGTGTCGATGCCCAACTGTTCAGCGAGAACGCGGTCTAAAAAGCTCTCATCCGCTCCAGAATCGATGAGGGCTGGGTAGGTCAGGGACTGGCCGCGCCACACTAGAGTGGCCTTGACTTGGGGACGTGAGAGAGAAGCTCCTGCTGCCCGGCTCGCCAGTATCTCTCTCCCTACTGACGAGCCGGCACTTTTACTGGTCGGAGCGGACATGCAGATACAAGGTGTCCCATCTCACCACAATAGAGGCATGCCCCCACGCTAATCCGGTGAGCCCGCTCCCTGGGGGTTAGGCGAGCCCTGCCCAGCTGCATGGGTTCGGGTTCTGGGTGAGGTTCGGCGACTCCCAACGGCGGACGAAGAGGAGGGGAGGAAGCCGCTCTTCGTGAGCGCCGTCCCTGTAGCCGGTTGTCCAGCTGAATGGAAAGGGAGACCAGGGACCGGAAATCGGTCGGTTCATCACGGGCGGCGATCTCATTCTGGAGGTGTTCGGCCAACCCGTTTAAAAATGTTCCCCGTAGTGCCCGATCCCCCCATCCAGCATCTGCTGCTAGGGTCTTAAACTCCACGGAGTAATCCGCTGCACTACGGCCTCCCTGGCGGAGGTTAGTCAACCGTCTATCGGCGTCTCCCCAGTGGTCAGGGTGATCGAACACATCCTTGAACTCGGAGATAAAAGTATTAAAAGACAGGGAGTCATTGATCATGTGGGAGTAGGCGGCCTCAGCCCATGCCAGGGCCTGGCCTCTCAGCAAGCCAATGACGTAGCGTACCTTAGCGGGATCGGTGGGGAACGTCTGTGGCCGCTGGAGAAACACCAAGGAGCACTGCAGGACAAAACCTCGGCACTTCCTGGTCTCCCCAGAAAAAGGCTCGGGGTCCGGAGCGTAGGACTCCCGGGACGGAGGAGATATCGGAGGCGGGCTCGGAATGACTGGAGCAGGGGCTGGTGGCATAAGGTGAGTGGTTAGGAGTTGTACCTGGTGTGCCAGCTGGGAGATTTGGCTGCTCATGGCCTGGCTGCTCTCAGATAGGCCCCGGAGGACCTGCTCATGATGTCCGAGAAATTCTCCCTGGCTGGCGATCGCTTTCCGAAGCGCGGCAGGCTCTGATTCCGGGTCTGCTGGGTCCATGCTTTGGGCCAGATCGTACTGTTATGGTTACGATCGAGTTCAGGACCCAAATGCAGAAAACCCGGACACAGAGACGAAGGTTGAGGTGAACTGGTTTACTGGTGAGATACGAACAAACAAGCAGGGGAGACAGACTGGTGCAGGCGTGGATGTGGAGACAGGCAGGCAGGATGACAAGCGGGGAGCCAGGAGACGGACAGGCAGGCAGGCAGGGTAACAGGCAAGGGAACCGGGGAGGAGGCTGGATCTGGGTAGGAAAACAAGGTTTAGACAGGCAAAGGGAACTTTGAGATTAATCCACAAAGCGGCCGAGAACGAGACTGACGGGGCAGTACAAACGACGATCTGGCGATGAGTGGATGGAAAGCCGGGGTTCTTAAGCTGCAGGGTTGATGGGTTGATGGAAGGCAGGTGTGTGGGGTAGAGCAGGTGATGGGGATGAGTGGTTGATGATGGGAGGAGCCGGAACCAGGAGCCACACCCGTCGAACACACAGACAGACAGAGACAAACAGGGAGAAACTAGTAGGCAGGGGAGGAGGACCTGACAGTAGCCCTTGGTTTGAAGTGTGCCTCTGAAAAATCTCCGTTTGAAGGGCTACAAACCCCTTCGGCTTGGCCCTACCCCTTGGAAAATAGAGTATTGGGACAGCCCTACCCCTTCACGTGAACGCGCAAAACGGAGGGGTAGGGCCAAGGGGTGTATTGGGATTCACCCTTAGACTGCGATCGGCAGACCGGCTCCTCGTTTTATGTTGGAGTTTATTGAAGTCCTTTTGGTGGTTTTGTGTTCTGTAAATAAATACCCTTAATTTTGACCATCTTATCAGTTTTCCCGTTCTTCCTTCATCCCAAACATCAACGGTTACTCCCCTCAACCCCAGCAGTTACCGGGGACGTAACAGCAGGTGCGCACATCTTGTACAGGGAACGGCGTCTCCTGAATAGCGCATCAAGGCCAGACCGCGTATATAAGCAAAACGGAGGCAATGCCAAATAATTCAAAAATAGCCACTGCAAACAGAACAAGACCCTGATCGCATGTCAAGGATGGAAGCGACCTGTTTGTAGGAAATGCACTGCAAGGGCGAAGCGCTTTTTCCTTGGCTGCAGTGCGTAAATTAAATTAGGCAACTAACTACTCGACCTCAGGTTTGTTCAAAATAGCCCAATGTTTTCCTCTATTTCATTTCCTCAAAATATGCCAAATTATGCAGTGATTATATGTTCATTATATTGTTCATAATAATAATTATTAATTAATTATGAATATTACAATTAGCCTAATTATATTGTATTTCGTTTACTCTGTGTAGTCCAAATGTTTATTTTATTATTACTATTAATTTAGTTTTTGTTTTATTTTCTTTTTATTTTGTGCTATTTTGTGTCGGGACACTGAATCTTGCAGCCAATAAATGTTTTTATTTTGTTTATTGTGTCATGTCTGTATTGAAATACATACATCCTAATAGTTGTTCTATCTGATAGAATAGTGTAAAATATTCTATTTTAGCATTGTCAATACTACAAACTGTTCAGCTTTGGCCCATGCTCTGAAAGGCAACTGCGTACCGTGAAAGCAGCCTATACAGTGCGCATAGAGCAAAGCCGTGAGATTCAGCCTGCTTCAAGTTGTAGTCTATACACTTTAGCTGACTTTGCATATGTTGTTTCCTTTGTTTCATATATCAAGACCTAAATACTTCAGAAGCTTGCATTACTATTTCTTGTTTATTGATTTCCACACTCGCATTGGCTATAGCGGCTGTCATAGTAGCGTATAAAGTACCATATACTGGGACCCTATAGCTTAATTGATCATTGGATTTGGGATTTTTAATTTATTTTTGATAATTTACACCCATCTTTATCAAACAAATGCATTGTGACTGTGACTGTGAACACCAGTGATGCTATTACACCTAACCCATTGCGGCGCTTGAAGGTAGTTGTTGAATAAACTTAGATCTAGACAGGAGTCCTTTAAATCAATCATGAATTACATGAGCACATTTATTAGCACACAGAAGACAATGCAATACAATACAATACAATACTATACAATACTATACTGAGCACTCAGGAGAGATACACACACATGGGTATGGTATGCGGATCTCTGCCAGAGGAGCTTCAGGACAGAGTTTATAAAGCATAAAGAAAACAATAAAAGGAGGGTGGTTTCTACACACTATGCAAAGCGCTACCTAATAAGGGGAAGGGATAGGTGCTGTCGTAGCACTGACACAATCAGTGAGGTCACTGGGTTTATCAAGGTACAAGGCATACATATTTGGGAACATTCTGGGTAAAGGCAGCTTGGGGCCCTCGGGATGGGGCCATCCTTCAAGCTAACCAGGCCATAGTCTGACCTATGGCCTGCACTCCGAGGCGCCAGCCGCTATCCTAAAAAGATGGTTTATGCGTTTATAATAACGTGACAGATAGTTTATGCTTAACGTGACCTTTTAGCCGATGATATGCTGCTGTTGACAATGTCAGTACCACGACATCTCGACGCCACACCATGTGTGTATTGTAAGTCTACAAAAGAGCAGCGTAAGTAGGAATACAGGGGATAAGATACATAAATTACAAAATACCTAAGGTTACATATGTAAATTCTTCCACAGTAGTGCTATAATCCTGGCGGTCCTAGTGTTAATTCCTGTGTTTTCTAAAAATCTGAAAATAGCCCTGTACCCTACATCACCTGAACTCATCTGAAATATTTCTCTAATACCTAGTGTCATGTGATTCCTTTGGAGTGTAATTTTAAGTGTCTTGTTGATATCTAGGACAGTATAAAAATACATGCTTCACCATTTCCTGTAGTCCACAATCTTCACATCTACATGTGGCATGCTTATTCATTATGTTTAATGTACTTTGATTGGTTTGACTTCTTCTATTGAGTTTAGAGAATAGAGTAAAGTAGAATAGCTTTTTGGCTGTTGCTGTTCCCAACCAAATAGTTTTTAGAGCACAGAAACCAAAATATTAGGCTATATGGCTCACCTTTAGTGCTTGTAGTTAACTTTATCATGATGATGCTGTTTATCCCATTCAATATCAATATCAATCATTTCCAAATCTGTCTGCTTGTAATGTTACCAGTCGTACCACTAGGCGTCACTATGCACATTCACATGTTTGTTCCATCAATTACAGTAATAAAGATGAGTGAGCAGGTCTGATGTGCGATGCTGTATGGCTGATCTTTAACACGGTGTTCCACTTTGTATTGGTGACCCTGTAATGTTTTGGTATGTAGTTAACAGTGGGTTACATATGCATCACAATATTTCGTCAGTGGAAAGGATAATTCGATTTTTTTTAATAGATTATATTGTCCCCCATTTCCTGGGGCTCATATAGATGTTCGGCGCTGTATCCTCTGCTGGCGCCCACCCCGGTCCCGGTGGGCCAGCCACGGAGCCCCAAGGCTGCCCCAGCCAGCCAGGCTTCCAGGGGTATCCCGCCCCAACCCTGGCTGGTCAGCCCTTGCAGGCGGCTCCTGACTGCGTCCTCCGCGGACTTCCGCTGGACGCCGCAGCAGGAGACGGCCCGCTCCCGCTACGTCTCTCCCATTGCTGGCTCCTTTCTCCGCTCCGTGGACAGCCGACCGGATCCTCCCTCCCTGTCGGCTTCGCCCTCGGTCACACAGTCAGTCTCTCACCCTGACGCGCACACTCACGCATTCACACACACGTTAAAAAGGCCCCAGCTGCAATCAGTCCTGGCTGCAGCTGGTACCGGATCCAGGGAAGAAGCAGTCCACCAATTCACCTCTCTCCTGGATCCAATTAAGCCATCCAATTAGCCTTATGGCCAGACATCATTGACGCATCCCTCCTCATGAATATGTATAACTTCCTTGATTCAAGGTCCCTCAATGGCCACAACCAGGAAATGCACGTTAAAGTGACAAAAATTGACACGTTAACATGTAGAAATATGACACGTTAACACGACCAAATTTAACATCTTAACACGTTAAATTCTTACGTGTTGACACGTAATTTCTAAGACGTTATTTGCCCTATCGGTGTTCGATACAATACACCATGTTACTAACCGACACAACTGGCCAGGGAACAGGCACTATCACCGATGTGCTCATGAGCCCCTTGATGAGACGAGCCAGAGAAGTAAGCTTTGGTTAAGGCCAGGATCTGAAGCCCGCGAAGCACTTGTGAAGACTGTGAAAGACAAGCAGCTTTTGAAAGAAAGATTCAAGATTATTTGTCACATAGACACATTTGTCACATAGTGCAGTGAAATGAAAAAGTGGCAATGCTCAAAGGGAATGTGTAAAGGGCACCAGTACACAGTATTTACAATGAAATTTTTTTTTTAAAAACACAATATTTACATATTTACAGTAAGAGCACTAGGGTCTCTAAGGGTCTCTAAAATATTTGTTTGTTAAAAAAATTTGGAAAAGTATTATTGTTTTGGATTTATGAGTACAACATACTGATCATGTTGTATGGGTGTGTGTTTCTGCACATTAGTGTCTTTGTATCTGTTTTGTGTGTGTGTGTGTGCATCTTTCTGGGACTGTGTGTAGCTGTGTGTATGTGTAGGTGCATGCTTGTGTCAACATTTGTCAAACATTATGTTAAAAAGTAGAACATCTTCGAGGGACTCCGCCTCCGCCACCTAGAGGATGACAGCCTAATCGTAGAGCTCCCCGTCGGTTTCATAAATATAACCCCAGAAAACGTGTTTAATTAAACATAATTAAACTTAATTATGCCGAAAGGGGTGAATAAAAGGAGTAGGATGACCACTAATGTGCTTGAAAGTGACACTGAATCAAGGCAAGACAGTTGAAGCAACTCGCCAAGCGGAGGACCACGCGTTGAAGAAGATGGCGGCGCTAGCCTCCGTAGCATCCTCAACGAGCTTCGGGAATTCAGAAGAGACACCAAGGTACAGCTCTCTGACATTAAGCAAGAACTGAAAGGAGTAAATGACAGACTGGACGAGGCGGAAGGGAGGATTGATGAAGCTGAATCAGTGCTCCAGGCTACGTCAACAATTATTAAACTGCTAATGCAACGTCAGACTGTCCTTGAATCTAAACTAACAACGCAAGAGGGGCATCAGAGAAGGGGAAATCTGCAATTTTATAATATAAAAGAGGACGAGGAACAAGGCTAGGACATGGTCGGCTTCCTGACTAAATTGTTGAAAACTGCACTTGAGCTTCTCGACGATATGGAGCTGGGAATAGCTCGCGCACACAGAGCTCTGGTAGCTAAGCCCACTGGCGCCCAGGCTAAACCCGGTCAATAGTGGCCAAGTTTGAGAGCCACCGGGTGAAAGAAGAGATACTCCGGAAAGCCTGGCAAAAGAAAGAGCTACTTTGCAACAACGTCCGCTTTTATATTGACCATGATTATCCCCGAGGTGCTTAAACAACGCGCTGAATATGCCGAAGCCAGGAAAGTGCTGAAAGAAAAACAGATTCAATTCCAAACGCCATATCTTGCAAAAATGAGAGTCTTCTATGCTGATGGCACCAAGCTGTACCAGAACGCAGAGGACGCAACGAGAGATATGGCAAGGAAAGGCATTCCAGTCAAAGTGGTGAAGACGCCGGCGACGTTTGACCAACAGATGGCGACGCGGCTCCAGCTTCTCTCGTCCTGGGAGTCAGCGGGAAGAAGAGGAGTAGGGGACCGCAGCCGAATCCACGGTGATGAAGAGCGAGAGCCAGATGCACCAGAGGACAACGTCCCGACAAAACAGAAGAACACACAACGCTCTCAATCCTCTCACTATAAAGAAAAGCTGCAAGAATTCAGGAGAGAGGAACCTACAACAGGGATGTGACGACTTTGATTGGTTATACAAATGCGGATAAGTCTTATTTGAGTTGATGTGACATATTACATTTTGTTTTTCAATTCTATTTATAGAGTCAGGACTTTATATTTCAAGGACATCCCCCTTTTTAGGTTAGAAGAGTTGACACATATATTAAAGGAATATCCTCAAATTATTTTTATTTATTTTCTATTATTCCTGAACTCTGAGAAAGGTGGCCATGTTTGGATATCCATAAGCACAGACGGACTAAGGGATGTAGGGGGACACGCTATTTTTTTTGTTTATTTTATTTTGGTTCATGCGGCTGCCAGTTGATTACATAAGTGGAAGATATCTTACAGTTTTATTTTATTTTTTTCTACTCAATTTAATGAGACGGGACTTACCAGGAGAGCTATCCTCTCTTTATTTTAGTTCATATTTTACTTTGGACTTTGGCTGCTTAACGGCCATATAATAGGGCCCCACCAATTAGCGACGTGGGACTTCTTCCTACGGGGCCTTTGAACTTACAAAGTCCCACAAGGCTCTTTCGATACGAGCCCCTATTGCGGATTCAATGTGTTTGGTATGTTGTTTTATGTTTGTTCTTTGGGAGAGGAACTATCGATGTACAATGTTAGAATCACTAGGGACAATGAGAGAGGTTTTTCAGTTGTGGATACGATGTAGATGGTCATGAATAGGCAAGTGGTTAAAGTTATTTCACTTAATGTAAATTGAATCTTAAATCCTGCTAAGAGAACCAAGATACTAACTAAAATGAAAAGGGAGGAAGCACAGATTGTGTTCTTACAGGAGACACATCTCACTCCATCAGAGCATGAGAAGTTAAAGAGAATGGGATTTTCAAGGGTATATTACTCATCCTATAGATCAGGTCATAGAAGAGGAGTGGCGATCTTAATCTCACAAAGAATACCATTTGAACTTCTCTCAGAGGTGAAGGACAAAGAAGGGAGATACATAATAGTTTCAGGAAAAATAGATAATATTTCAATTACATTATGTAATATTTATGCTCCCCCAGGAAATGATTTTTCATTCTATAGAAAAATATTTGATTTTATGCTAAGAGATACAGGAATAGTTTTATGTGGTGGAGACTTAAACATCCGTCTAAACCCAAAATTGGACTCCTCAAAAAACCTAATTACTACACCACTGCACAGAAAATTTAAGGTTTTAATGGCAGAGTTGGGAATAATGGACCTCTGGAGAGACAACAGGGTAGAAGTCAAGAATTGATTATTTTTTTGTGTTAAAAAGAGATCGCCACAGAATACATAGTTGTGACATCGGAGGTACTGACTTGTCTGACCATGCCCCTCTCTCTTGTACCATGCATATCAGGGACAACCCAGGAAGAACACTATGGAGGATGAACACAAGTATCCTAAACAATATACAATTTAAAAACCAAATGAGAGAAGAGATAAAAATGTTTTTGGAGGAGAATGATACAGGAGAGGTTGGTCCTGATATTGTATGGGATGCCTTGAAAGCTGTTTTCAGAGGGAAAATTATATCTTACTGTGCTCACAAAAAAAAGGAAAAACAACTAAGATTAATTGAAGTTAACAAGGAACTGAAAGATACTGAGACACAGCATAAAAGGGAACAAAAAGCACATCTGATGGTAAAAATTAAGAAAATTAGAAATGAAATAAATATGTTATACTCACAAGAAATGGAAAAAAAGATTATATTCACAAAACAGAAGTATTATGAATCAGGACCTAAATCAATGAAACTACTGGCAAGGAGGCTACAGAAACAACAAACAGATTCCAACATATACAAAATAAGAGACCCAGAATCCAAGACTGTTTTAAACAAACAAGACGAAATACAAAGAACATTTACAAATTACTATAAAACTCTATATACACAACCACACTTAGAAAATGACCAACAAATTGACAACTTCCTTGACTCTTTAAATCTACCTGTCCTCTCAGAGGAACAAAATAGATTATTAATTGCAGCAGTAACTGAGGAAGAGCTAAATAGAGCCATCTCCAGGCTCAAGGGGTGTAAGACTCCTGGGCCTGACGGCTTTCCCGCAGAATGGTACTGGGCATTCAGAGCTGAGCTAGTGCCATACCTTCTCAGAACTTGTAATACGGCCCTAAGAGATTTTAAAATGCCTCCATCATGGAATGAGGCAGCGATTTCAGTGATTCCTAAAGAGGGGAAAGACAAATTAGAATGTGACTCATATAGACCTATTTCGGTACTAAATGTTGATTATAAACTATACACAGCCATCCTTGCCAGAAGATTGGACAGGATTCTCCCACAGATTATACAAAATTACCAGACCGGCTTTATCTCACAAAGACAGACTCATGACAACATTAGATGATCACTGCACATATTAAACCATATTCATCAAAACAATTCTGAGGCTCTTTTAGTTAGTTTAGATGCTGAGAAGGCCTTTGACTCAGTAAGCTGGCCCTTTTTAAATAAGGTGCTTAGAAAGTTTGGTATGCATGAAGATTTTATTGAGGCCATAAGATCGTTGTATAGTAAACCATCAGCTCAAATACAAATTAATGGTTACCTATCAGATGTGTTTTTATTACAACGGGGTACGCGCCAAGGTTGCCCGAGCTCCCCAAATCTGTTTGCAATTTTTATAGAACCCCTTGCACAGTTAATTAGACAGACTAACAGCATCAGAGGCATCACTATACACGGAGAAGAACACAAGGTGGCGCTATACGCCGATGATGTCTTGATTTATTTAGATTCTCCCTCTAATTCATTCCCTGAACTGATGGACCTGCTAGAAAGATTTGGTAGATACTCAGGATACAAATTAAACGTGCAAAAAACACAAATTCTGGCTTTTAACTATACACCACCAAGGCAAATCAGAGAAAGATTTAGTTTCAATTGGACCCAGAAATCACTAAAATACTTAGGAATATATTTACCAAAGAGAATCTCAACTTTAGCTGAAATTAATTATGATCCCCTCTTAGCAAAGGTCAAAGATGATATACACAGGTGGAATGCTATCTCTTTTCTTAGTCTCAGTCATAGAATTGATACGATAAAGATGAACATTCTTCCCCGATATCTCTTCCTATTTCAGGCACTTCCAGTGGAAATTCCCTCAAATCAATTCTCAGAGTTGAACAAGATAATTTCCAGATTTATATGGCAAGGGAAGAAAGCCAGGGTTAGATTTAAAACTCTACAGTTATCAAAAGATGAGGGCGGATTGGCTTTACCCCAGTTTAAAGACTATTTTTATGCAGCTCAGATCAAACCTTTGATCAACATGTGTAACCCAATGTTCCAAGCCAGATGGAAGGACATTGAACTTTCTATTATGAAAGATCCTCCAATTCAAGCAGTGTTGGGTCACGGAAATCTAGGAAGAATTATAGAAAATATGAGAAATCCATGGCTTAAAGCCCAACTAAAGATTTGGAAAACGATAAGAGATAAATACAAACTAGAGGATAAAATACAGATAACTCAGTGGTGTGCTTATGACCCAAGCTTTATACCCAATACATTGGATAGGAGCTTTAAATCATGGATTTCGAAAGGAATTACATCGTTTTACTCCATTACAGAAAAGCAGAATCTATTAAGTTTCGAAACCCTGAAGAAAGAATATCATCTTAAAGAATCTGACTCCTACAGGTACTTACAGATACATGGCCATTTTGAAGGTAATATTAAAAATAAAACAGACTTTGATGACCCAATACTAAAGATATTTATCGGGGCCTTCCAGAATGATTTTAAAAAGGGAACTGTCTCAAGATTTTATAAAGGTCTTATGTCGAAAAAAGAATATATTAAAGAAAAATGGGAGAGGGAGGGTAATTTTTCTATATCAAGGGAAGATTGGCTTCAGATATGTCAATTCCAGTCAAAATGCACTAATTTACATGTATGGCGAGAGTTTGCATGGAAATGTCTTGTACGATTTTTCATCACTCCAAAACAGAAGATATGTTTCTCTGGAGGGGAGGCTAGCTGTTGGAGACAGTGTGGTTCTCGGGAAGCCAACCATTGGCACCTATTCTGGGACTGTCCAGTTATTAAACCCTTCTGGGTAGAGGCTCATGAAGCACTGAAAAACATTCTTAATAGTGATCTTCCTTTGGAATTCACATGCTTATTCTTAGGACATGTAGATTTACAGGCAAGGAGACCTGAGAAATATTTATTCGGCATTCTAATATCTGCCTGTAAAAAAGTAATTACGAGACGCTGGTTGCTTCCCGAGCCCCCTACTATACAAGAGTGGATAGACATAGTAAATTATATCTACACCATGGAGAGGATAACCCTGTGTCTCCGCCTCCAGAGGGATGTGTTTATTAGACTATGGGAAAACTGGGTTGAGTATGTAAAACCCCTACAGCCAGATTTCATAGAGGTGTCGGTGGAATGAAAACATTGCCTTTTTCATGTCATCTGCTTTGTTTCTTATATTAATTTTATTTTCACTTAAAATCTCTCATGTTTTAAGGTTTATTCATTTAATTATTTTGTTTATAGATGTATGTACATGGTTGTCCTGTCTCTCCCAAATGTTAAAAAATAATAATAAAAAATGTAAAACCTAAGGACAAATAAGTTACTCTCGACCTAATGTATGTCTTATTAACCTGCTGTCCTAAATAAATAAAAAAAGTGGAAGAAAAAAAAAAGTAGAACATCTTCAAACATCTTCAAAGTCTTTGCAGATGTAACCATCATCATCATAGATGCCATTATCCTCTCCACAGCTCTTGTGGTACCATGAGTTGCACTGACAAGAGCACACCCAGTCCTCCGTGGCCTTTGGGTCATTCACGTCACCATACACTCTCTGGCAGGCCATGCAGGGGGGTTTGCCACTCTTGCTTTGTGCTATTTTCTTTTTTTGTTTTTTTCCCTTTGGTTGTTTTTTGTTAAGATTGTTAAGATTTCGCTTGGATACATCTAGACCAATGAACCTGTTTTGCGCCCTCAATTTCTGTGTAACTTCTGTGTACGAGTGTGTGTGTATGTGGCCCATTTTAACTGAAAATCGTGGCCCATTTTAGCTAGCTGGTTAAGCTAAAATGGGCCAATACCTAAAATTACTTTTTTACCAATGAACCTGTATCTACCCTGGATCCGGGACCGGCTGCGGCCAATTAAGCCTGATTGCAGCCAGGCCCTTTTTAACATGTGTGTGAATGTGTGAGCGGGGTAAGAGCGCCAGGGTGAGAGACTGGTAGCATGTTTGAGGAGCCGGCGTGGAGGGAGGATCCAGTCGGCTGGACGGAGAGCTGAGATGGAGCCAGCTACTGCCGCGGCGTCCAGCGGAGGTCTGGCGAGGCAGAAATGAACAATTAAATATGTTATATTCCCCATTTTAATTAATTAATTGTTCATATATTTCCCCTTTTATTTATTGATTTATTTAATGATTTATTTATTTAATATTGTTACATTTAACCCTCCATAGACGTGTAACACCAATACATTTAAAAATATAAAAATAAAATAATTACATTTATTTAAAAAATGAACGTAAAATGAAGTAAATAAATAAAATTAAAATTCTTCCTCAAATCTCTCCTCGAAATCAGGGAATTCATTGCTGCAGTGAGGTCAGGGTGATCCGCCTCACCAATGGGGGTTAGGAAAATGGCGGCACTTGAAAGAGAAAGAGAGGGAAAAATCAAATCAGAGCATGTACCAATTACACCAATGCAGGAATGAAAATCTTCCCTTTCATTGGCATTTGAGAAAGCAGGTAGGTCTTGACCTCCTCTTATGTCTAATAATGAAAATCTTCCCTTTTGTAACCCAGGTTATTTTCTGTAGCCAGAGGTGGAAAGAGTACTGAAATATCCTACTCAAGTAGAAGTACTGTTACTTGACTGAAATTTTACTCAAGTAAAAGTAAAAGTACTGGTGTAAAAAAATACTCAAGTAAAAGTA
Source organism: Hoplostethus mediterraneus (assembly GCA_034670385.1). Lineage (NCBI taxonomy): Eukaryota > Metazoa > Chordata > Actinopteri > Trachichthyiformes > Trachichthyidae > Hoplostethus > Hoplostethus mediterraneus. Next base: position 2,453,457 of record JAXDDW010000064.1, read on the forward strand.
AAAAGTAGCTCACTTAAAAAGTACTCAGAGTAAAAGTTACTTAGTTACTTTTGTTGTTGTTGATCTTTATAATAAACTAATTTTGCTATGGTTACATGTATCCCATGCAATAAACTGAAAAAGGAAGAGAGGAAATTATTGTACAGTAGGAACTTGGTTCATTTATTGCTGAGCGAAGGCATCTGTATGTCATAAAATGAAGGATGTCAAAAGTATATACTATTACCATTTGAAAATAAATTAAAGCAGTTAAAACATATTGACACACACACACACGTGTGTGTGTGTCTCTGTGTGCGTGTCTGTCTGTCTGTCTGTCTGTGTGTGTGTGTGTCTGTCTGTCTCTCTGTGTGTGTGTATGTTTGTGTGTGTCTGTCTGTGTGTGTGTGTGTGTGTGTGTGTGTGTGAGAGAGAGAGAGAGAGTGTGTTGACCTGCAGTGTGCTGGTTGGTGGTAGGATTCAGTATTTACTAAATGAACAAAACCCAGACATGTGAAACGGTGTCTGTCCTCTGAAACTAGGATTAGCCACCACAAATATCGAAACGTGAACTGATGTTTTCTAAGGCTCTCAATTCTATCTGAAATTATAAACTCAATCTCCTCAAACAGTGCCACGCCTAATGTGCCATGTGGGAAGTACCATTATAACAGGTAGGAACACTGAACCTGAGAAAGAGACTGCCTATTGATTAGAAATCTAACTCCCTACAATTTGTTTTTGTTCCACTGCTCTTCCATTGTAGCGCCTACAAAAGCTGCATTCCCCAATGATCTTCCTGACAGCTGAATTGGCGTTTGTGATCCAAAATCTCTTCCTAACGTTGGACAGTGTGTGAGTCCGCCCACTATGGCCCAGATTCTGGTGGACATGTCTAAGAATGAGCATAGAAATGTGTTGATCTTTGGAGAGAATGAGTGGATGCTTAGCTTCCTCCGGCATTGCTCCTCTACTCAATCTTGCTCCAACTCTCAGGAGTCCATTCTCCAAAACTGGATCCAGCCTGGATCCGGGACTGGCTGCGGCCAATTAAGCCTAATTGCAGCCGGGCCCTTTTAACCTGTGTGTGACTGTGAGAGCGAGAGGAGGAACGCGCCAGTGTGAGAGGCTGGCGCCGTGTGTGTTTGAAGCCGACGCGGACGGAGGATCCGGTCGGCTGGAGGAGAGCGAGCCAGCCAGCGACGGGTGAGACGGAGCGGGAGTGGGCCGTCTCCTGCCGCGGCGTCCCGCGGAGGTCCGGGGGCAGCCGGGAGCCGCCTGCAAGGGCTGACCAGCCGGGGTTGGGGTGGGATGCCCCTGGAAGCCTGGCAGGCTGGGGCAGCCTTGGGGCTTCGCGGCTGGCCGGGGCGGACGACCGGCGGAGGAGGCGGCGCCGAACACAGCTGCCGTCAAGACCCGGGCCGTGAGATTGCGGTGTTTGCAAATAAAGCGGCCACGCTGGCCATTAAACTCTCCCCCTGTCTGCGTCTCTGTCTGTTCCGGACCCCGGTTATGTGGCACCTTGCCACATTTGGTGTTTTTGGCCAATGCTGTTTTTGGCCAGTGCATTTGATTGGTGTCTGGTCCCAGGTCAATTTTTTTTCTAGCTCGCAATATTCCTTTGATCATTTTAAATAATTTACTCAGTAACGGATGGATGTACAAACGTAGCGAACTACTTTACTTCATTCAAACCATACTTAAGTAAAAGTAAAATTACTGACTTTGAAGTACACGAAAAAGCTACTCAATTACAGTAACAAGAGTACTTGTAATTCGTTTCTTCCACCTCTGTCTGTAGCCCAATTGACAGATGTTCCCTAAACGCCTCGCAAGCAGGCTATTGGTAGGCACTTCCTGGGCTACTGCGCATAACCAAGGCCAAATCCCAATCCTTATTTGTACCCCTACCCCTTTGGCTTGGCCCTCTGGTAGGGCCAGAAAATATCTCCCTAAGTCATGGGATCGCACTTCGACGCTGATACGTCATCGATAAGCAGACGGGACGAGTTTGTTGTCGGAGATTACTATGGCAACAATGGTATTATCACAGTGACATTTGCCGTTCATCTGATGGAGATAGAAAAGCATGGACGCTCACGATTCGTTCACAACTTATACGTTTCACGCTACCAATCGATCAAACAAGTCATCAAATAAAAAAGACCACTGCTTCATTACCAGTCCACTTCATGACAGAATAGCGTTAGCGGTGCTCTGTAGTCTAGCAAGCCGCTCCTAACGTTACCCTGCCAGTCTGCACTGATATTAGAGGAGTCGTAACAAGTGCAGCAACTTCGCTGCTGGACTTTAGTTATATTTCATCATATACCATCAAAGGGGGAAATGCGACATGTAAATATGTCAAAATGCGGGACTGTCATGCACAAATCAGCCTAAAACAATGTTGTAACTAACTAACGAAGTAGAGACATCGGCATATTAGCGATTTTTTTGTTATGCTTTTTATAAAGAAACGGTCCATAATACATTGAAATGACATTAAACTAAGATAATACTACGGTTGGAATATTTTTAAAATCTTTATTAACGAAGAAAATACTACATTTGTGGTTCACTTCGGATGGTAGCGTAGCGGTCCCCATGATCTTCCTGTTACTTCCAGAGATTCGCAGGGCATTCTGGGTAGCCCTTGGTTTGAAGTGTGCCTCTGAAAAATCTCCGTTTGAAGGGCTACAAACCCCTTCGGCTTGGCCCTACCCCTTGGAAAATAGAGTATTGGGACAGCCCTTAAATATGTCAAAATGCGGGACTGTCATGCACAAATCAGCCTAAAACAATGTTGTAACGTAACTAACTAACGAAGTAGAGACATCGGCATATTAGCGATTTTTTTGTTATGCTTTTTATAAAGAAATGGTCCATAATACATTGAAACGACATTAAACTAAGATAATACCACGGTTGGAATATTTTTTAACTCTTTATTAACGAAGAAAATACTACATTTGTGGTTCACTTCGGATGGTAGCGTAGCGGTCCCCATGATCTTCCTGTTACTTCCAGAGATTCGCAGGGCATTCTGGGTAGCCCTTGGTTTGAAGTGTGCCTCTGAAAAATCTCCGTTTGAAGGGCTACAAACCCCTTCGGCTTGGCCCTACCCCTTGGAAAATAGAGTATTGGGACAGCCCTACCCCTTCACGTGAACGCGCAAAACGGAGGGGCCAAGGGGTAGGGCCAAGGGGTGTATTGGGATTCACCCTTAGTAAAGGCAATCTGTGTGTATTTGAATTGTGGTTAAAGCTGGTGCGTGCGCGCGCTGTAAGGACAAATGTATGTAAAAGGACAGATATGTGTATTTGTGAAATGGAAATGACAAAATAGACAATTTAGTTCTAAAATGTTTATTATAGTTATTGTAATGGTTTTTTTGTCAATTTGAATATGATGGATAGTGAAACAGAAAAATCCGGACTATATGATAGTTCTGTTCTGCACACTTTTTTTTTTTTTGAGGGAGGATTCTTTCTGTTGACAACGTGGAGCTGTTTCGTCTGCTGTACAGATCGTCATCGCTGTGGATGACTTCACCTTGTCCAGACACTGACACGCGGATGTTGTGTCGTTCTAAGGGGGCGGTAGTCTTACTGTTTATGATATTTGTGTGGAGCAGAGCTATGTTGCTTTGTTGTGTTCGTCCACCTGCTTATTAGTTGCAAAATGTGCAATACATCATTTGGGCAATGCACTGGGTCAGTGACGGCTTAGGAAAGCAAAGCTCTATCCTCTTCAGACAACACATCTTCCTTTTGTTTCACGCAGATCCAGTTTAAAATCTCAGCAAAAGCGACATCCTCTCTCTGCCGCATGATCTCCGTCAACATGATCATTTGAAAATCACTCTGCCAGAGGTCTATCACACACGGCTCCATCACACAAAGAGGTTTAGCCTGTCCACTTGGTGGTAGCTGGTAGAAGTCTCCAACGGCCAGAACTGACATTCCTCCAAAAGGCTTTTGAGTTCCTTGATTTGTTTAAGGGTCATTCCGTGTCAAATCACCCAAAATAACAGACATTTTAAGCCCAACCATCTCAGAATTTTATGAAATGTGTACTTGTTGGTTGGGATCCCACAACACCAAATCTCAAATTTCAGGTCAGACCAGTGGTTTGGGAGATACGGACCCTCAAAGTTTGAGATTTTGTGCAAAAAGGGGCATGGTCGCCAACATTTGAACCCTCAGGAACTACTGGGCCAATCTTCAAAAGAATGGTAGCTTTGGAAAGGGAACTTGACAGAGATTCAAAATATATCATTATTTGTCAGATTCGAGTATATTGGAGTACATTGACCTCTTGACCTTTGCTATGACCTTGAAATTGACCTTGTGGATCACGTGACCTTGAGATTACCTTTCCTGGAATTTAATCACCCACATGTTAACTAAAATATACAGAAGTTTCAGAGGTGTAATATTTTTTGTTTAGCAGCAATACAGATTCAAAAATGCATACCCAAAGAGATGATTGATAAAATGCATTATAATGTATATTTTCTACATGCATAGATTCCTGTCATGACCAAAACCCATCTTGGCTTTCCTGAAATTTAATCTCCCACATGTTAACTAAAACATATAAAAGTTTCAGAGGTGTAATATTCTTTATTTAGCAGCAATAATTGGTAATTGGTCGTTTCAAATTCATTCATAGTACTTTCAATGGTAAAGGGTGACAAAGTCAATATTTGCACACGCTCTTGGTAGGATTCTGACCGTTGAATTTCTCTTTTAGCTCCTCCAACACTTTCCTGAATAACTGAATAAATGAAAATGTTATCTTCTACCAAAATCACCAAAGTTTTTTTGCAACTTCTGGGATCAGCAGGCACATGTCATTCATGTGCTTCGATAACTCAATATCGACAAATCTGATTGGCTTACAATAAAAAGTGTAATTTATGTAACAAGCAGCTTCATTGAAAGAAACATCACACAGCAAAAAATGATGATATAGTTGTTTTTTTTATTTGACTCAGAAGTTGCAAGTGGGCTTATATGGTACGTAGGGACATTTACCCATAGCTAATAGAGCAGCAACATTTCACATGCTTGCACCGCTCACAGGCCCACAGGCTCAAAGAATGGAGCTTACAACATTAAGACAGGCCTGTTCAACAAAGGGAATAGGATGTCATGGTTTAGCAAATAATGCCAAATCAACTCACTTTCATTCACTTATCCTTTACTGACTCCTAAAAGGAACCTTTGCTAATATTTCTATTTCATCTCTTGTCTCGTGCAGAAATCCACGCCAGGCGGCCTTCCAGCTCACGCTCCCCTGCTCTTCCTGTGGGGCACTTCTGCCCACCTCCTGTTCAAAACCTTTGAGGCTTGTGATACAGCTAATCAAAGGCTGGAATGCAAGTGAGTGTGCAGTTTAATTGCATGTATTGTATGTGCTCCCTTATCGGTAGTGCCACATAAAACACACCTGTGAAACAGGTTGCTAGCCAACAGTCATTAATGAGACAATGTGATGCCATGTCGATATCTGCCCTTAACGTTACGTTAAATCTGGCTGTGTGTTTTTTGAATCTGGCCGGTTGTGTCATTGTTTTGAGTAGTGCTTGTCAAGTCGTGGTGGTGGGGGTGATGATGGTGATTATTATGGCACAAATGTATGTCAAACTAGCTTTTAGGCCTATACCTGCTCCAGACCCTGGCCATGGCCCGGAGCAGCCCCAAGCTGACACTAAAAGACACTCCCCCTTTGTTGCCATCTGGTAAATACCGCCATTTTCATCATCTGCTAAACTGCTTTAACTACATATTGCTTGCACCGCTCACAGGCCCACAGGCTCAAAGAATGGAGCTTACAACATTAAGTGTGTTGTAATTGCAGGGAAAGTTATGCTCCCTCAAGTTATTCTCCCTCTGGTGGAGGTTAGACAGGAAGTGATGTTTTTTCAGTTGTCAGTAGTAATGGCGAGATGAAGCTTCTCGAAGCATTGAAGCATTCCAGCCAAATAGGTTGAAAATGGGTTAATTTCTCAAGGCTTCAAATGCACACTAGGGCCACCTACTGGTCAACAAAAATCATCGTTTCAAATAATACCGGTGGCAGAGTGTGTAGCTATACCACTCATAGTGCCCTTCAGCAAACATGGGATTCATCGGTTTGAATCTGGCATGTCGTCAAAATGTTACTTATTTATGATACAGCATATCATTATATGGCTTATTATAAAATTATGATTAGTAAAGGGGCAAATGTACCAGTTGTATAGTCCATTGGTGTATTTATCAGTATGATAAGATTTAAATATAGCTACAGAAGGACAAGGCATATAGTGGCTACAGAAGCCTTCAACTGATGAGTGACAGTGCTTCTTTTAACTGGGCGGTGTATGGGGTTTTGAATATGCTTATGTAACTGGTTTGAGGACAGGGAAAGTGCTTGTGTAACTGGGCATAGGTGATGGAGGATGAAAATTATTGATTTTTATTTAGAAATAGTTGTTCCACAGTGTGAGGGCTCAGCCGGTTTCTTTTTTGGTTACAATGTCCCCTGTCTTAGAGAACACACGTTCACATGGACCAGATGACACAGGGGTGCACAAAAATCCCAGTGCCAGCTGGTACAGGTGGGGGTAGATGGCTCGCTGTGCAGACCAGTATTTTAATGGGTCCTCAGATCTTGGGATGTCGCAGGACCTCCGTTGTGGCGCCAGCAGTCGCACTCTGTGTATTTGTGGTCTCAACCACACTGTTGTCTAGATGCCTCCAGAGGGTTTTGCCTAAGAAATGTTGACAAACATTGTTAGTCAGTGTAGCAAACTTTGTGACATGGGTAACTACCCTGTTAATATAAAAGTAATTAATTACATCTCAGCAACTCAAAAATGTATAAGAAACATCACCTGATGGTGTTGCACTTTGTGAGGTTGATGGTTGTGATTGTGCTGATGATGGTGGCGAAGGTGTTGATCTCAGGAGTGTGGCACATTCTGATGTCAGCCTTTTTACAGCTTCATTTGCTTTGTGGTGGCTGAACAATCCAAGTGTTTTGAACCTGGGGTCTCTCCCTCTCTCCCTCTCCCCTAGTTGAGCTGCCATGACTGTAGCCATTGATGGCATTTCTTCCTGCAAAGACTGTTCTAACATCTTCAAGAGAGGAATCACCTTGGAGCCAGAAACTCTTCTCCTCAGTAGCATCGTTAAAGGGGGACAGCACACACAGGCACTCACCTACATTATTATATTCTTCTGATGTCAGTGGGGGGATTGAAGTGATGCCAAGGCTGCCCAAACTGGCTCTCTTAGGTCATAGAGACGTTGGAACATTTGGAATGTACTGTTCCAACGCATTTCCACCTCCTGGATGAGCTTCAATTGTTGTCGCCCCATTTGTACTTGAACCTGGGTTATCCTCCTTAAGAGGATAGGATGGAAAATTAGTTACTATCCTTTGATTCAGTACAATTTATTGTAAATTCTACTGTCAATGCAGCAGTAACACAGAAACATAGCTGCATCCAAAACAAATTGAATTACAAGGAGACACAGTAATAAAGATACAGTAGGATACTAAATATATAGTATTAATGAAATGCCATATACCTTTGCAGTGGTGCTGCTTCTGAAGTAGCCAACCAATTTCCTCGTCTTTGTTCTGATGTCATGGGGCCCAGGGGTCTGCTCAAGAGCCTTTTTAACCACCAGGTTTAAGGCATGTGCAATACAAATTGCATGCCTTAATTTTAGGTCCCGGGCACAGGCAATCATATTGGCAGCTCCATTGGTAACAATGCAAGTGACCTTCTCCTTTATGCCCCAGTCCTCCATAAGAGAGGTTTTCACAGCAGCCATGTTCTCTGCTGTGTGGGCCTGTGAGAATTTTCCCACTCCCAACAGAACGGTACACAACTGACTGCGGTCATCCACATAATGGCAGGTAGCAGCAAGGTATGCGTCCATGGTCATGGATGTCCACATGTCAGAAGTGAGGCTCACTGCAGCTACCTTCTGCAACTGAGCCTTTGCCTTTTCCTTGGACTCCTTGTATTTGGCCTCAACCATGGCCTTTAAAGCCTGAAGAAAAAGAAGAGTGCTTGATTGTCCAGTCAAAAATGTAAAATGTGTCCCCTGCTGTGTTACGTGATGTGTGTCATGTGATGGTGTGTGTGTGTCACGTGATGGTGTGTGTGTCACGTGATGGTGTGTTTGTGTGTGTCACGTGACGGTGTGTGTGTGTGACGTGATGGTGTGTGTGTGTTACGTGATGGTGTGCCACGTGACGGTGTGTGTGTGTGACGTGATGGTGTGTGTGTGTGTTACGTGATGGTGTGTGTCACGTGATGGTGTGTGTGTCACGTGACGGTGTGTGTGTCACGTGACGGTGTGTGTGTCACGTGACGGTGTGTGTCACGTGACGGCGTGTGTGTGTCACGTGACTGTGTGATGGTGTGTGTGTGACTGTGTGACGGTGTGTTTGTGTCTCGTGATTGTGTGTCGGGGGTGTGTCATGTGACAGTGTGTGTGTGTCAGGTGACGGTGTGTATGTGTCTGTCATGTGACTGTGTGACGGTGTGTCTGTCACGGGACGGTGTGATGTGACGGTGTGTGTCGTGTGTCACGTGACGTGTGACGGTGTGTCTGTCACGGGACGGTGTGATGTGACGGTGTGTGTCGTGTGTCACGTGATGTGTGTATGTGTGTCACGTAACGGCGTGTCCATGTCATATGACGGTGTGTGTGTGCGTGTGTGATGGTGTGTGTGACGGTGTGTGTGTCACGTGATGTATGTGTGTCACGTAACAGCGTGTTTGTCATGACGGTGTGTGTGTGATTGTGTGTGATGGTGTGTGTGACGGTGTTACATGACTGTGTGTGTGTCACGTGACGGTGTGTGTGTGTGTGTGTGTCACGTGACGTGTGTGTGTCACGTGACAGTGTGTTTGTGTCACGTGATGTGTGTGTCACGTGACGGTGTGTGTGTCACGTGACGTGTGTGTGTCACGTGACGGCGTGTGTGTCACGTGACTGTGTGATGATGAGTGTGAAAGTGTGTGTGTCACGTGATGGTGTGTGTGTCACGTGACTGTCGGTGTGTCATGTGACGGTGTGTGTCATGTGACAGGTATGTGTCTGTGTGTGCGGTGTGTGTGTGTGACGTGACGGCGTGTGTCACGTGACGTGTCACGTGTCAAGTGATATGTGTCACGTAACGGTGTGTGTGTGTGTCACGTGATGGTGTGTGTCACGTGACAGTGTGTCACGTGACGGCGTGTGTGTCACGTGACGATGTGTGTCGTGTGTCATGTGACTGATGATATGTGTGACGGTGTGTGTGTCACGTGATGATGTGTTTGTGTGTGTCAAGTGATGGTGTGTGTGTGTCACGTGATGGTGTGTGTGTGTCACGTGATGGTGTGTTTGTGTGTTACGTGATGGTGTGTGTCACGTGACGCTGTGTGTGTGTCACGTGACGGTGTGTGTGTCACGTGGCGTGTTTGTGTGTGTCACGTGACGGTGTGTATGTGTCTGTGTCATGTGACTGGGTGTGTGTCACATGGCGTGTTTGTGTGTCACGTGATGGTGTGTGTGTGTCACGTGACGGTGTGTGTATGATTGTGTGTGTGTAATGGTGTGACGTATCACGTGACGTTGTGTGTAGTGTGTGTCACGTGATGGTGTGTGTGTCACATGACGGTGCGTCACGTGACGGTGCGTATGTGTCTGTGTCATGTGACTGTGTGACGGTGTGTGTGTGACGGTGTATGTGTCACGTGACGGTGTGTGTGTCATTTATTACTATCAGCAATCAATAATGGTTAAACATAGGTTTATGGTAAATGCAATAACAATATCCATAATATTCACACATAAAATAAATTATGAATGAACTAGTTGTTAATCATCCTAACTTCACAGAAGAAAAGGGTATAAAAATAAATAACAGTAATAATAATAAAAATGCATTAAGTGGTATCTTGTTATATAAATATATATTGTTGTATTAATTAATAAAAAAACGATAAATATCCATGTTTGTATTAAAAGGATAGATTGGGCAGCTTGGATAAGAGTGACACGCCTGGCCAGCTGCCAGGTAGTCCTAGGTATGACAGCATGCCACTCTTACAGGACGTGCTGACTATACAAAACAAGCGCTCCTTCACTCAACACGAGGAAAGAACGGAGAGAAGCGCTTGACTTCTGCATTTGGTGTCTGCAAATGGAAGTGAGACTGGCGTTAATTAAAAGGTAAGTTATGCCTACATTACATTAAGATATATTTTAGCGAACTGAGCAGGTTTGATATGATTTAAAGGCAGCAAGTAACTTTTTTTTAACTGGTAAAAGTACACATTTACCTGAACATGAGCCAGGTAGCTTAAGTTAACAAAGATGAAACAAATGTCAATTATCCCCAATGCTTTTGAACGTTATAATTTCTTGCAATCGTCGTAAGTAGTTCGGCAACAGGTTTTGTGCATTGCCTATTTCTCTCTGGATGGATAGCTAGTTAAGCTAGTGAGCTAGCTAATTGAGTTAGCTAATTGGCTAACGTCCATGGTCGGTGCAGCAGGCACCCCTGCAGTAGGCAGGCACCCGCAGTAGGCAGGCACCCGAGTCTTAAAGTTAAAAGAACAACTCTGTGATGAATGTGAAACAAGGAAGGATTTTATATTCCTATCCAAAGGACAGAAGTTTGTTGAGTGTTGTGCATAAAGTTAATGGAGAAAGTCTGATTTGGACTGGGGGGGCCGAGCCATGCTGCCATGTTTTCCCAATTTAGATTTGGTGATGTTGAATGGTTTATTTTTCTGATCCACCTATGAATTTTCTTAGGCTGGAAACTGAGCTAGACCACTTATTATTTCTCAAATGTACTAAACTGTAACCAGCAGTAGCATATCTATATCTAAAATATAAAACTTATATAAAACGGTTATATTAAATTATGGTTATATTAAAACTGCACTGTATTTGATTATAGGATTATCAATGGCTGCAAGGAGATGCAGGATTACCCCTAGAAATGATGCAATAGAACATGCTGCCAAGGCCCAAAATAGCAGAGCTGGAAGTGAAATACATCAACTCTTTTAAAGGTAAGGTGTTTTCATTATACTTTGTTTTTCATGTTTTGAATCATGTTTCATGTTATCAGAGCTTACTTCTTACTAGTACTCAGGGGTTTAGTAAATAAAAGAAATGGAAAATTACATATAATACGTGTGACACGAGGATGCACAAACCACAATAAATGAAGCCAGTTTGCATGCATTACTGTGGTGTGCAACTTGAATGATATACTCAGGGGTGCACATAACTTTTTTTAGTGAGTTACTGTTTGGTACTCACCCCATATGTAGCGTGGTCTTAATAAGTGCAGTCTTCCTCACTGTCCTCCTCAGTGTCGCCCCCACTGTCCTCTGCTTCAGCTTCCTGCATGGTAGATGATGAAGATGCTGCAGATGCACCTCCCTGTCCTTGGTTGAGCCTCTGATTAGCTGTCTCCATCCACAGGTCAACAGCTGGCTTTGGGTCAAATGTCTCTGTGGTCTGATTTGACAGGTGAATGTGCATCAGGGCTGAGAGACGAGCATGTGACAGATGAGATCTGTACTTGGTTTTTATTATGTTGAGATGTGAGAATCCCCTCTCACAAGCTGCACTGCTTAAAGGCAGTGTAAGAGACAGCTTAACCACCTTGTTGATGTTGGAGTAAGCATCTGGGTTACTTGTATTTACTATTTGGACCAAGTCATACACAGAAGAGGCTCCCAGGCGTTTTCCTGCCTGCTTTAAGCGCATCCATTCTGTCACAGTGGTGTCTTTGTCAAGTTGCAAGGTGGCCTCATATTTCTTAAGAATGCTGCTTTTGGAAACTGTTGTGTTTCCAAAACTGTGGAGGTCTTGCATTTCTTGAGGCCATGTTGAAGGATCAAATACTAAGAAATGATCACATGACTTGAGGGAGTCATATCTGATTTCAAACTCTTCAATTAACCCCCTGAGTAAGTTTGTCTTGTCTCTGTCAGCATCAGCATTAGAAACAGTGTGTGCCCTGTAGTGGCCTTCACCATCAAGCAGAAGTGTGAACTGTCCAATAGCCACCATGAGTTCATCCTTACATTCTCCAATGGTCAGCTTTTCCTTCTGAAACCTAATGGATGTGGTCTTCAAAATGTTGCCAATGTCAAGCATGTTTGACAGAAAGCACTGAAAACGCTCTGTGCAGATATGCTGCAAGTCACTGTTACCACTCGTAGCCAGTTGCATTTTAATGGCTGGCAATAGTCTTGATATTTTTAACAGTGTTTCATGCCTCCATGCAGACCATCTGATATTATGAAACTTACCCAGTTTCACAAAGGAGATCCCATTTTCTTCACACAGCTTCTTCAGTGCAGCAGTTTTTTTTGCTCCACCTTTTTGTAAATAAAACTGCAGTAGCTTGACCACAGAGCGATTAAATCTCTCACAGTAAGGAACGTTGCGATCAGCTGATTTTGCGCAATTCTCCAGTGTGTGCAGTGCACAAACTGTGCACAAGGGAGTCTCCAACCGCAGCAAGTTGCCGGAGTTTTGGCACGCCATTGTACATACCGACGTTGACAGCAGCCCCATCTGTGCACACAGCGACCAACTTTGTTGTCCAGTCATCCAAGCCTGTGTCCTGGAAAAGTCTCACAAGTCCGTCTGTTATGGCCTGCGCGGTTCGGTCAGCACCAAGTTCAATCAGTCCAAGAAAGTCTGAGGTAAATTCTCCGTTGCTGGACACAGACACAATGTAAACGATTTCCTGCTCAGTTTTTGTGATGTCCTCAGATCCATCAAAAAGCAGCCCCCAAAATTCAGCACACTGCAACTTGGCTCGTAACTTCGCGCTGATGGAGTGAGCGATGCTCTGCATGATCCGTGCGCCCCCTTCACGTGAATGATATGCACCTCCGACATTCACTCCTAGCTGCTTCAGTAACGGAATATCCTCAGAAAAGGAAGACATGGGACGTGCGTGTTTAGCTTTATGGAAGGCGAGGAGAAAAATATTAAACAGAGCTTGCCGCTGTTCTTCATCCAGCTTGTCTCGCCATCTGGCAAGTGGGCGACTGGACATTTCTTCTTGGCTAGCTTGTTTATTAGCAATGGCTTGCGCCACATTCATGTGCTCCTTGCTCTTTTCATGTTTGTCAAATAAAGGATGGTTGAAATTCTTTGAGCCTTTATAAAATGCACCTGTTTTGTCTGCTAGATGGGGATGCGAGTGGCAAATCTTGCACCACATTTCAGTGCGCTCATCGTTAGCTTCAAGCCACGGCACATCTTGTAGCCACTTTTCCAAAAAAAGTATTTTCTTCGGCTCCAGCTCCGGTTGCCGTTTCTTTGTAGGTGGCGAAACGCCAAAGAAGCTGCTTAATGTCTGTTGTTTTTTGGACATCTCCGACAGTAGTTGACAAGCAACGTGTAGATGAGATATGTGGTGTTGATAACGTAACGGTCAAGTACGCAATGGAGCGTAGTGACACAAGTGACGTTAGGCGTTCCTGATTTTTGTCACGCATGCGTACCTGCGTACCAGTTATGTGCACCCCTGGATATACTGTTATGTGATTATTGATGTGTTATGAATGAAACATGAAATAGCTTCTATTTATGCAGCTTCTAGGGATGTTAAAAAATATAACTGTAAAAGTGTATTGTTATGGTATCTGTATGTGTGCACTAGGTCGAGGGGTGTTTGCCAAGGCCCATTTCCAAAAAGGGGACTTTGTGGTGGAGTACAGAGGGGAATTAATAAATTATGAAGAATCTCAAAGGAGGAGGAGGATTTATCATGGCAGGTGTGCTGTCTTCATGTTTGACTTCTACTGGAGAGAAAGAACATGGTGGTAAGGCTTAGATTGAATTTGACATTTCTGAGCAATGAAGTTATTTTCTCAAACTCAAATGTGTGATAATAATTAAACAGTCGCTGAGTTAGTAACTACAACCATTAGTAATGTAGTCGGAGTTGCACAGATAAATTGTTGCCAAATGCAATTAATGATTTAATTTTATGAAGCCGAATCAGTAATGTATTATCTTTTTAAAGTGTTGATGCAGGTCAAGAAGATGGCAGTCTTGGTAGACTAGTCAATGATGACCAAGACCATCCAAACTGCAAGATGAAGAAGGTCATATCAGAGGGCAAGCCGCACCTCTTTCTCTTTGCTTTGAAGGACATTAATGCTGGAGAAGAGATAACGTACGACTATGGAGGCACTGATTGGCCTTGGAGGAAACAGGTCTGTTAAAATTGAGTTGCTGTATGTCAGTGTGAAAAACTGGTTGGTTGAAGAAACATTATTGATTGTGCATATTGGCTTAAATGTGAACATCAGAACGATGCAGAATAATTTCTTTCCTCAGAAATGTGTTTCTGCCTGATTATTTTTAGTTTTACTTACTTAGTTCAGAATAGCATTGCAATCTGTCATGAACATAGTCTTGTACAATTTATTATTCTTTAAAAATTAAATGTAGGGAAATATTGTGCAGTCTATACAGTGTAGTAACAGCTTTTGAAACATACATGTATAACGTGATAAATATATGCATGTGTATATTAGACTTGCCCTTAAGTGTCTTTAGACCACCACAATTTTCTGTTTGACCTATTTTAAAACTGCTTATGGTTATTATTATTACTGCTGACCAACTACTCAATAATGATGTTGACCTCGATCTTCAGCTTGGACGACAATCGACCATCATTGAGTGTTCTGAGGCTGAGATCTCCAGAACAACAGAGCAGGCTCCTCAGAGATCTTCATTCTCCCAGATGGAGGTACTATTTTTTTGTCTGAATTTCTTTTCTTGTCTTTCATGTGTTCATATGTTAGTTGTTAGCTAAGTGTTTCCTGTGTGATTAGCTGTTGAAGTTTTAGTCAAATGTGCAGTGTTTACATTTTGGTTTAGATCAATGTAACTCTGAAGTCATAAGTATGCTGCCAAGCACATTCTGGTTCTTGTGATTTAATGGGGTCCTTTCAGGCTGCTTTTAGAAGACTAGTCTCAAACACACCTGTCAGGTCACCTTTTGTTGTGGGGTCCACGGTAACTGAATGCTATTGTACACATTTAATGACATTTATTTTTTGTTCTCTGTCCCAAAACTTAAAAAACACCTTGTATGACACATGTCATTGAACGTGAGCTCAATTTGCTTTCTACCAGTCATACCAGCTGTTGGTCACAGGTCAATTTACTTGTGCCAGACTTCACCTTTACTTGTTCTCAACTGTAATGGTTACAGCAATGCTACAGCAGGAAACATATTTATGACAGAAATCAGAGCCAACTTGAACCTATCAAAAGTAACACTGATTTTGAGTCAGATGCAGGAAACTTGAAACAATACTACACACTAATTTCTCATTGTCTTGTTTCTGCTCATGGTTATTGTTGTTGAACTGAAGTAATGTTACTGCTGACCAACTACTCAATAATGATGTTGACCTCGATCTTCAGCTCGGACGACAATCGACCATCATTGAGTGTTCTGAGGCTGAGATCTCCAGAACAACAGAGCAGGCTCCTCAGAGATCTTCATTCTCCCAGATGGAGGTACTATTTTTTTTGTCTGAATTTCTTTTCTTGTCTTTCATGTGTTCATACTTTAGTTGTTAACTAAGTGTTTCCTGTGTGATTAGCTGTTGAAGTTTTTATCAAATGTGCAGTGTTTACATTTTGGCACACATTTTGGTTCACTTTTTATTTCATCTGTTACTTTTATTCACCATGAAAGCAATTAATGTGACTAATCATGTATGAACCAAAGTCTTTTCTAATCACAGCTGTAGTTGCAATTTGCAACAAAAGCAATGTCTTTGCTACATGTTTCAATAAATTTCATGTCACCTTGCTGACTTTAAAATATAGATTTATATGAAAAACATGAACATTCCTTTGATTCCAAAGTTTCCTTATTCCAAGTTTATGTGCATATGTATACATTTGTGTCAGATTCTGATGAATCTGAGAGTCCATGGACAAATCCTACTCAGTTTAATTCTAGCTGTCAGGTATTGTGATGTTAATCATTTTCTGGAGTATTTTCTTGAATTATTTCATTCATCCCTTTTTTTCATACTTTGGTCCAAATGCAAATGTCTTAAAGGGCCCATATTATGGAAAACCGTTTATTCCTGGCGCTTATACATGTTTCACAGGAAATTTCTTCCCTAAGCAGCTGTGAAAATGTGATATTTGGAAGTCAACCCGTTTTTCTGTATTTTCCTTTTTCACAACACGTTGCCAAAGATAGGAGAGAAATGCCACTTTTTCAGAAAATGCGACCGTGACGTCATTGAATACACGTCCAGCCCCTCTCAGAGCATGTTGAACAACCCCCCCCAATTAACACCGCACCCCCATTTATGCCGTCAATAAATGCAGCTCTAGGCAGCACCGCTGTTTTTGGAGCTACAACAATAACATGTCTCCTGCAAAAGCCCAACACAAGACTTGTGCTGTTTTAGGATGCAGCCAGCAACATAAATGCCTGCACATAATCCCAACATGCAAAAATGCCAGGACAGAGTGGCTTAATGTGTGTGATAACCACTTCACGCCGGACTGCTTCAGCAACTATGGCCAGTTCACAGCAAGACTATCAACTCTACTGAGGCTTAAACAAGGAGCAGTTCCCACTCGACGTGACCCATCTGCAAACTTGGAACCTGTAAGTGTCACCATGCTTTGATATCATTTGCAAGTTAGTCTGGTTAGTATATTCGACTGCTGGTTAGCTCACTAGCTAGCGGGGCTAACGTTAGCTACAGGCTTGTTGGGTGTGTAAGAAGAAGTATGAAAACTAAAGCTGGAGTCACTACACATCTTTTAAAGTTATTGTTTGGAGTCAAGGCTCATGTGAGAGTTATTTGTTGGGACCAGTGTCTGTTTTATCTGTCTATCGAACGTGTCCGCTTGGTAGAGTAGTTTGGTTAGTATAGTCGACTGCTGGTTAGCTCACAAGCTAAACAAAAGCCTACAGTTTTCATTATAGTATGGTTTGTAGAAATGAAAGACATTTGGTTGAGATGAAAGTTCTAGGTCTATATCTGTGCTCTATCTGGTAACTTCATTCTTGTACTCAGTTTTCCATCACTACTGATTTGACAATATAAAAAGTATTATGATGATAGATACAACACACTTTTTATTCCCTGCCTTTAGGCTACCACATCTCAACAGTCTTCTGTAAGGCATGTGGGCTGCCAGACTGACCCCCTGGAGATGAGATCGGTTGGCACGCAGTTGTCCACGAAAACTATGCTGCATCACTATCGAAGTACAGGTTTGTAGTGTGACAGACGAATTTGGATCATTAATTAATTTTGTTATATATTGTATATAAAAGTGGCTACCAAATATCCCAACAATATTTCTGAATAGCAATGCTTCATTGCAGCTGACAGACATGAAAGCTCACTTTGTTTTACATCAATTCATATATCACAATGTAATGTAACTCACAGGATGTTGTCTTTCCATTTCTGGGAATGCTGTGCAGGTAAACAAGATATTACGCTGTCTCAACACATCTTTATATATGTGCTCTATGCAAGTACTGTAATTATTACTTTTTAAAATTATTTTTTTAGGCTTTACCTGTCTGCCATGCATTTCAATGAAAATGCTAACCGTTCCCAAGCCAGAAGACGTGCTGGTGACCCACTCTTCAAAGTGCAGTTTCCCAAGTTCAAGAAGGGAGAGTGCACGGCAAAGCCAGTGAAGACGGACGCAACTTTCCGTTTAACGCACACCTATTTATTATTCTAAGTACACAACTGCTAAGTAGAACAATTGAAAGGCTACAACATATGGAAAATTGAGGTAGTGGCATTTTCATAACTTTACTTTACTATACAGGTTATACAAATGAGCTGATGGACCTCCTGTTTGAGTACGTGTTACAGGACCCTCAACCATATTCTGATGAATTGTTGAAGATCCCTGTCCCAGATGACCTATGTGCCCAGTACAAGAGACCAGCAAAGGAGGATGTCATTGCAGCCTTAGTGTCCCGCTTCAATAAAGAGGCAGTCTGAACCCCATGTACATGCCTTCGGCATCAGGTAATTTGCAGCATATACGTAGCGCCACACAAGTGCTAAGAGTGCACATCCAAGCCAGTGAACACAGACACAACTTTCCATATGTTTAACACACACACCCATTTATTATTCTTAATTCCAAGTACAATTGGAAAAACAACAAATGAAAAATTGAGGTACTGACATTTTTTTTTTTACTTTACAGGTTATACAGATGCCTTTGTGTCCTGCTTCAGTCAAAGGGCCGGTCTGAACCCTGTGTACTTGCCCCTGGTGTCAGGGAATTCACGGCGTGTCCGCTGCACCACACAGGCCGGTAAAACAACCCTGACCCTGCGGCTTAGGTAGCCCCAGCACCACCAGACGAAGCATCTGTATGCTATGAACCTGTAACGACTGAGCAGAGGGTACATGTGTGAATAAGAAAGCAAAACATTCTGATTAGAGTATTGTTTTTGTTGGAAGTTTTTTTCCCACCTTTGTGAGTGTGGTCTGGTTGGGAGTTAGGTGGGTTATAGGAATCTAATAATTATTTCAAAATATCAAGAGGACAAATTGTCATGCTCCTGTAGACAATGTAATAATCAATGGAACCAATTATTAAAGACAGATGTCTTGACCCTGAACTTATCAAAAACATGAACATGTGTGAGCACATGAACACTAGAGTTATAATACTTCATATATTAAATATTGATGATGGGCTACATGCAGCTAAAACAGTACAGCTAAAATTAGAGAAGTACTTCAGGAAATCACAACACATGTTTTGTTTGGTATTGATCGGTTTACAATGTAATTTCTGCTGATGTGAAATAAATCAACCCTGAATGCAAACACTTATTGTCTCATTTTTATTGTCATGCACAGTATTATGATTATTAGAGAAATTGTGTCATGCATAGAATAACTTATAAAATACTTACTTCGCCATTTGCCTATGCTGTAAAACATTGCAGAAACCTGTATGATCCACCATACATGCAGGTGGTTCTGGGATTTCATTAATTCGCCAAAAAACCTATTGAGTGAGAAACGGTAAATCTACTGGGATTTTCCAAACTTCATTAACACTACATTGATTACATGGAAGATACAATGTCTTTTATCACAAGTCACCGTTTGGATCTCCCTGCAGCACACGTTTTCTCTTCAAGTACACCTGTTGAGAAGTAGTGCAGAAAATTTAGACTCAATATGACTACAGTATACCAAACAACGTAGGGCATACACTGTAATGGTGTATCTAAGTACTGGCAAGATGTGGACTGAGAAGTACAGGGCCTCTATAATAACTAGCTCAACAAAATTGTCAATCCTAGCTTGTCTGCAAGTTGTATTCAATAAGCTTATGTACATTAGCCATAAACAGACCGGCTACAGCAGAGTGTCGCTCACACACCCACATACACACAAACGCAAAACACACGCACACGAAAGTACAATATTACAGGAAATTCTTACCACTGAGAAACGTTCTGCTGGGTTCTTGTAAGTGGAACCGCCTCAGCTGCCTCTTCCAATTCTGGGTCAGACTCTGGCTCAAACATGTCCGGTCTGAGATGTTTGAGCCGGAGTCTGCAACACTGAGCGTTCGTTCTGGAGCGGCTGCCATGGTTACCATCAAGCTTGTTTACCTTTACCTTTGTTTACCTTAGCAGCATGGGTGCTCTGCTCCCGCCCCCACTAGGCGATTGGCCGCCTCCCATGCTCTGATTGGTCGTGAGGCGGCCAATCAGAGCAGTGTTCATTACATACAACCTCCACGCCCTCAAAACAGCCTGTTCTTCACAGTGGAAAAAATTAGAAACTGAAACACATACCACAGAAGCTGGTTTTAGGATTTTTTTTTATA
Organism: Hoplostethus mediterraneus; assembly: GCA_034670385.1. Taxonomy (NCBI): domain Eukaryota; kingdom Metazoa; phylum Chordata; class Actinopteri; order Trachichthyiformes; family Trachichthyidae; genus Hoplostethus; species Hoplostethus mediterraneus. The sequence goes on from JAXDDW010000064.1 coordinate 2,473,364, forward strand.
TAGACTTAGCAAACGTCTTGTAAAGACCCCCAGGAACAGTTTTAAATAGCCCAAAATTAGTGCAGTACCCCCCCTTTAAATTCATTTTTACACTCTAGACATGGAGTCAGAGTTCTGACTTACTAACTTAGCTTCTCTGAACAGGACCAAGATTCCATCCCAAGGCTGAGGAGGACCAAAAGCATACAGGTAAGCAACACACACAATGGAGAAAATAATAATGCATGTGCTTAACATTTCTTTACTGATACTGATTGCATTTTGTGTGAAATAGTGTGTGTATAGCAAATGTGCTGACTTTTATCTAATTTACATTTTCTCTTCTGAAGATGAACAGACAGATTCATTTCGATCCGGATGAGCTTTTTGACCCCACCTCAGATGACAGTGGAGAGGAATATGTTCCTCAGACTAGTGAGGATTCTTCTGATGGTACAGACACAAGCAAATTTATTCAGCCAGTCGGACAGAGTGAGAGCATGCTCACATGTCTAAACTTAGGGGAGATGGATGACATCATAGATGGATGTCTCTCACCAACAGAACTGAACAATGGCTCTTCAAAGCAGGTGCTTAACAGAGGACGCTCACCCTCAAGAAAAGGAAGCAGCTCTGGTATAAGATGTAGAAAGCGACGTTTAACCGATGTATCCTGTCCTACAACACGAACCAGTAGTGGTCACTCATCAAAAGAGAGTGGAAGGGGAGACACTGGTGCCCTGTTAGAAAACTCAACATCTGATCAGGAGCAATACCTTCCTGACAGTTCCTCTTCCCTACTTACAGAAGATGGAGTGGCTGATGGTTCATTTTCCATACCTGCTGTCTGTAAAAAGGAGAATGGGTCAAGATTGTACAACAAAAAGCAATATTGTTTGTATTGTAAGTTGGGAATTGTAAAAATGGCAAGGCATTTGGAGCGTTCTCATCACAATAAGCCAGAGGTTGCACTGGCTGTGTCCTTCCCAAAAGGCTCCAAAGAAAGACGAATGCATCTGGAACATTTAAGAAATAGGGGGAACTTTGCGCACAATGTTCACGTGTTAAATGCTGGTACTGGAAATCTTGTTCCTCGCAAGCAACCAAAACAGGATTCTCAAGCACATAATTTCCTGCATTGTGTATATTGTCAAGGCTTTTTTACAAAGAAACTCCTTTGGCGGCACATGACGATCTGCAAGTTCAAGCCTAATGTTCCACAAAAACCTGGCAAAACCCGTGTCCAGGCCCTCTGTGCATTTGCTGTACCTCCACCACCTGGCGTCAAAGTAGAATTTTGGAAGCTGTTAAGCAACATGGTTCAAGATGAAGTTTATTTTGCTGTCAAATCTGATGTCTGTATCATGGAGTATGGTGAGCATCTGTATAACCAGCTTGGATATGATGTTGGCAGACATGAATATATTCATCAGAAATTGAGAGAGCTGGGAAGGCTTCTGATATGCTCAAGGAAAACCACTCCTTTGAAGACCATTCAAGATCACATCAAACCTGCGAATTTCATGCATATTGTGCAAGCAGTGAAACTCGTGGCGGGCCATGACAGTGAAACCAATACATACAAGTGCCCAAGTATTGCTCTCAAAATTGGACATAGCTTGACAAAGATTTCACTGCTTGTTGAAAGCTGTGCAAATGTACAAAACAACTACAATGCAGCAAAAGATGCTCGTACATTCCGCAGAGTATATGAAGCCAGATGGAATGAACTGGTATCAGCTGCATCGCTGAGAACACTTCAGGAATCTAAGTGGAATGCCCCTCTGTTGCTTCCATTCACAAAAGATGTCCAGACTCTCCATTCTTATTTAGATCTGCAACAACAACATATTCACAGTAAACTGTCCACAGAGACATCCTTCCAGACATGGACACAGCTGGCCAAGATCACTTTGACAAAAGTAATTTTGTTCAACTGACGAAGAGCAGGGGAGGTGTCAAAAATGCCCCTCTCTGCATATTTGTCTCAAAATCCATCAGACCCTCAGGAAGATGTGAATGTAGCCCTCTCAGACCTAGAAAAGAAACTCTGTCAACACTTCAGGAGGATAGAGATAAGAGGAAAAAGGGGAAGAAAAGTTCCTGTTCTTTTGACCCCAGAAATGCAGCAAGCATTGGATCTGCTTGTCCACAAACGGCAGGAATGTGGGATTCCTCAGGAGAACATATACTTATTTGCAAGACCATCCGCTTTCACGTGCTACCGTGGGTCTGATTGCCTTCGACACTTCGCCAAGGTCTGTGGTGCAAAAAGTCCAGAAAGTCTCACCTCTACAAAACTGCGCAAACAAACAGGAACCCTGTCTCAAGTTCTCAACCTCAGTAATACAGAGTCGGATCAGTTAGCTGATTTTCTTGGCCATGACATAAGAGTGCATCGGCAGTTCTACAGACTTCCTGAGGGCACCCTCCAACTTGCTAAGATTAGCAAAGTTCTCATGGCTCTGGAACAGGGACGCCTGGCAGAATTCAAGGGCAAGACCCTGGATGAAATCAGCATTGATCCTGAGGGTACTAATTATTTATCTTTCTTCACGTTTCTACATAAAAGGAAATTTGCTGATCTAAAGTGATTAAACAATACTATATATCAGTGTTTTTCCTGGGCATTATTGGAGCATGTCACAAATGATATGAATTCTGCCTTCACTAACAGTCATTCTCCTCCCTCCCACCTCTTCTAACCCCCCACCAACTCACAGAGAATGTGCTCCTGGACAGCGACACTGAGGCGGCGTGTGAGCCAGACTCACCTGGTAAGTATTGTTATGTTAAGTATAATATCTTATGTATAGTATGTTAATCTTATCTTAAATGTGACAATGGTTATGTATTCAAGGATGTCCATTTACTGTAGGGATGTCCTGATCAATTGTTTTTGGCTCCGATCCTGATCTGAGTCAATTAATGTTTGCCGGTACCGAATCCTATTCTTATATTTACCTAAATGTTGATTCATATTATTATTATTTTTCACGAGCTACTTGATTCAAATACTGGAGGTCCTGCGTAACAAATATTAAGTTGATAAACTTAAAATATTGATCTGATATGAATGACTGGGAGAATGTGACTCTTGACAGTGATGTGACGCGATAAGTTAGAGAGAAGAGGTCTCACTCTGTTGGAGTTGTTGGAACTACAGAAACACTCAGTCGACTAGTGGTTGTCCCGTGTCGATCCTTAGGTTCAGCTGTGGTATGACTAATACTTCATAATTGCTATTTTTGGTTAGGGTTAGGTTTAGGTCTTGTGGTTTTCAGAGAGTCAGGTCACATCCAGTCAGAGGGAAGAGAACGAAATGCCAGATGTGAGCCAGAGGGATGCAGCACCACAGCAGGGCACCATGACACCTCCACAAGCCAGTCACCACCAGTCAACAAAAAGTGAAAAAGGTAAAGTTGACTGGTTATCACACCCTCAACCAGAGAGGAGGGACTAATCAGTGAAATCACCTGGTTGTTGTCTTTGGTTGGAATGAAAACCTGCATACACTCGGCCCTCCATGGCACACGATTGGCCACACCTGGGGCCTCATTTATAAAACTTTGCGTAGAACATTGCGTAGAACATTGCGTCCGCCCAAACCTCAGAATCCACTAACGCAAGAAAAAATTCAGATTTATAAAACCGTGCGGTACACACCTGTACGCAGTTTTCTCTTTATAAATACCCACCTGCGGTGAATTGTGCGGCCGCGTACTCCTCCCAGTGTCCGCCCACTACTCCTCATAGTGTCGTCCCACAATCAACCATAAATGGGCAATGCTAAATAGGTCATGAATATGCCGACATTGTTAAGGAGCCTTTGTTGACTATCAATGAGGGAAAGACTGAGAGACGCCAGCTGCAAGAAAGCCGAAATTTGCGGAGTGCGAGATCGAGGCGCTCATCACTGAGGTTGAGTAAAGGTGTAGCTACTGTTGGGGGCTCAGTAGAGGATCTGGGCCACATTGTGGAGAACCGCACAAACTCTAATAATCCGGCACACCTTAATAATAATAGAAATAAACTTTTGTTAGATAGCACTTTTCAAAACAAAGTTACAAAGTGCTTTAGAAGACAAAATAAAAAATGGGAGACAAACTGATGATGAACAAAATGATAAAAACAATTTAAAAACAGTTTAAAAGTTACACAACATTGAGCATTAGGAGCTACATGTGAAAGAGTAAAATATGCTTAGCCCCTTAGTTGTGTTTTTGTCCCCTCTGTTTAAGCTTTATGTATCTATAGACAAATATTTCCATTGGTGTATGTCGGGGCGTCCATAGTAGCCCACTGAAACGGAGCGGAGGAGATCGATAGACAGACAGACACGTCGCTTAGTTCGGTTTCTCAGCCTGCTTGCTTTTTGTGGTGGTAAATACAATTTACAGCCCTAATTCCATTTCCCCCGTTGGGGAGAGAGAGAGGTTAGAGGGAGAGAGAGAGAGAGAGGCAAGCCGCAAACTGCTGTTTCTACTCCTCCGCCTGCTGATTTTGACAGAATCGGTATCGTTCATAAATTCTCTCAGTGCTCCGTTCTTATGTGAGTCTCTGATTAATAAATGTATTCTTTGATTTTGAACAGTAGCATTAGGTTGTTGTTATTTAGCCTTTCTGAGGCTATTGCATGGTTAAATCAATGAGTTTTATTTCACTTCATCCTGGCGCCGCCCGGTAAAATAATGAATAAAATAAGAGTTAAGAGAATGCCTTTTATAAAAATAGGTTTTAAGTAGTGACTTAACAGATACAACAGACCACAAACCCTGTGAAAGCACACTTATAAAACTATGTTTTTAAGAGGACTGAGCTTTATTTTGTGATCTTCCCATCGGGCGTCGCTGATTCCCGTGTCTGAAAAACTTTGCGGTAAGCTCTACGCATGGGTGAAAGGATGCGTAGATGTGCGCACATTTTACCGCATAGAATTTTTCTATAAATCCGGACGTTTGCGGTAAAATATGCGTACGCACATTTCACGCCCCTTAACGCCACTTTTTTGTGCACAGCAACCTTTATAAATGAGGCCCCTGGTATAAATTATCTGGAGAAGCAGTCTCTTCATTCGGTGAGAGGTTTTTGTCACGCTCCTCTCTGGTTGGCACAGCTGTTTCAGGGCTATGAGGCAAGTAATGTAACTGGCTGAGAGGATAATGAGTCATCACTTTTACCCAGCCCTTTGGCAAATGCTGTTGTCTATAAACAAAAATAGTGTACCCAGAAACGCCCACACAGTCCATGTGCACATGATCTAGTGCTTGTATTGTCAAAATAGAGTCTAGAATAGAATTGATTTACATATTCTGTTACTTGTGTTTAACACTTCACATTGCTGTGGAGAAGCACATGATGTCCTTCATCACTTCATGCCATGTTCCGGGGAAAAGTGACTGTGATAAGTGCCTTGAACTGGAAAAAGTAGCACTCAGGAACAGAGATTGGTTGGCCATGAAATTCTACATTAAGAACCGAATCACAGCTCTCAAGAACAAAGTCTAAAGTGATCATTTAATGCCTGTTGACAACTGTTATGCTTGTTGTGTTATGTTTAAATCATATCCTTCGATTACTTACGACATTTGGTCGTGTTTCTGCTGGATTTAAATTGAAAATGTTTGATACTAACACCGATACAATATCTCCTCTCCTCTTACCTAATCTCATTTTCTCTTATCTCAAATGATCTCCACTCATATTATCTCACCTCATTCTGTCCTTCATTCTGATCTCATCTTATCCTACTTCATGTCATCTCCTCTCACCTTATCTCATGTTCTCTCATGTTCTCATTTTATGTAATGTTTCCTCATCTAATTTCACCTCATCTTCTCATCTCTTTTCTTTTCTTATCTCATATTATCACAACTCATCTCCCACCTCTCTTATCTTCCCTTATTTTATGTCATTTCATCTCATCTCCTGTCACCTTACTGCAGTACTTTGAGACATTGCAGTACTGTTAACCTGTAGAGGGAGTGTTCAACAGTTTAGACCAGTTCAGTTTTTCTACTATTACCAACACAAGGGGTGTGTTTAATAATTACTTTCGATATCGATGAAACTGTCACATAACACGTTTCCAGAGTCTAACGTGACCTCTTTAATTTGCGTGTTTGTCCAACCAACAGTTCAATTCACAGTGATAAGCTGGAAGTAGTGACACTGACTGCATTTTTGTTTGATACTTAACTTGAAGAAATGTAGAAAAGCATTTTTTGTTCATTTAACATTCCAATAAAAGTTTTGAAATGTAAAATTCATCCAACCGGTCTCTCATTTGGAGCAAATTCTGATCAATTTAACCAAGGAAATAAAAAATACAGGATTGTACTGCTAAATATAAAATTCAGTATTTTATGATGGCATGCAATTTTAAATTATTATTTGCCTTGCATTTCCATTGTAAACGGTGTTTAACAGCTTTGCATTCAATGGTCTTGGTCTGACATGTTTCATTCATGATACTTCTATCAGTCTAATGTTGTTACTTACAGTTGGGACTTTTGTCCTGTAATAATGCTGACTAATACCACTATACTATACTACTATAGTAATACTAGGTTTCATATGGTAGCAAATTCTAATCATGAATAAAATCCCCATCGATTGACAGAAGAACTCTAATATCTCAGAGGATTCAATGATAGACAACGGATTACTTCTATGGCTATTCATTTTTAATTATTTACACAATTTGACAAAATAGAAAATCCTCTATATTAAAAAACAGAACTGCTTTAAGAACTGCTGCAAATTCAGTACATTTGTTCCGTAATCATCACAAGCTCAGACATCCTGGAGAAAGGGACCCTGTGGTTGGTGGAAACGGTTTAGCAGCTATAGACTCAGGTTAAGAGACTAATAATACTCTAGTTGCCTAAATATTTATTAAAACTATCAGTACTTGAATACAATTGTATTGTACAATTACTTAACAGAACTTAAGTTTTGAGCTCTAGCAAATGAATAGCATCAAAGTTCCACAGCACTCACCTTCACAGTAAAAGGTGTTCTCTAAAAGTAAGTTTAACCTGAATGTGTGTTAAGTGGTACTGAGGAAGAATGAAAAACCTGATGGTGTGTATATATTGACCTCACGTATAACTGAATACCTGACAAGTCCTCAGGAAGTTGTTCCTAGTCTGGTGAGGGAACTCTACTTTGTCTGATTGATTATTTGAAGTGACATCTGTGTTTATGTCCACTCCAGGATACTGCCTGATTTTTTTCAGTGCTGTACAACCCTCAGAAAGGGTGGTTCCCAGAATGCATGGTCTGGTCTGGTGTCCTGACAATGCCACAAAGACAAGGATGTGTGTGTGTGTGTGTGTCACGTGACGTATGTATGTGTGTGTCACGTAACGGCGTGTCTGTGTCATGTGACGGTGTGTGTGACGTGTCACGTGACGGTGCGTGTGTGTCACGTGACGGTGTGTCACGTGACGGTGTGTGTGTGTCACGTGGCGTGTTTGTGTGTCACATGACGGTGTGTGTCACGTGATGGTGTGTGACGGTGTGTGTGTCACGTGACAGTGTGTATGTGTCTGTCATGTGACTGTGACGGTGTGTCTGTCACGTGACGGTGTGACGTGTCACGTGACGGTGTGTGTGTCACGGTGTGTGTGTCACGTGGCGTGTTTGTATTTGTCACGTAACGGTGTGTGTGTGTCACGTGACGGTGTGTGTCACGTGATTGTGTGTGTGTCACGTGGGGTGTTTGTGTGTGTCACATAACGGTGTGTGTGTGTCACGTGATGGTGTGTGTGTGTGTGTCACGTGATGGTGTGTGTAATGTGACGTGTGTGTCACGTGACGGTGTGTGTGTCACGTGATGGTGTGTGTGTCACGTGGCGGTGTGTGTCACGTGATGGTGTGTGTTACGTAATGGTGTCTGTGTGTGTGTCACGTGACGGTGTGTCTGTGTCATGTGACTGTGAGTGTGACACTGTGACGTGACAGCGTGTCTGTCACGTCACAGTGTGTCTGTCACGTCACAGTGTGATGTGTGTCACGTGACGGTGCGTGTGTGACGTGACGGTGTGTATCATGTGGCGGTGTGTGTGACGTGACGGTGTGTATCATGTGGCGGTGTGTGTGTGTTACGTGATGGTGTGTGTGTGTCACGTGACGGTGTGACGTGTCACGTGATGTGTGTCACTACGGTGTGTGTGAGACGTGACGTGTGTGTGTCATGTGATAGTGTGTGTCAAGTGACGGCGTGTGTGTGTCACGTGACTGTGATGATGTGTGTGACAGTGTGTGTGTCACGTGATGGTGTGTGTGTCACGTGACTGTGTGATGGTCTGTGTGACGGTGTGTGTCGTGTGACGGTGTGTGTGTGTCACGTGGCGTGCTTGTGTTTGTCACGTACCGGTGTGTGTGTGTCAGTTGACGGTGTGTATGTGTCTGTGTCATGTGACGGTGTGTGTGTGATGTGACGGCGTGTCTGTCACGTGACAGTGTGACGTGTGTATGAGTGTGTGTCACGTGATGGTTTATGTGTGTCACGTAATGGCGTGTCTGTCATGTGATGGTGTGTGTGTAATTGTATGTGTGTACGATAGTGTGTGTGACGGTGTGACGTGTCACGTGACGGTGTCACACACACACACCATCACACACACAGTCATGACACAGACACATACACGCCGTTAGGTGACACACATACACCATCACGTGACACACACACCGTCACGTGACACACGACACACACCGCCATGAGACACACATCACATGACACGTCACACCGTCACGTCACACATACCATCACACACACATCGTGGCGTGTGTGTCATGTGATGGTGTGTGTCATGTGACGGTGTGTGTGTCTCACGTGACGGTGTGTGTGTGCGTCACGTGACGGTGTGTGTCACGTGACGGTGTATGTGTGTCACGTGGCGTGTTTGTGTGTGTCTCGTGACGGTGTGTGTCGTGTGTCACGTGACGGTGTGTGTGTCACGTGATGTGTATGTGTGTCACGGCTAACTAGGCTAGCACTAAGCTACCTAGGCTAGCGCAACACCAGAAGCTTCACAACCACAGTCTGCAGCCCCGACGCTGTTAAGGTAACAGTATATAGCAGTGCAATGAGTGTACAGTTTGTCTGCACTGCTACATACTGTTACCTTTCCAGCGTCGGGGTACTGTAGCTGGGAAGCCTCCACTAGCCTACTTAGCTTAGCCTGGCTCGTAGCTGGTAATGTTGTAAAATAATTATAATTTCTTTGCTGTATTACTTTATGCATTTTGATATATTTGTATTAAGCAATTTTATAAGGGAAAAATGTCAGGCCGACAGATATAAAAAGAGTGTTTTGATTAACTATATAACCTCTTAAGTATAAAAAGTGTGTTTTGATTGAAACGTGTAACCTACAAGAAAACCCAAAATAATCATAAAGTTTTGAAAGATGCAGGTTGAGGCCCTCTTATGAGAGGGGAGAATAGAGACAGGCTGCACAGGCCCGAGCAGGAAAAAGTACCTAAAAATAGACTGGCAGGGCATGCGCAGACAGGAGAAGTCAAGGGGGAGGTACTGCCCACAGAGCTCCGCCCAGGGGGCCAAGCTTATATCAAGACCCGCCCAGGGGGCCAAGCTTATGTTAAGACCCGCCCAGGGAGCCAAGCTTAATATTAAGACCCACCCATGAAAACCCCAAAAAACGTAGCATTAAGACCCGCCCATGAAAACCAAAACGTAGCATTAAGACCCGCCCAGGAAAAAACAAATTTGATATTACGAAGCTAGGAATAATGCCAAGGCGATAGCAAAGTGGTGCGCGATGGCCGTCTTTGCTGATGCTTGCAGTTTGAGTTTGGGCGATATGTCCATATAAGGTTGGTGAACTCATTGTTTCTGCTGATCAAGCAAAAATACTTGCTGATCAAGAAAAAATACTTGCTGACATCGAGCTAACGTTGCCAGAATGGGGCGTAAATCGGTATTCTCCACACAGTTTTTAGGATATATAAGATCATGCGCAGATAGCTTTTGTTAGTCTGGTTCCGGAGCCGACTCGGGTTTTGTGTCTGTGAAGAATAAAACTCTATGCATCGAACTCTGAACTTCTCCAGTGATTTATTTTGAACCTGTTTGAGACTCTAGTAACTGTTGAATTTTCGGAATCGTGAAGAAGATTAAGTGTTGGTGGGGAGGTCCGATGTTTTATCACTGGCCTGATACTTGGACCTTTTTCTCCGACATCAGTAACAAGCTGCTAACAAAGAATCCAGAGCAGATCTGCGGTGGAGAACGGGGCACTTTATTTCGAGCACTGCAGCGGAGTTAAGACACAGCCTATCTGTGAGGGTACAACACTTTATTTTCTAAGTATAGTGACTTTTTTCTCTCTCTCAGTGTCCCGTGGATCCGGCTGCTCCGGCTAACAGCACCAAGTGTAACATCCGGCGACGTCACTATCGCACTAACCGCCGCCCCCACTCAAATGCTCATCCCTAGTTGCAATAATAAAAACAAAAGCAAAAAATCATTATAATAAAATATAAATTATATTAAATGTTTGTATACCATGCCTGCATTGGCAAATAATTATATAAACTAACATACTCCTAAGCAATAACTAGTTTTAAAAAAAAACTTTTCACACACTGCTACTGCCATATGATTTACAGTAAATATGGCCAGTTCAGCCCCTTTGTGTCACAGTTTGTACACAATGAAGGTTTGCAGTTTTCTATCTCCTGATATCATATTCCTCCATCACATTAAAAAAAATTAAATATAATTTTTGCAAAAATAAAAACTCCCGCACACTGTCTACTACATTTGCTTACTTACTTTATTAACCTCTTAAGCCCACCAGTGGGGGCTCCCATGAATTGTGCGTCATTTGCAACCTATCTGGGGCTATCTGCCCCATCTCATGATCCGATTCACAAAAGACATTGCACTAAAGATATGACAGCATGATATGACATTGCACTAATGATATGACGGCACAAACACACCCATAAAGTTTTGCAGCTGAGTGCAATTTGCCCTTGTTTTGCATCTGATTGAGTGAGCAGAGCTGTTTCAGGCTTTTCTCCATATTTCAGCACACAGATTGGTCCATAATGACAACTGCAGAGAGCACAAAAGCCTCAAATTGCATGTCTTTAATTAGCAGAGGTGCACACGCACACACAGCTCTCCAAAATCACAAACCAACTTCCATGTATTTTGCTTCTTTTACTTCTCTAGTATTTTGCATCTATAAGATAATCTTCTGAAATGTCATAATACAGCTATTAATGTGACTCAGGCAGGTCTGAAACGTGTTAGATTGATGTCTGATTCTTACAATAAAGTTCAGGTGTCACTGAATGTAATCTGGGATGTTGCAGAATCATCAGGTACAAGTGCGTGAACTACTTGACCAGCAAAAAGCCTTCTATAAAGAAATGCTAGAACAACAGGAAAACAACTTCAACCTGCGTGCGCATCTTGATGGACACTACTAACTCAAGAATGGATGCCATGATGAAAGAGCTGCAAGAACTAAAGGTTAGCCTCCACTTTACACAAAAGGAGGTGGATGACTTGAAAACCACCAATGCTAGTCTGTTATTAAATCATAAAACAAACGAAACTGGCATAAAAAAGTTAGCAGAATCAATGACTGTAATAGACACCAAAACAGACTTTCTTGATAGTCAATCCAGGCGTCACAATGTGATTATTGATGGCATTCCTGAAACAGAGAAGGAGAAGGTCTCAGAATTAGAGGAGAAGGTGCTGACACTTTTCAAAGACCAACTGGAGATAGATCACCACACCATTGGGATAGAACGAATCCAACGGACCGGAAAAGTACCTAAAGCAGAGGGGGGCTTCCCTAGGCCTCGTCCCCATCCTCTACTGGTGAAGCTGCTGAGGATTAAGGACAGAGACAGAGTCCTAAGCAATGCAAAAAAGCTGAAAGGATCCAGAATCTTCGTCAATGAAGATGCAGTTCGCCAGAGGAGGAGGGAGCTGCTTCCTCAGATGAAAGCTGCAAGAGAAAGAGGGGACTTTGCTGTCTTAAGGTATGACAAGCTGATTGTCCATAAACGGGAGGACAAGTGACTCTTAAAGACCTGGAAAGGTGAATAAGAGTTGACACACATTTCATGTCTATTGCTGCCTTACTCCCGAAGAAAAGCTTGAAGATTGCTCAGCTGAACATTTGTAGCTTAAGAAACAAAGTGTATGAAATTACTGACTTGTTGGCTTTAAACTCAATTAACATACTTGCAATATCAGAAACCCATCTGGATGACACTTTTCAGGATGAGGCTGTGGGCATACAAGGATATAATCTATATAGAAAAGACAGAAACATATGGGGGAGGTGTCGCTTTTTATGTTCAAAACCATCTTCCGGTGAAAGTCAGGGAGGATATTATGTATGATGAAATTGAGGCACTATGGCTTCAAGTTAACCTGCCCCATATTAAACCTATCTTAGTGGGCTGCTGCTATAGGCCGCCAAGTTCAGATCGAAATTATTTGGAAGCCATTGGTGAGATGCTGGATAAGGTGTGTGAACTGAATATGGAAACTGTCTTTACTGGAGATATAAATATTGACTGGCTATCGTCCAACTGCCCTGTAAGGAATCAACTGGTTACTGATAGCCGATTGTCTATGAGCCATATCGGCCGATCCGATACACTGTGATACCAATCGTTTATTTATTTATTTATTTTTTCTTAGCGGCCGTTTTGGTGTTTGCTCTGCCTTTTTCTTTTCACTCTCCGCAGCCAGCTTAACAAACTCGCCATGCTCTGCTGGGTGATGCAACTTCAAGTGCCTTATTAAATTTGTTGTGTTGAAACTTTTTACCCCACGAGGTATTTTTTCCTGGCACACACTGCAGATGGCAATTGTTGCATCTGTCTCACACACTTTGTAAAAGTTCCACACCGCCGACATGTTTTAGGTTAGTTAGCATGCCACAATGACACCGAATCTGATGAGAATAGGCTCACATTTTTTGGGTCATCGATCGGTTTTCGCAATCGGCGACTGTAAAGCATTATCGGAATTCCCCGATCTCATATTTATACTGAATATCGGCCATTTCCGATTGCTGGCCGATCGATTGCGGCACCCCTACTGGTTACCATTACTGATGCATGCTGTTTGAAACAAGTGGTTACAAAACCAACAAGATTAAGCACTAACAACAAGGGTATCAACACAGCATCCTGTATTGATCACATTTATTTGAGTGCAGATGATTTATATACCAAGGCTGTATCAGTCCCAATAGGATGTAGTGACCATAATATTGTAGTGGTTGCAAGGAAAATGAAGGTTCCCAAAGCAAGACCTAGAGTAATGCATAAAAGGTCCTACAGGGGTTTTTCTAAAGAAGCTTTTCTGGAAGATGTTAGTAATATATGTTGGTCAAAGGTCTAAAATGCAATAGAACCTGATGAAGCACTAGACCATTTTCTTGCAAAGTTTGTACCAGTTATTGATAAACATGCTCCTGTCAGAAAAGTGACAGTGAGGACTTGTAGGGCGCCTTGGGTTGATGTGGAACTAAAGGGCTATATGGCTCAGCGTAATCAGGCAAAGGAAAAGGCACAGAACAGTGGAGGACAGAGAAAACTATTGTAAACTGAGAAATCAAGTTACTAAACTTAATCAAAGGAAAAAGAAACAATATTACGCTTTACAATTAACCAGGACAAAGAATGACCCAAAAAAGCTTTGGAGTACGCTAAATGGTATAATGGGAAGAAACACCTCTCCACAATCTACATTCATTGAAAGTGGGGGTACCTTTATCACAAAACCCAAAGAAATTGCAGATCACTTGAATCATTTCTTCAGAAGTAAGGTAAATAATTTACGGAAAGAATCATCACTGAGGGCTGACAGTTCATCCATTATCAACATCCAAGACTATATAAAGGACAAACCTTGCCCGTTTGAGTTTAGCGAACTAACAGTGGAAACAGTGGTTCGATTGGTGAAAGGGGCATGTGGTGACAAACAACCAGGGATGGATGGGATAGATGGTAAACTGATTGGACTGGCTGTAGATTATGTTGCTCAGCCAATTTGCCATATACTAAACACCAGCCTGAAACAAGCAACCTTTCCTCAGGCCTGGAAAGAAGCTAAAATAATTCCCCTGCCTAAAGATAAGAAAGCATCATTTAGTGTCCCAAATAGTCGTCCAATAAGCCTGTTACCAGCACTGAGTAAGATTCTTGAGAAGACAGTATTTGAACAAATACAAGAATACCTGTCAGTAAACAATCTGTTAACAAAGTATCAGCATGCCTACAGAAAGGGATATTCCACATGCACAGCGCTGACGCAAATGTCAGATGACTGGTATAGAGATTTAGACGACAAAATGATCTGTGGAGCAGTTCTTTTAGATTTTACAGCAGCATTTGATGTCATTGAACATAAGCTTCTTCTAGAAAACTGGTGTGTTATGGTTTTAAACCATCTGCAGCTACCTGGATGGAAAGTTATCTAATGAATAGATCACAGAGAGTCTTTTTTAATGGAAGTTACTCAAACAGTGTGCTGGTGGAAAGCGGAATTCCACAGGGAAGCTGTTTAGGTCCACTAATGTACTCTGTTTTTACTAATGATTTACCTCAAGTATTAGGATATGCAAATTTAAGTATGTACGCGGACGACACTACAGTATATGCATCAGCAAAAACAGCAGATGTACTGACAGTCATCCTAAACAGGGAGCTAAGCTCCATTGGAAAGTGGGTCCATGAAAACAAGATGGTACTTAACTTAGCTAAAACAAAAAGCATCATCTTTGGGTCAAATCATTCTCTTAGAGCAGAGCCAGAGCTTAGACTGTGTATTGAAGGAACATTTATTCAGCAAGTGAAAGAAACCAAGTTATTGGGAATCACCCTTGATGACAAACTGTCCTGGTCAAAGCACATTGACACTATTGTCAATAAAATGGGCAAAGCACTAGCTGTAGTCAGACGATGCAGAAATTATCTTACACCTGATCTGAGGAAACTGGTTGTTAGTTCTCTTGTTCTGTTACAGCTAGATTATTGCCAGATAGTATGGGCTAATGCCACGAAGAAAGACCTGAGCAAACTACAGCTGATACAGAACAAGGCTGCACGCTTTGCTCTACAGTGTCCATACAGAACTAGCATACATAGTATGCATGCAGGTCTCCAGTGGCTAAAAGTTGAAGACAGGATGGCTGCGGCACTTTTTTTTTATCAGCATGGACCCTCTTACAGTCTGGGACTCCAGCAGATCAGTATAGCAAACTAAAGGGTAGCTTGGCTCCACATACATACACTATATTGCCAAAAGTATTCACTCACCCATCCAAATAATTGAAATCAGGTGTTCCAATCACTTCCATGGCCACGGGTGTATAAAATCAAGCACCAAGGCATGCAGACTGTTTCTACAAACATTTGTGAAAGAATGGGTCGCTCTCAGGAGCTCAGTGAATTCCAGCGTGGTACTGTGATAGGATGCCACCTGTGCAACAAGTCCAGTCGTGAAATTTCCTCGCTCCTAAATATTCCACAGTCAACTGTCAGTGGTATTATAACAAAGTGGAAGCGATTGGGAACGACAGCAACTCAGCCACGAAGTGGTAGGCCACGTAAAATGACGGAGCGGGGTCAGCGGATGCTGAGGCGCATAGTGCGCAGAGGTCGCCAACTTTCTGCAGAGTCAATCGCTACAGACCTCCAAACTTTATGTGGCCTTCAGATTAGCTCAAGAACAGTGCGTAGAGAGCTTCATGGAATGGGTTTCCATGGCCGAGCAGCTGCATCCAAGCCATACATCACCAAGTGCAATGCAAAGCGTCGGATGCAGTGGTGTAAAGCACGCCGCCACTGGACTCTAGAGCAGTGGAGACGTGTTCTCTGGAGTGACGAATCGCGCTTCACCATCTGGCGATCTGATGGACGAGTCTGGGTTTGGCGGTTGCCAGGAGAACGGTACTTGTCTGACTGCATTGTGCCAAGTGTAAAGTTTGGTGGAGGGGGGATTATGGTGTGGGGTTGTTTTTCAGGAGCTGGGCTTGGCCCCTTAGTTCCAGTGAAAGGAACTCTGAATGCTCAGCATACCAAGTGATTTTAGACAATTCCATGCTCCCAACTTTGTGGGAACAGTTTGGGGATGGCCCCTTCCTGTTCCAACATGACTGTGCACCAGTGCACAAAGCAAGGTCCATAAAGACATGGATGAGAGAGTTTGGTGTGGATGAACTTGACTGGCCTGCACAGAGTCCTGACCTCAACCCGATAGAACACCTTTGGGATGAATTAGAGCGGAGACTGAGAGCCAGGCCTTCTCGTCCAACATCAGTGTGTGACCTCACAAATGCGCTTCTGGAAGAATGGTCAAAAATTCCCATAAACACACTCCTAAACCTTGTGGAAAGCCTTCCCAGAAGAGTTGAAGCTGTTATAGCTGCAAAGGGTGGACCAATGTCATATTAAACCCTATGGATTAAGAATGGGATGTCACTTAAGTTCATATGCGAGTCAAGGCAGGTGAGCCAATACTTTTGGCAATATAGTGTATGTCACTAGACAAGTAACGGAGGGTAGGTTTTCGCTCCCTAAGGCAAATACCAATTTTCTTACACGTACTGTGGCATATAGAGCCATGAAGTCTTGGAACCTACTACCAACAGAAATTATGTGCGTGACAAGTAAATGTATGTTCAAGAACAAAATAAGGAAACACTTGGGTACAGCATATTTGTGACACTAGATGGTGATGCACGGTAAATGGTCCTCTCTAACATGGTCGTAGTTTATTTTGTTTTATGCATTTAGAGATATAAGTCTGTTTGATACCTGTAATTTAATGTATGTTTTAAATGTTTGATACCTGTAATTTAATGTATGTTTTATATGTTATTTGTAATGTATGTTTTACATGTGGACCCCACTAAAAGTAGCGTATACCTACGGGTATAGCTAATGGGGATCCTTTAAATAAACAATCAGTACTGATATTCTGTTTGTTGCCCACAACTGGCTGTCCGACACAGCTGGCTGCAGCACCACACTGCGTGCATGTACAAAAAACATTCATAGTCAGTGGAATAGGCCTACATAAGGTGTTGGTGAAACTGACTCACTGCATATGAAACATGACTACAACATAAAAGAGGCACACTGTATAGTGACAGACAACAATAAAGTCTTGAAACTCACTTACATTTGAGTAACCTTTCTAACTATCCTTAACAAGCTTCTACACAAAACTCCTGCATTTCATGGTGTATTTCCAGTTAAGCCCGACGGACCCGGTACCGGCTCCTTTTTACTTTATAATAGTTTTGACAATTTATATTGATATTATAGTATATTATATATTCATTTCAGGAGGTTAAAAAAAAAACATTTGGCACACTTTGGGTACTTTTGACCAAACTGTAAAGTCCGCCTGGTCCTGTCTTTACTAAAAACCTTTGTAGAATCTGTGTGCTTTGTGGTATTTCTATCCAATTTTTGTACAGTTGTAGTCGAGGAGTTGGTGAATGAGTTCAGTGGCATCTCTGTGCATGGGAACATTGCTATCATGGTGTTATACACTGTTAAATTTAGAAAAAGATTTAGGCGAGGATAAACATTACATTACAGTCATTTAGCAGATGCTTTTATCCAAAGCGACTTACAATAAGTGTATTCAACATAGGTAGGCAAGAAAACTACTAGTCACCAGAAATCGTAAGTGCATTGCACTCTTACCTTAACACTAGTTATGCTCTTAGTGGCTTGTTTAGGAAGAGCATAACTAGTGTTAAGGTAAGAGTGCAATAAGTTAGCAACCTACTTTATCTTAAACAAATGAGACAAATAAGAGTATCAAATAAACAAGAGCTAAGACAAATAAGTGAACCAAATAAACAAGAGCCAATAAACAAGAGCTCAGACACACAATTGACAACAAATGGGCAAGGCTAAGAGGAAGGGTCAGGGTAGTGTTTCCTGAAGAGGCGAAAGATGGGCAGCGACTCTGCTGTCCTGACATAAGTGGGGAGTTCATTCCACCACTGTGGGGCCAGGACAGAGAAGAGCCGTGACCGTGTAGATCAGCTGCAGGGACCTCTGAGCGACGAGGCAAACAGTCGCCTCGAGGCAGCAGAGCGAAGTGGTCAGGCAGGGGTGTAAGGCTTGACCATAGCCTGGAGGCAAGAAGGAGCTGTTCCTTTCACTGCCCTATAGGCTAGCACCAGGGTCTTGAACTGGATGCGAGCTGCTACAGGGAGCCAGTGTAGAGAACGGAGAGGGTAGTTGTGTGGGAGAACTTGGGGCGGTTGAACACCAGTCAAGCTGCAGCTTTCTGAACAAGCTCCAGAGGTCTGATGGCAGACGCCGGGGCACCAGCAAGGAGGAGTTGCAGTAGTCCAGGCGGGAGATAACAAGAGCCTGGATGAGCACCTGCGCTGCCTTGTCAGTGAGGAAGGGGCAAATCCTCCTGATGTTGTAGAGGAGGAATCTGCAGGAGCGTGTCACTGATGCGATGTTTGCTGAGAACGACAGTTGGTCGTCCAGCGTCACACCCAGATTCCTCGCAGTCCGAGTTGACGTCACCACAGCATTAACAATGGTGATGGCCAGGTCTCGGTGCGGACAGCCCTTCCCCAGGAGGAACACCAGCTCAGTCTTGTCCAGGTTGAGCTTCAGGTGGTGCATCGACATCCACTCCGAGACGTCTGCCAGGCATGCAGCAATGCGTGCCTCCACTTGTGTGTCAGAGGGGGGAAATGACAGGATCAGCTGGGTGTCATCTGCATAGCAGTGGTAGGAAAAGTCGTGTGAATATGAGAGATGTTGTGTAGTGGGAAAAGAGGAGAGGACCTAGAACCGAGCCTTGGTCTGTGTCAGTTTGTGTCAGTCTGTGTCAGAACCACGCAGGCTCACTACTGGGGGAACCCCAGTAGTGAGCCTGCGTGGTTCTGACACAGACCCTCTCAGCGTCACCTGGTAGGAGCGATACGTTAGGTAGGATGCAAACATGGAGAGTGCAGAGCCTGAGACACCCATCCCCTCAAGGGTGGAGAGGAGGATCTGGTGGTTCACCATGTCGAACGCTGCAGACAGGTCCAGGAGTATCAGGACAGAGGCGAGAGAGTTCGCTCTAGCGGCATGGAGCAACTCTTTCACTGCCAGGAGGGCAGTCTCGGTCGAGTGACCCACTTTGAACCCAGACTGGTGGGGATCCAAGAGGTTGTTCTGGTGGAGGTACAAGGACAGTTGATTGAAGACAGCACGTTCAAGAGTTTTTGATAGGAAGGGCAGAAGGGTCTGTAGGTCTTCACCTCAGAGGGGTCAAGTGTTGGTTTCTTCAGAAGGGGGGTGACTCTGGCAGTCTTGAAAGCAGAGGGAAAGCATCCAGACACCAGAGACGTGTTGATGACCGGGTCAAGGGACCGGGTCAAGGGAGCATGGGGTGGGGCGGCTAGATGTAACAAGGTGAAGGACCTCGTTCGGGGAGAGGGGAGAAATATGGGATACGGAGGGAGGTGGGGAGGGATGGGTGGAAGGCAGACAGGTGTGGTTGGTGCACAGGGCACCAGCCGGGGGGTGAGGAAAGGAGGATCGGATATCGTTGACCTTCTTGTCAAAGAAGTTGGCGAAGTCGTCAGGGCAGAGGGTGGGGGGGGGGTTGGAGGAGGGAAGAGAAAGTTTCAAAGAGTTTTTTAGGTTTGGAAGCAGAAGTTTGAATTTTAGTGCAGAAGAAAGCAGCTTTAGCAGCAGATAGAGAGGAGGAGAGATTGGAAGGTAAGAAGGTCCTCTGGGAGGTTGCCTTTTCTCCATTTGCGCTCAGCCACTCTCAGGCTCCGTCTCTCAGTACGCACTGAGTCCAACAACCAGAGGCGGTTTTTGCTATGGGCAATGTGGGCGACCGCCCAGGGCGCAATCTATGTGAGGACGCACGAGCGCCCTCAAAAAACAAACAAAAAACCCAAAAAAACTTGCGACTGCAAAGGTTGGATCAGAGTCTCAGAGGAAAAGCAAGGGGGAGGGGGGCGAGGGATGGGATGATCCCAGGCCACACAACACAAACTGCTTCCAAATAAATTGTATTTCATTCATAAAATTAATATAGACCCATATACCTACATGTAATTAATTGGGTTATGTGAAAAATGTAAAAAAAAACAACAAAAAAAACGAATGTGTGCATGCATCTACGTGAATTTGTTTACATCACGTCAGTCTTGACTCCGGTTGTTTGACGGGCGGACGGACGGTGTTGGCAAAAGGTAATGCAAAAGGTAATGATGTTGAGTCTTCATCTTCATCATGGATCAAAGTAAAAGACCAAAGAAGCCATCAGGTGCCCAGTTCAGAAAAAGAAGAAGAGGAGAAACGGGCAAAAGATAAAGGTATGCAGGTCTCTATGAGTGACGTGAGTGACAGTAGCCTATAGGCTATTTATTAGCCTCTTGCTAATATGTTGCTACTTAGCCACAAAAGACGACTGTATTTGGTTTTTAGTTTTGCTGAACTAGCAACTATTAGAATTTGAGGCATCATGTCATGCAATTAACTTCACCCATAGGCAACCTAGGCTAGTTTGTGTTTGCAACACAAGTGCAAGTTCACACAGACGTCCTGACTGGAATTTTTAATACTATACGTGGGTCTATGCTAAGTTAAATAACTTCTAATATACATTGACATGGCATTTTGTAAGCTACATGTGATATAGCTTTTTGAAAAATTTGTAGTGTGTTATGCTTAGTTAATAGGATGTTAACAAATGTTAATAAATTGTGCATTATGGTTATTTTAATTGGGTAACTGATGCATGTGTGATGCAAGTGTGATCTAACTTATATTGTATCTTAATTGTAAATTCAGAGGCACTTCTGAAGTATTTTGGAGCACCCACTGGCCAAAATGAGGAGTCAGATACCTCCACAGCAGCCACAGACATGGTCCTGGAGTCTGATGAGGAGCCATCTACCTCTGCAGCCACACAGGCCTCTTCAGGGATGGTCCTGGAGCCATCTACCTCCTCAGCCACATGTTCCTTGCAGGACTCCTCAGGTGTGTGTGTGTGTGTGTGCATGAGTGTGTGTGTGGGGGGGGTGTATGTGTGCATTCTTGCATAACTTTTTACTTTTGTAAACACTATAAATGCTGTGAATAACATGTATACTAATGACAATACCATTTTCTCTTTATTAGAAATGCCTCGACCAGAAACCCCACCAAATCCTGTGCCTGAGGATGAGCCTCTGTCTACTGACCCTACTAATTGACCCTACTAACAGAATTCGGACACAGCTGGTTTGCAGAGGACCAAGTGAGGTACCGGCTGACTTTGTTTTCCCCAGGAATGAGGTGGATGTAAGAAGTTGCCATCACCAGTATTTCAAGAAGACATTAGTTAATGGTGAAAAGATTCCCAGAAGCTGGTTAGTCTATTCAGAGAAAAACAACAGCCTTTTCTGCTTCTGCTGCAAACTGTTTTCTAAGAGGACAATTAACTTAGCAAGCTCAGGCCTGACAGACTGGAAGCATGCAAGTTCTTTGCTCACCTCTCATGACAACAGTCCAGAACACCTCAACTCCATGAAAGTATGGAAAGAACTGGCAGTCAGGATAAAAAAGGGGGAAACAATTGATAACCAGGAGATGGCACTTCTAGAGGCTGAGAAGATGAGATGAAGAGCAGTGTTGACACGTTTGACTGCGATAGTGCAGTCTTTGGCAGTGAGAAATTTGGCACTAAGGGGGCATACAGAAACATTGTTCACGCCATCTAATGGCAATTTCCTCAAAGAGGTTGAACTGATGGCACAATTTGACCCAGTAATGAAAGAGCACCTTAACCGTGTCCAAAAAAGTACCTCTGGTCACACCAGCTACCTCAGTCACAGCATACAGAACGAACTGGTTAATTTGATGAGCAGCAAGATCATTTCAGAAATGGTGAGTGACATCAAGCAGGCAAAATATTTCTCAATTATTCTTGATTGCATGCCAGACATCAGCCACACCGAACAGCTGTCAGTTGTAATTCGTGTGGTGTCACTGACAGAGGAGAAGCCCTGCATAAAGGAACATTTCATGGGGTTTTTGGAGGCAGAGGAATCAACAGGTCTGCGTTTGGCATCTCTGATTCTAAAAAGACTAGAGGAGCTAAAAGTTCCTTTTGAGGACTGCAGAGGACAGGCTTACGACAACGGGGCAAACATGAAGGGGAAAAACAAGGGTGTTCAAGCCAGGCTTCTACAAATGAATCCAAGAGCTCTTTTTGTGCCATGTGGGGCTCATACCCTGAATTTGGTTGTGGCCGATGCTTCTAAGGCTTCCACTGATGCCATGAATTACTTTGGCATCTTACACAAGCTTTTCACCCTGTTTTCAGCCTCCACTCAGAGATGGGCCATACTGAAAAAACATGTGGGCATCACTTTGAAGATGTGGACTGACACAAGGTGGGAAAGTAAAGTGAAGAGTGTTGAGCCCCTGAGATATCAGGCAGCTGCTGTGAGAGAGGCACTGATTGAGGTGAGAGATCACACTAAAGACCCCATCATTAAGGTTGAGGCACAGTCCTTGTCGGAGGAGGTGGGATCCCACCGCTTCAGCATCTGTACAGTGGTGTGGTATGACATCTTGAGCCAGACACACCATGTGAGCAAGTTGATGTAGCAGTCAGTCTTCTCAATAGGTTGTTGTTGATGCTGCAACTTCAGCCGTTCAGGAAAGATTTTCCACATTGCAGAATGTGAGAGAGAAGTTTGGAGTGCTCTCTAATTTCAAAAACCTCCCAGACAAAGAGCTGCAAAAAGAATGTGAGACCCTGCAAACTACACTGCACTTTAAGGGACACTCAGACGTGGATGGCAGAGAGCTTGTGCAGGAGCTGAAGAACTTCCCTGACCTCCCATCAAAGTCCATGACTCTGCTTGAGCTGCTGACTTTCATCCATGAGAAAGAGCTCGCAGAAATCTACCCCAATCTGTGGACTGCACTCAGAATTGGCCTGACCCTTCCAGTGACAGTAGCTGAAGCAGAGAGGAGTTTTTCCAAGCTGAAGCTTATTAAAACGTACTTGAGGTCCACGATGTCACAGGAGCGTCTCTCTGGACTTGCCATCATCAGCATCAATCATACAGTTGCACAACAGATTTCGTATGATGATGTAATTGATGATTTTGTATCAAAGAAGGCTAGAAAAGTCAAGTTTTAGATTGCACTTTACACCTGTTGTTAATGTTAATGCCAGTTGTAAACAGGGTGAAAGACATTAAGTAGTGGTCAGAGAGATGAAGAGGAGTGACGGAGAGGTTGGCAGTAGAACAGTGTCTGGTGAAGATAAGGTCCAGTTGGTTGCCAGCCTTGTGGGTAGGAGATGGGGAGAGGGCTAGGTCGAAGGAGGCGAGGAACGAAAAAGGTCAAGCTTCTCAGTCTGGATGTTGAAGTCACCGAGTAGGATGAGTCCAGAGCCATCGTCAGGGAAGTGGGAGACTAGTGTGTCAAGCTCCTCCAGGAAGTCACCAGCAGGGCCTGGTGGGCGATAGACAACCGCGATGGTGAGCTTGACTGGATGAGAAACAGTGACAGCATGAAATTCAAAGGAGGAGGGAGAGAATTGTGGCAGAGAAAAGAGAGAGTATTTCCATTTGCTGGAAATTAGCAGGCCAGTACCACCGCCTCGCAGCTCTGGGAGTGTGAGAGAAAGAGTACACATCTGACAGAGCAGCGGGCGTGGCACTATTTTCTGGGGTGATCCAAGTCTCAGTTAGAGCAAGAAAGTTGAGGGAGAGCAGGGATGCGTAGCCTGAGATGAACTCAGCTTTCGAGAGTAGGATAGATGAGATTGGTGGGGTCGCGGCGTCTGGGTGTGACCCAGCGTCTGTGCGACCACCGGAAAGAGGAGAGGACAGGAATAGGAAGCAAACACATGGTACACAATCACAATACAATGATGCGGTTTACGAAGAGAAGAAGCACCTAATCTTCGAAGGTCGCTCTTTGAAGAAGTCGGACTTGAAAAAGTCGCCTGTTGCCTTTGTTCGCCTAGCCTTCGTATGCCTGACGCTTTCAAAGCTGCAGTGGTTTAAGACTGCTTCCACTGATTGTTAATTGTCTGCCAGGAGTGCAGGCCCCGCCCAGACAATTAACAAGGCCTAGCTTGGTGAAACTACCTTCAATAGGGGCTATGACACAAACAGAAACTGACCAACTAGCAGCTAACAATAGACTACTGATTAAAGCACTAATACTTAAGCAATCAAAGTACAGCTAACAACGACCTGGTAAGCAAGAAAAATATACTCAGACTATTCTAGATGAGTCAAGTAGTTCAGAATCCCTCCAGAAGTTAAATACAAACATGTACATTTTTCCTTTGTTTTGTCACAATTTACTCAGGCATAGTAACAGTCACAATGTTACTGACACTGGGAATACATTCTCTGAGGTCTTACCTATCCATAGAGACCAAGATTATGCATGAAGGCCTGATAATTGTGGAGCTATTCTTGATTTATTTTGGGTATGTCTATTTAGGTGAGAATTACCTCCAAACACCTTAGGGTTTAACAGGTTAATGGTGCTCACGTGGGCCCAGATGTACTAGGACAGAGGTAGCCTGGCTCACCGGATGTAGACTGTGGATTTAAGACTGCCATTGCCGGCTATTTCAGCTGGCATTCTCCTCCCTTCCACGTTGCTATGTGAAACAACAAAAACCTCTGAGCTAGCAACCACGCTGAAAATTGTAAGTTATGTTTGTCTTTTTTATCAGTAAAAGTTGCATAACATAGTCAACATACATCTTTCACTCTTTTATGTGGTGTTTTCTCTTGCAGGGATTTAGACCGACACTATTTTTGAAAGGGCACTGTGGCTGCATCCTGGGCTTAGCACCACCCAAGACTGATTGGTTTAAAGAAATGCAAACAACCCACAGCTTTTTTCCCCTGTAGCAGAATGATAGTGGGTGCAGCCAGACCTATCTCCAGCGCTGGGGAGATAGGTCTAGCTTAGCAAGACTATGACAGAGGTAACCATTTTTCAGACCAAGGAGACCTTCCTATAGAATGCATCCATCATTTTTGACTTTCCTCAGCAGAGTTGATCCATTCTCCTTATTATTATATTTATGCATTCATTCCATTTTTCTGAACAACAGCAAAAGCCTGCTGGGACAGGCTGACTAAAATAGTCTTTTGTAGAATTGTTTGTTAAAGTGTAATGCTGATTTAACAAAAGATGAATGTAAAGCAAAAGAGACACATTTAATTGACTTTTTGTTTGAAAATTAAGTCCTTTGCTTTGATCACTGTCCTAATACCTACACTACTGATAACATAATCAGGGGTAAGGTACATGGATGGATGCAAATAGGCTATGTTTCTGTTACACCAGAGAACTGGCAATGGGACATACAGCCGCCCCAGCCAGCAATCGAACCCAGGACCTTCTTGCTGTGAAGCGACAGTGCTAACCACTGGCCAGGTCCATGGACAAACTCCTCCTCGGGAAGACAGAGCTTGGCGAGGGGGACATCAAGGAAATCCAAACTACCATGCCCACCTTCCTGAGGATGTCCCAGGCACTGGCCATAAACAGCGGCTGCTTCATGACCGGGTCAGACATCGCCATCTCTAGCTGTAGCTGTCCTCACTCAAGGAGCATGAGCAGCGGCTGCTGCTCAACACTACTCTCTCCACACCTCGCTGTTTGGCCCGGACATCCAGCTCATGGCTGACAGGCTGGCCACCATGCCCCCAGCAGCACCCTCCTTATCTCCAGGAGCCAGGAGGCTGAGCGCCCTCACAGTATCAGCAGCGCCGCCACCGTCACCGCCATCCTGCGGAGAGGAGCTGCGAGCGAGCCCCAGCCAGGGCTCCCTTCTCTGGGCCTGCTGCGCCCGGGACTGCCTCCTCCACGTCGTGATGTGGGCTTCAAGCAGCCGTGCCATGCTGCCTCCGGCCAGAGACAGCAGAGCTGCCAGCAGCCTTATTCTTTTAATAAAGGTCTGAGAAGCTCTACATAAATGGCCGCCGTGATTTTTTCTGACATCACCTCACACTCTGTTACTCAGGTTGTTTCAGATTTTAATGCTGTTAGCCCTGAGAGGTGCCACACATGGGCCGAGGGACACGGCTCCCTTTTCCCAGGTGTGGCGAATGAGGGGAAAATGCTTTTCAGTGAACATTCACTGAGGTATTATTATTATTATTATTATTATTATTTTCTTAGGTTGCAATTTTGAATAAGGTCAAAGTCAATTTTGCACATGTCGCGTCGGACAGCAGGAGAGCATGAAGGAGCAGAATTCAAGGTAAGCAAACTTGTTTGTTGATTGAGGATCTATTCGGTTTTTATGCCGTGTGTTGTGAAACAGACTGTTTCCTGTCGAGTTGCTTGTGACGATTGATATTTCACCCGCAAAGCTAGCTAGTTACCTCCCGTTTGCTAACGTTTAACCAACTGAGGTGCAGCACCAGCGATGCAGGTACTGTATTTATTAAATAGGGTGTGTATTTGTATTAATAGCTTCACAAGATTTTATCATAGAAGCATGATAAAAATATTGACAGAAACTTTATAATTTACACTTTCCAATGTGTCCACTGACAAATAAGAGGGGTTTTTTTAAGTTACGTGAATTAGATAAAACAAGATGTAAAGATTAAGATGTAAGATGTAAAGATGTTTTTTAAACTAAAATGTATTATACAAGTAACTTGGCATAGCCAGTGCACAAAATTAGCTCCAGCCACCAGCCAAATGCTGGTAAAATATGTGGCTGGTGGATTTGCTTCACTCACCAGACAAAAATACAATGGTAATCTATTGAGTGGCTGGTACAATTTGAACATTCACTGGCCATTTGGCTGATGGACAAAAAACTTTATTTTGCACCCTGAGCATAGCTCCTCTTAAGGGATATCAGTGTGTAGGGAGTGTGTGGTCGAGAGGGAGAGCGTGTGTGTGAAGGTGAGGCTGGCTAGTAGTACAGCTATGAACATAGCAGTGCAGTATGTACAAAATAATACACATTTGTAATATACAAATGCAGTGTTTGTGAACACTGTTCTTTGAGCTACACACTCAAGACCACAACAGTTTTCTTCAAGGTAAATCCACTGCGTTTGCTACTTGAGAGATTTGATTGAGGGTTGGCAGCCTGCTTGTGACTGAGGTATCAATATAAAAATGATATCCCGGCATAAAAGAAACTAATAAATGGTACATGCTAGTTAACTGGGTGGCATTTAAGTTAACTGGGTAGCTCACATAAGTTAATTCTATATGAAATTCTTCTTTCCAACAGATGAGATGGCTGACAAAGGAAGGATAATGGAGTGATCTGTGAAGAGTAGACGGGTCCGTCCTCAACAGGATGCCGAACAACACATTAAATTGAAAACTGACAAGGCTGGTCTCACAGAGCATTTTATCAACCCATACAAAGGTTAGTTTTTAAAAAAAAATTGTGTCTTACATGTACACATGCAAGTAGTGCTTGTGTCAGTTGTGTCAGACAGCCAATTAATAATAATGTTAAATCACACTTTGTAAATTCAAAATTCAGCATTGCTTTCCATTTTACACAAAGCCACTTTGTACTGGCAATGTGGATTGGCTATTTAACATTTAAAGCTGGGTTAGGATTTTTTTTAGAGACATTTTGGTAATATTTGGTGAAATTCTTGTTAGATTCATCTATCAATAAATTAAATGCTCTGAGAAAAACCCTGTCTCTGGCTGTCCCAGGCCCTGTAATTAGCCACTCCAAAATCTCAGAGCGCCTAAATCTTAACCAATCAGGACAGTTCTCGGTAAGGAGGCATCCCGCCCCTGCCTGTCAGACAGTCTAGTCCTGCCTGCCCCGCAAACTACAGAGAGGAAACTAATCTATCCACAGAAGAGATGAGGTGAAACAGCCATAATCCAAATTGAACACTGTGACTAGAATATACTTGTTGTGTAAGGAAGCCAGTCATTTTTCCCACTGCACAACACATTCAGCTCATTCAACCGCTGTTAGTTAGCTACTGTACTGTAACTATGGCTTTGCAATTGCAACTGCGGTAGCTAATTAGAGATGCACCGATTGATCGGCTTCCGATCAAAACCAGCCAATTGTCAGCTGATCGGCCGTGTTTGCAATATGTATCTGCTTGTATGGAGGCTCAGTGGTGACAAATGTTTAAAGGTACTGTAAACGACATTCAGCCCCACTAGACATCCGCAAACAACTATTTGCTATGTAAAGATACAGTGTAGTAATGCCTATCTGAGCGTTGAATGAAGTCACACTCCCTCTGTGTGCGTCGTAATCAGTTTCTCTTTTCTTTGTTTTTATAGCCATGCTGGCCCATACGAGCCACACATGCATGTTAGCGCATGAGAGTCTGATGCGATTCCCTTGTCTGAATTATCCAAGATGGCAGCTTGCTCGTAAACTTTCTCTTTTTCCATGTAAATGGTTAACTAAAACATGTTTCTGAAAATGTTTTAGGTGAGAAATAGGCAATGCAGTAACAGAAGCTTGAACGTTTAATGTTTGCAGTATTTATCTACATGTATGGAGGTTTCAGTGGTGACAAACAAAATAAGCCGTGGAGGAACAACCTTGAAAACATTTGGAGCAAATAACTTAATCAGAACTTAACAAACATAATGGAATGTGGAGAAAAATGTTAAGTTATTAAAATAGTTAATATTGTATGTGAACATACAATTGAATTTCAATTTTTTCTTTTTCTTAAGTCTTGATGCATCTGTTGAAGACAAGTCACTGGGAAGGCTTGTGAATGATGAGCACAACAAGCCTAACTGCAAGATGAAAACTGTTGATGTTGGAGGGATGCCACATCTTTGCCTGTTTGCCCTAAGAGACATTGTCCCAGGTGAAGAAATAACTTACAGTTATGGGGATGGAGACTGGCCTTGGCGCAAACAGGTACACTAACATATCATGGATAACTGAACATGGACCAGCAATTTAACAAATGTTCTAGTTTTCCCTTCAAATGATGAAAGTAGCAGATTAATTTGTTTAATGTTGATAATAGTTGTTTTGTCATTTTCAGCAGAAAGTGAATGAGTCCAAATGCAGCATCTTTTATCTTTATATGTCTTGAGATTTGAGCTGCTGTGTCAAGGTTGATGTATTTATTTTATCCTGTTTCCTTTTCCAGCAGAAATTGTTGCCTGATGTCAGTGAGCAGCTTGTCGATGACTGACAAACCCCAGGTAGGAGCCAGTTTATAAATCACTACTTAATCTTTTTGAAATTGTAAGGTGTTTGTTCTCATTGTAGTATTTAATGGGTAAGGATTTCTCTTGTCTGTATGTCCCCAGTTGGGATAATTTGTGTGTTTAGAACGACCCCAAAAGTGACTGTAGGTTTGAGTAGTGTGTGTGAGTGTATGTTTGGTACGACCCCAAAAGTAGTATTGATAGGCTGACATACTGGTGACCAAAGTTTTACTTGTATGAATGTCCCTGGTTAGGTTTGAGTAGTTGAAATGTTCCCAAATGTGACAAGAAGGGACCCACCTGCATCCCCACTCACCAAATGAGTTCAAAATATAGCATCTTCTATTTCAATGTGTCATGAGATTTGAGCTGTCATCACAATTGGTCTTAATTTTTTCCTGTTTTTGTTTCCAGCAGAAATTGGTTCCTGATGTCAGCGAGCAGATTGTTGATAGTGGTTACAGACCACAGGTAGGAGCCAGTTTATGAATCACTACTTACTCTTTTAGACATTGTAAGGTATTTGTTCTTAATGCAGAATTTAGGGGGGGTGTATATATATGCAATATTATCCATGGTTGCAGTCTTTGACGTCAAATTGATATTTTGATCTGAAACACATTTAATGAGATTACAAAATTAACAAATGTTTCAGTTTCCCCTTCAAATGATGAAAGTATCAAATTCATTTGTTTAATGTTGATAATAGTTTTGTCATTTTCAGCAGAAAGTGAATGAGTCCAAATGCAGCATCTTTTATCTTTACATGTCTTGAGATTTGAGCTGCTGTGTCAAGGTTGATAGATTTATTTTATCCTGTTTCCTTTTCCAGCAGAAATTGTTGCCTGATGTCAGTGAGCAGCTTGTTGATGACAATGACAAACCCCAGGTAGCAGCCAGTTTATAAATCACTACTTGATGTTTTAGAGATTGTAAGGTATTTCATTTGCTTGTATTTTATGAAGTGAACACATTTTGTGTTATGTTTGTTTTAATCTTTTGTTTTTCTTTCATGTATTTTGTATATATATTGTCTCATGAGGTAACCTGCATTATGTGGTTGGGACTCCAAACTTCCAGTGCTCCTCTCAATCAAGGTAGAAAAATATTGTTTTGGCTTGGGTTAGGTCTTTTTTCACGGGAAAAATCTATCTGCGACTAGTCGAACTCTGGTTACTCCTCCCGGATCAACTGTTTTTGGGAGGAACATCATTACAGACAGTAAATACAAACCTAACCTAATAAACCTGGTCCTACAGCTGAGTCCTACTGAGCCCTTCATAAAGTAATATTGGAGCCAAACCATCCCAGCCGGACACTTGCTCTGGCACTGTGGATAAGGTTTTGAATTGTGGTTAAAATAAAGGCACATATTCAGAGCTTCCATGTTCAATGTACTAATTGATAAATGGGCATGATAAAAACATACTGATCACTAATATCTGATAACTAATATGATGAATAGGATTAATTACCTAGTGACAGTAATGTGCTCAGTACAATACAGTGATGGCCTAAAGAAGGGCATTATGCTAGAATCTGCACTGCAGTCTCAGTTGAGCAGTGTTATGTTATGGTCAAAGGCAGTGTAGGAAATTTAATAAATATTTGGGGGGCATTTTTGCCCCCACTGTCTAAAAAATTGGGGCATTTACAAAATTTTGGGGGCACTTTAAAAAAAAAAAAAGTAATTAGTGCATAAAGTTGCTGTTTTTAATGTGAAATTAGCCCAGATAAAATGCATAAAGTAATCACCACCTTGTGCTAACATGAGTAAATAAAAAGCAAACTTGCTGATCCAAAGAGAAGTGAGCAATCATCTGTATGTGTGAGAGAATGCTTTTATTTATCTCTTAATAGCCTTTGTATATGTATAATGCATTAGTTTATAGATACATTGAAAACTTCATCACAGTCTAGCACTGTCAATCTTCCTCTATAATCCCATTCCAATTTCACTCATTATTTTTAATATCCGAATTATATTTGAATTTTTCAATGCTCAACTTTAGCCCATTTTTAATATTTACTACCATGTTACCTATACACTGTAGCGTTGGGCAGATGGACAATGGCTGACAGTCGTCGACCACTGAGCCTCTACCATTGTAACATTGTGATTTAAAAATGGAGATTAAATGGAAATTAAATGAATTGAATGAAAATAAAATGATGGCTTAATGTAGGATTAGGATATTGGCCTAAACTGGTAAATATAAAATTATTATTTCAAAATCTTGAGGGGCGATTTTTGCCCCTCAAGCATTGTTTTTAGGGGCATTCTGAGATTTCTTGGGGCCTCTGCCCCTGCTAATTTCTGACACTGATCAAAGGTTGAACTTCATATTCACATTACAACATGTTCTCCTTACTAAACATATCTTAAAAGAAATGCAGGTAATGACATTTAAAGTCCCAGTGAAACGGAGTGTCTTTAGCTTCTGTATTGTGATGTATTTCCCTGTGAAACAGAATATTAGAACGGTGTACAGTTACAAGAGGGATTTAAATCAAATCCTTCGCGTTTGATTGGGCCGCAAAAACGTGGGTGGGGCTATGATACAAAGCTGCAGACAGAAACCGAGCTAAGTCGAAGATTGATTGATGGGTGGATGTCATGATATTATTGGTTGAAATTGGTTGATTCAAGCCTACGTAAGCACATGACATATTTTGGTTTACAGGAAGAAAACTTGATTGGATTTGTGAACTCTGTTTTGGATAGACTACAAAAGTGCTTTGAGTATAGAGATATTGATACCCCCACTCTTTTCTTCACAGACAATAGAGGTAACTCTAAATGTAAGTGGGAAGAAAGTGAGATACGTGCAGTTGAAAGACACATGATGCGCTTCATCCACACATGCAAGGTAAAAGATTGACTGCATACGGTGTATAAATATGGAACCCTATGCACTGAAAGATAGAAACTGGACTGGAGTGAAGAACTATGTCAGAAATCGAATCACTGCCTTAAAGAGAAAGGCTTGTGCTAAGGACACACAATAGCTATTGGTGCTTTTCAACTCAATGTAAATGTAATGTGTTTTGCTCATTTTTTTTGCTCATTTTTTTTCTCTTTTGGAAGGAAGAAATAGACTGAAAGTCATGTTCATTGAAGTATACCTGTTTGATACCGTTATCTGAAAATGTTCTTTACCAAACAGTAGCCCTTCCTATTTTTTATACAGCCAAAGTTCCTGTTTGGAGGTTGCTAGTGAGCCTGAAAAATTGTTGTAATTTTAGAGATCATTTCATTTGATCAGTTGGGTGTAACCCTGTTAGTAAAACGTAAGTTAACAGCAAATGACATTCTGTTTGGCGTGTTTATTTTCATACAGATTTTCATTGCGGTGCTACTATGGCTCTTACTCTGCTTTAATATCCAGAGTTTCTTGTAGAAATTTGTAGAAACACAACTGTTGTGGGTGGGCACACCTGGGTGGGCATACCTACATAAAACATGTAGTTATGGGAAGGATTAGCCAGTAGTTTAGCCATCATCCTTCTCTTTGCCATAGCCTTCAGAGAGTCCAAGGCTGACTCCCTGAACCGAACCAGACTTCTTAATCAGTTTTGCAGGGATGCACTGATACCTGTAGTGTGATTGTTATTGATGATGTCTGATATAATTTAGCTTCAGAGATATTTCAATAACGGGCACAAGATAACAGACACATCAACAGGTCTCATCTGAAAGACTGAATTCCAAGCTTGCAAAAATGTAAACCCAACATATAAACACAGGAGATGACTTTATGTAAAGTTATACATTTATTTCTAAAATAAAGCACACTCAATATTCAGGAAATATAAGTGATTATAGTATATACAAGAGGTATACCAACCGATGGTTGAGTTGTGATGAATCAGTGACAACAGGAAGAGATAATCATGTGAACATACAATATTGATCATTAAAACAATATTTCAGTCTGCAATGCTTTTGCATACTGCATTACAATTGCAGGAGTTGAGTAATGGAAGACATGAACCATCAACAATGGCAATAAAGACTTGGTCAAACTGCAGAATGGGGAATATGTGTCTCTTGGGAAAGTCAAGTCTGCTCTGAAAAACTGCTCACTCATTGACAACATCTGGAAAACTGACATAGATGAACATTGAATAACTAAATAGTTAATGACTATATACTGTACAGCTACAGGGAGCTGTAATTAAGTGTGTGATATGTTGTGCAAAGTATCATGTTGTAGACTGTGTGATGCATGAATGATGCCCAACAGACAATGATAATACATACATACTGTACATCACCAGCAGTGGTCCAGAGGGAGATGAAGCATGCTGAGCCCAGGAGTCTGTGGGGAGTCTTGACTCAATGTGGTACAGGTGGTTGGAGATCTGATGCATGCTGAGAGTTGAACTCAGCAGGCCACAACAGGGTGAAACGTAAGCTGAGTCTCTTAAGGCGAACGCATACCCACTCTGGAGGTTCCGATG
Organism: Hoplostethus mediterraneus; assembly: GCA_034670385.1. Classification (NCBI taxonomy): domain Eukaryota; kingdom Metazoa; phylum Chordata; class Actinopteri; order Trachichthyiformes; family Trachichthyidae; genus Hoplostethus; species Hoplostethus mediterraneus. Next base: position 2,507,039 of record JAXDDW010000064.1, read on the forward strand.
ATTCTTCAAGTAAACTCAGCAGGGTAGATCAATAGTGGTGTTGCAGCAGGCAGGACAAATGGACATTATGCATGTGTTGGCATTAGCTCTGAGGCTAGTACTAGCATGCTGTATCCCTTGCATGGTAGTGCTGTCATTAGCATTAGCAGTTGTTAGATCTGGTTCACTAAGCATTGGGAGAGTATATTTGGATTTCCTCTTGTTTTTGTTGTTTACCCGGCAGACAACATCTGACTACAGATCACCAGGAGTGGAGACTTTCAGCCTAGCACCTTTGCTGTGCCGAGACCTGTGGCGTGTGCCAGTGGGGATGTTTGTGGGGCCTATTCCCAGTGGGGCCGGGAGAGGGTGTAGGCCAGGTCTGTAGCAAGTGCTGGTGGGGATAGCTCCAGTGTTTTAGTCAAGCTAGGGGAGAGTAGTCTCCGAAACTGCAATTTTGACTGGTGCCTCTGGTTCTGATGTTTTGACAGCAGGAATCTGGGTTGGTGATTCAAACAGCGTGTCAATAAGCTGTTCATCTTGGTTTATTTGGTAGTGTGGAAATCCTTCAACATGAGGTAATTTTTGGATTATGTTGATTGAGTTTAATGCATTTTGTTTAGATATCTTGGGAGCTCCTCAAGAACAGTGTTACTCGATCAAAAGTTAAATTTCATATTCACATTACATGCTATCCTTACTAAACATACCTTAAAATACATGCAGATAATGACATTTAATGACTCTTGTCCCCAAAGGAAAATAAGGCACCCAAAGATGACTTATCAGTTTGTGTATTTGTGTACAGATGAAGACCCCAAAAAGGACATGATTTTTGAACAAAGGTTGTTTTAAATTAAAATCTCAAGTGATTTTCATACTCTGGGCACTCCCTCACATATATTCCACCTGTCAGCATCTCTCTAAACCATTCAGAAAGTGGTGTCCTCTAAGGGGGGGTGTTGAAATATGCGTCCCCAAAATGGACATAAGGGAGTATGTGTGTGTTTGTGTGTGTCACGTAACGGTGTGTGTGTGTCACGTGACGGTATGTATGTGTCTGTCATGTGACTGTGTGTGTCACGTGACGGTGTGTGTCACGTGACAGTGTGTGTGTGTCACGTGATGGTGTATGTGTGTCACGTAACGGCGTGTCTGTCACGTGACGGTGTGTGTGTGATGGTGTGTGTGACGGTGTGACGTGTCACGTGACGGTGTGTGTGTCACATGACGGTGTGTGTCACGTGACGGCGTGTGTGTGTCACGTGACTGTGATGATGTGTGTGACGGTGTGTGTGTCACGTGATGGTGTGTGTGTGTCACGTGACTGTGTCGGTGTGTGTCATGTGACGGTGTGTGTCACGTGACGGGGTTTATGTTCACGTGATGGGTATGTCACCCTGACGGGGTGTGTGTGTCCGTGGCGGGGTTTTGTAACGTTTACGGTGTGTGTGTCACGGGGACTGGGGGTTTTCACGTGATGGCGTGTTGTTCCCCCGTACACACCCAGTTCCCCGAGGGCACACACACAACCTTTAACCCAAACATCAGAAAAACCCCGTCACCCTGATTTGGGGTGTGTGTTCCCGTGACTGGGTCTGATGATTGTGTGACTTTTGGTTTTTTTCTGTGATGGGTGTGTGTTTTCACATTCTTCGGGGTTCATTTTTAAAGTTGTGTGGGTCCCCGTGGCGGTGTGTATATGTGTTTATGGACGGGTGGTTTATGGGTTTTGGGGACGGTGTGGGTTTTTTTCACGTAAAGGGGGTGTAAAATGGGCCTTTCATGGGCCCCTGTGTGTGATGGTTGGGGGTGAATGACGGCGGTTTTTCACGGACAGTGGGGACGTTCACTGATGTGTTCACGTGAAAAGGGGTGTGTCGTGGTCACTGACCCGGGGTGAGTTTCACTTTACGGGTATTTTTTCTGGGCAAAGTGGAATGAGTTTTGGGGTGACGATTGGTTTTTTACCGGGAAAGGGGGTCTGTCACGTGGGCGGTGGGGACGTGTTTACTGGCGGTGTGATTCACTTTAAATTTTATTTGTGTGGTGTCCCCGGGTGGGGTATTGTTTTGACCCTGAAAGGGGGTGTGTCAAAGTTCCGGGGGGTACGTTTCACGTTTGGAAACCTTTTGTTTTGTGTTTTCCCCCAATGTCCTGTGGGTGTCCCCCCAAAGGGGGTTGGTGTTTAGGTGACGGTGAATTGTGGTTGGGTCAAAAGTTGGCCCCCCTTTTTGGGCCAAAATGAAAAACCCAAAATATGTCGTTGGCCCCCCCCGCAATTTTGGCCCGGGGGTCTGTAGGTGTCACCGGTTGAAAAGAAAAAAGTTGTCCAACCCCTGAAAAAAAAGTTTGTGTCACGGGGGATCAGGGTTTTGAAAATTTTTGGGTCCCCCTTGGAACCTTTTGGTGATGGTGGGGGTGACGGGGACTGTCCCTTTAAAAATGGTCACGTGACGGTGTTCGTGTTCCACCTGACGGGTAAATGTCCCCCGTACGTGTAAATTTTTTGTGTGTCCCCTATGGGTAGGGGTGTGAAATGACGGGGTGTTCAAGTGACGGTGTGGGCCCTTCACGTGACGATGTGTTTGGGTTTTTACTTTAACGGGTTTTGTGGGGGCACGTTTACCGGGGTTTCAGTGACGGGGTGTGTCAAGTGACGGGGTTGTTTCACGGGGGTGTTTTTGGTGTCCCCCGTGGAAAGGGGTGTGTGTCACGTGACAGGGTTTTTTTGTTTTTTGGGGTCCCGGGACTTGTGTGATGGTTGGTAAAAGGGGTGACGGGTCCACAAAGAAAGTGTGTCACGTGACGTGTGTTGTTTGTGGTCACATGATGGTTTATTGTTCCCCGTTAAAAGCGTGTCTTTGGGCCAAAGGGGGTCAAAAGGGGTTTTGATTGGGGGTGTGTTTACGTAACCGGCGTGGCCCTTTTCAAAATTTTACCCCTGGATTGGTGTGTGGGGACGGTGACGGCACGTGAACCCGTGTTGTGGGTTTTTCACGTGACGGGTTTTTATGTGTCCCCGTTCATCGTACTGTGTGATGGTGTTTGGGACGGTGTGTTTTTCACTGGGGTTTTGTGTGGTTTTACGTGGGTGGTGGGGTGGGGTGTCCCCCGTGACGGTATTGTCCTGTGTCCAAAACTACTGTAAAGATGGTGTTGTGACGGGTTTTTCACGTGGCGTGTTTGTGTTTTTTACGTGATGGGGGGTGTGTGGGTCATGTGATGGTGTGGTTTACCGGGGGGTGTGGTTAAAAATTCCCCCCCGTGTGGTGTTGTCACCGGTAGGTGGGGGTGGGTGTTCCCCCTTAAAAGGGGGGGCAGTGGGGTTTGGGGTGGGGTCCCCCGTGATGGGTTGGGTATTCCCCCCCCACTGAGTGAAAAGGGGTCCCCCCGGTTTTATGTGTTTGTGGGGGTTTTTCCAGGGGCAAAGGTTTTGGGGGTTGGGGGGGGTGGTTTGGGGGGTTCACCGGGGGCCCCCCCCACACCCAAAGTTCCACACAACACATGCCCCACCACCCAACAGTTTTTCACAGAAACCTTTTAAAAGTTTTCACCCCCACACAACACCGGGGTTTGAACACCCACATACAACCCCGTTTTACCTCACAAACAAAACCGTTTACACCACTATTACAATGTCACAGATAATTACACAGGGCACGGGACACAAACCAAAAACCAACGCACAAAGCCAAAAACCTATAAAAAGGGGCTGTGTAATGGAAAAATTTGGGTATTTTTTTTTTGACGGTTAAAAAAACCTTTGTTAACGTGAAAAAAATTTAAAGGGGCTTGGGGGTGAGGGGGTGTGTTTTCCCCCTTTGGGGGTGTTTTTTTGGGGGGTAAGGGGGAGTTGGTCACGGGGGCCCGGTGGTGTGAAACCTGGGCCGGTTTTTGAAGGGGGGTTTAATTTAAAAGGGGGTGGGCACCTGGCGGGGGGTTGTTTTTTTTTTGGCCCCCCCAAACCGGGGAGGGGGGTTTTAAAGAAACCGGGTGTGGGGGGGGGGTGGGGGGGGGTCAAGGGGGGGAGGCGTGGGGGTTACGTACGGTTTGTCACGGGAAAAGGGTGTGGTGTGGGGGGCAACATGGTGTGTTTTGGGGGGTGGGTTTGGGAGGGGGGGTTGGGGCTTTGTAGGCAACTTAAATTTTTGTTCAAAATGGGGAACGGGGGGGGTTGGGGGCGGTTTTTTTTAACGTTTCCGTTTTAAATTTGGGTGTGTTTGGCACGGAAAGGTGGTGTAATTTTGGGTTTTTGTTTTTTTCCCCCTAAAAAGTTTTGTTTTTTCAGTGAAAAAAAATTTGGTTGCTTGTTGGCCAAGGGGGGGATGGGGGGGTGTGTGGAAAGGAACGGTTGGGTTTGGTTCCCCCTTTGAGGTTTTAAAAATTTTTTTTTGTTTAAAAAATTAAATTGGGGAATTTTTTCTTTGGGGAGGTGGGGTTTGTGGGAGGGGTTGGGAAGTGAGGGTGTTTGGGGAGGGGGATGGGGGGGGTTTTAGTGGGTTGGGTTTTTTGGTGTAAAAAATTTTAAGGGTAGTTAGTAGGGGGGTTTAAAGGGAGGGGGGGGGGTGGGGGGGTGGGGGTTTTGGTGGGGTGGGTGGGAGGGTTTGGGGGGGGGGTGTTAAGGGAAAAGGGGGGTTTGGGGGAAGGGGGGGGGGTATGTGGGGGGTGTAGGGGGAGGGGGTGGGGGGGGTGGGGGGGGTTTAAGGGGGGGGGAGTGGGGGTATTTGGGGGGTTGTGGGGGGTGGGGGGTGGGGGTAGTGGGGGGGAGGGGGGGGTTGATGGGGGTTTTGGGGGGGGTTAGTAGGGGGGGGGGTAAGGTTGTTTTTGTGTGTTTTAGGGCCTTGGGGGTTGTCTTGGACGGTGTTTGTTCAAAGGGGGGTGTATTTGTCTGTCATGTGACGTTGTGTGTGATGGTTTTTTGGGGACGGGGTGGTTTTTGAAGTGACGGCGTGTCTGTCACTGACGGTGTACGTGTCACGGATGTTTTGTCCCCCGTGGGGGTTTGTGTCTTTCACAGACGGTGGGGAGTTCCCCCCGGACGGTGTGGGGTCCCCGGGGAAAGGGGGTGTGTCAAAAGGGGACGGGGTGGGGTTCTGATGGGGGTGTGTCACGTGTTTTGTTTTGTGTCCAAAAGTATGGTTTTTGTGTGTCACTGAACCCGGGGATGTGGGGGGGGGTGTCACGTAAAGGTGGTGTGGGGTCACTGACGGTATTTTTGAACGTGTGGGGGGGGTCACGTGACGGGTTTTGTGTACACGTGAAGGTGTTGTGTGTCCCCGTGACTTGGTTTTCGGTGTGTTCCCTGTGAACGGGGGTGGGGTGTCCCCATGAAAGGTGTGTATGTGTCATGGATGTGTGTCAAAGTGGCGGTGTGGTCGGTTCACCCCCCGCGGTGTGAGGGCAAATGACGGGGTTGTTTTTGTCAGGGGCCCGGGGGTGGGTCACGTACGTGTGTGTCACGTACGGTTTGGGGTGTTCACCCTGGGTGGTTTTTTGTGTGTCCCGTGGGGTGTTTGTTTTGTCACTGATGTGGGTGTTTACTGACGTGTTGGGGGTTTTCCCCCGTTCGTTTTGTTTTGGTCACGTGACGGTTTGTGTGTGGGCCCTGTGACGGTGTGTGGTTTGTCACGTGGGGGTGTTTGTGGTCAGTGGACGGGGGTGGTTTAAAGTGACGGGTGTGCACGTGAACCCTTTTTTTGGGGCCCCGTGGTGTGTTTTTTTTGTTTTTACCCGGGGGGTTTTTTGTGGTCACGTGAAGGGGGGTGTGTCCAAAGTGGCGGGGTTTTTTGTGTGTCCAAAAGTGACGTGTTTTTGTGTGTGCATTGGGCCCGGGGGTTTTGGGTGGTGGGCAAAGTGACCCGGGGTGTGTTGTTCAAACCCCCGGGCTCTTCCCGTCGGGGTGGTCATTTGGGCGGTGGGGGTGTTTTCACGGGACGGTGGGGCATTTGTCCTGTCATTGACTGGGTGGGGTGGTTTTTTGTGACGGTGTGTTCCCTGACGTGACGGCGTGCCCGGTCCCCCGTGACGGGGTGGGCGGGTTTACGTGATGTGTGTACGTGGCGGTGTGTGGTTTTGGGGTGTCACAATGAAAGGTGTGAGTGTCAAATGACGGTTGGGGGTGGGGGGGGGGCTGGGTGTGTCCCGGGGACGGGGGTTTTGTTTTTCGTGATGGGGGTGTTGTTCCCCGGTGGTTTTTTTGTGGTGTCACGGAAAGGTGTGTGTTCACTACGGTATTTTGTTGGGGGTCCCCGTATGGGCTGTGGGCGTGTGTGTGTGTGTCACGTGGGCGGGGTGTGTGACCAAATGATGGGGGTGTGTGGGCCCGGGAAATGTGGTCGTTGTGTGTCATGTGACGGTGTCTGTGTGCAAAATGAAAGGTTTATGTGTCTTTTACTGTGGGATGATGTGTTGGGGAAAGGTGTGTCACGTACGGGGGTGACTTTTGTCCCTTTGAAAGGGTGGTGGGATGTCATTTTAAACGGTTTTTCTGTGTTTCACATGAAAGGTGTTTTGTGTCCCCTGTGGGGCTTGTGAGGATTTGTGGGGTAAAGGTGTGCCCGTCCCCGTGAAAGGGGTGGGCGTGTGCATTGAACCCGGGGTGTGGTAAATTTACGTGACGTGTTAAAGTGTTTGGGTGTCACGTGATTGGGGGTATGTTTTTCACTAACAAACGTGTTTTTGTCTGATGGGTGTGTGTGATTGTGTTTTGTGATGGGGTGACGGGTTTAGTATGGTGGGGGTTGTGTGTTCACCCTGACGGTGTTGGGGTGTGTCCCTGGCCCTGTTTGTGTGTTGGTCCGGGTTTTTGGGTCACGTGAAAAGGGGGTTTGGTTCACGTGAATGGGTGTGTCACGTGAAGGTGTGTGTCCCACGTGACGGGGGGTTGTTTGTGTCACGTGAAGTGTGGTGGTTTACGTGACGTGTTTGGGGGTTCCCCGTGACCCTGGGTGTCCCTGATGGTGTGTGTGTGTGTCACTGAAAGGGGTGTGTCACTTACGGCCGGGGTTTTGTTCCAAAGTGACCCGGGGTGTGTTGTCCCCGTGGGGCGGTGTGGGATTTTACTGGGCATGGGGACCCTGTGATGGTTTTTTGTGGGTGTTTTGTTTTTTACGTGACGGGCCCGTCCCCACTGACCGGTGGGGCATGTGTCTTTTATGTGACTGTGTAGTTTTTGTGTGAAAGGTGTGTTTTGTGACGGAAAGGCATGTCCCCCACGTGCGGTTTTACTTCCCCACGTGATTTTGTGTCACGTGGGGGTGTGTTTTTCCCCTGTCACGTGACTTTTGAGTTCACTGAAAGGTGGTGTTTTGTGTTTTGTTCACCCTGACGGGTGTGTCAGGGGACGGGGGGTTTTTCCCCGTGGGCGGTGTGGTTTTCACGTTGTGGTTTTTTTGGGGGGTCACGTGATGGTGGTCACGTGGAAAATGTGTCACTGGCGGGGTTTTGTTTTTGGTCCCTGTTTATGGGTGTTTTGGGCACGTGACGTGTGTGTGTGGTCCACGGACGGTGGTTTTGTTTTCACTGACTGTCCCCGGGGTGTGTCATGTTTACGTGTGTGTGTGCATTGTCTGTCATATGACTGATGGTTTGTGTGACGGGGTGGGTTTTTTGGGCGTACGGTGGGGTCTGTCCCCATGACGGGTGACCCTGTCACTTGTGTGTTGGGCAGTGGCCCTGTGTGTCCCTTTTCACATGACGGGGGTGAGTGGGCACGTGACGGGGGTTTTTGGGGTTTTGGGGGTGTCACGGGCGGTGTGTTCCCGGGGGCGGGGGTGTCACGTTGACGGGGTGTGGCACGATGGGGTTGGTTTACGTGATGGTGTGTGGGCAAAGTGGTGTGTTTGTGGGGTGGCACGGGTGGGGTGGTGTGTCACGTGACGGTATGTGTGTATCACGTGATGGTGTGTGTGACGTGTGTGTGTGTGTGTCACGTGACGGTGTGTGTGTGTCACGTGACGGCGTGTGTGTGTCACGTGACTCTGTGATGATGTGTGTGTCACGTGATGGTGTGTGTGTGTCACGTGACTGTGTGTCGGTGTGTGTCGTGACGGTGTGTGTGTGTCACGTGACGGTGTGTATGTGTCATGTGACTGTGATGATGTGTGTGACGGTGTGTCTGTCACGTGACGCTGTGACGTGTGTCACGTGACGGTGTGTGTGGTGTGTGACGTGACCTGTGTATTTGTGTGTGTGTCACGTGATGGTGTATGTGTCACGTAACAGCGTGTCTGTCGTGACGGTGTGTGTGATTGTGTGTGTGTGACGGTGTGACGTGTCACGTGACGGTGTGTGTTGTGTGTGTCACGTGACGGTGTGTGTGTGTCACGCGACGGTCTGTCACGTAACAGCGTGTCTGTCGTCACGGTGTGTGTGATTGTGTGTGTGTGTGATGGTGTGATGTGTCACGTGACGGTGTGTTTGTGTCACGTGATGGTGTGTGTGTGTCACCTGACGGTGTGTGTGTGTCATGTGACTGTGTGTGATGATGTGTGTGACGGTGTGTGTGTCACTTTGATGGTGTGTGTGTGTCACGTGACTTTGTGTCGGTGATGGTGTGTGTGTCTGTGTCACGTGGCGTGTTTTGCGTGTCACGTGACTGTGTGACGGTGTGTGTGTCACGTGTCGTGTGTCAAGTGACGTGTGTGTGTCACGTAACACACACACGGTGTGACGGTGTATGTGTGTCACGTGATGGTGTGTGTGTGTCGTGTGGTGTCCAGAAACTCTGGAATGTATTGCAAAAATGTGCTTTCTGTATATGTTTATTAGATTTAAACTTCACACCCTGTGGCAGATGATGTACCCTACTCCCCAATGTAGTATCTTGGTTATTCAAGGCACACAGAATGTGTTATCAGGACTTTTGGTTTACTCGCCAGTATTTTGTGGTAAGACAGTGATGTTTGGTGTCATTCAAACCCATTTGTTGTTAGGTGAGGTCACTTGCATCCCCAAAGGATCAAGAAAAATGATGTTTTCCAAACCTGAGCTGGAAATGCAGTTTTAGGGGATGGTGATCACCGGTCATCAAGTTGTAAATCTGATGCATGCAAATGAGGGAAAATTGGCACTTCTTTTTGGTTTGCAGCCAGGCTCATTCCCACCATTTCCTTCTCATCATTTGCTGTTCTTTTTCCATTATCCTAGTTTTACATTCATGTTACTGACGCCTACATATCCACTTCTACCTACACCTCACACATGACACGGACATTTAGAGTAAAATAAAGTTAAATAGAGTTAAATAAATCAAAGTTCCTTTTTGCACCTTACTTTTGTCGTCCGTTTCTTTTATGTTATGGCTTGACTCGGGGTAATTTAGCCATAACTGTGTGTGTGTGTGTGTGTGTGTGTGTGTGTGTCTGTGTCACGTGACGGTGTGTGTGCCATGTGACAGTGTGTGTACCATGTGACGGTGTGTGTCACGCGTGTGTGTGTCTGACAGTGTGTGTGTGTCACAGTGTTTGTGTGACAGTGTGTGTGTGTGACTGTCCTGTTCTACAGGAGCTGAGTGTTTTTGGCCGTTTGGAGCATTTTGTTTGTTTCATTCAGTTCATCTTTACTGATTCCAAAAAGGAACCTTTTCTAACATTTCTATTTCATCTCTTGTCTCGTGCAGGATCCACGCCAGGCGCCCTTCCAGCTCACGTTCCCCTGCTCTTCCTGTGGGGCACTTCTACCCACCTCCCCTTCAAAACCTTTGAGGCTTGTGATACAGCTAGTCAAAGTCTGGAATTTGTGTGCAGTTTAATTACATATCGTATGTGCTTATCGGTAGTGCCACATAAAACACACCTGTAAACCACACGGCTGCTAACCCACAGTATCTGCCCTTAACGTTACGTTAAATCTGGCGGTGTGTTTTATGAATCTGGCTGGTTGTGTCATTGTTTTGAGTAGTGCTTGACAAGTCAAGATGGTGGTGGTGGTGATGATGGTGATTATTATGACACAAATGCACGTCATACTAGCTTTTAGGCCTATACCTGCTCCAGACTGACCCTGGCCATGGCCCGGAGCAGCCCCAAGCTGACACTAAAAGCCACCCTCCCCCACTTTTTTGCCCTCTGGTGGCGCACTCTGGTAAATACCGCCATTTTCATCATCTGCTAAACTGCTTTAAATACACATATAAATACATATATATAGCTCATAGAGTAGCAACATTTCACATACTTTCACCGCTCAGAGGCTCAAAGAATGCTTACAACATTAAGACACCTCAGGCAGCTGAGGAAATTTAAAGTCTCCTGGAGGATCCTTCAGTCCTACTCAGGACAGGAAGGCTCTGCAGAGAGTAGTGCGTCATCAGGAGATTTCAATTAAAGAACTGTATGCCACTGATTTGATAGCTACGAGTTACTGGTGTGTCACCAAAGCACAGCTACTGTAGATGCAAATCCTGATTGTAACAAGCATCCATCAGATTACCTTCCCTTAGACGCCGGAACGTGCAACTTCTTTGCGCAAAAGACTCCCAAATTGTCGCCAACTACACCTCATAGTCCTAAATCAAGTACTATACTCTGTGTGCAATGATCAACTCATGGTGCGGGTAATCTGGCCCTACAAATAATGTATGACTACTTGCAGAATCAAAAGCTAAAATCATGTTGGATCTGCCAGCATATGCCACTATCCATTCATGCACCCATGGTGAAGCCCATTCCGTTCACCTACGCTGATTGGCAACAACTAAATTGGAGTGGACTAGTGTCAACTATTCCCGCCACAGATGCAGACTGTTACACCCAGTGGTGTAACACTGGGTCACTGTTATTTATGACCAGACCGAACCACAACAACACATAGTGACATATGTGATAACTCAAATAAATAGAATTTATTTGCCCTCAAACATAAATGCCACATCTCTTTTGCATTTAACCCACTTCGGTCAGTACCTGGAGACTAATGTATTGTGTTCAAATGACTAACTCAAATGAATTGTTCATCTGAGACACATCTCCAACACACCTCCATCGTCTGTGTTCCATCTCTGTACGCCCCAACTGTTCAGCAGTCAGCGCGTTAGTATCAGTGACCCCTTGGGCCAGAGAGATGTGTTTGGTGTCGCATAGCATAATGCACAATTGCACAATTGCTCCGCCCCAATTGTACGTCTCTCTATCTGGGTGCGCAACTGTTCTCTGTTATGGCCCCCAATTCACCTGTATGAAATGTACAATGTGCCAAATTGTTTACAACATTCCGATACCTCAGGTGTAAATCTCGGACAAAGCAACTGCACTTTGGTCCTCACATTTAACTTTACCAGCGCGCTGCCCCTCTCTGAACAAGTCTACTTCGTTTGTGGCTTGACAAGCCTATAGTTGCGTACCGAAACAAGCTTATGGCACATGCTATCTAGCCTATTAAGCTCCCTTGGTCCAACCAGCTACCTCAAATGAAATTGCTGCTCTGTATACTCCCTTACACCGTGAAAAAAGAACTCTATCCACTTTCCAGAGAGTGGTCGGTGTGCTAATCCCGGGGTATGGGGTTCCTCCCATGCTAAAATCACAACCCTTTCAGAAGTTTTAGAAAAACACATGAATGTTTCAACCATCATGATCGCCATGTCCACTGAACTGTCTGAAATCCGCACTATGACACTCCAGAAAAGAATGGCTCTAGACATACTCAGGGTGGCACTGAGTGTTGCACCTACATCTGGGACTCAACTTCCCACGTCGCAGACCTAGCCCACGACACCGTGGAAGGCATCAAACAGCTACATGATGAGCATGGGTTTGATCCCTTTTCCGGACTGTCTGGCCTATTTGGTACCTGGGGAGCGTCCTTTGCGAAATTTATGGTAGGACTAGTCACTGTGGTAGTGGTTCTCCTCCTCGTTTGCGTGTGCACATCAGCGTTGATTAAATCCTCCTCCTAGTTTGCGTGTGCACATCAGCGTTGATTAAATCTTGTGTCACTAAAGCGACAAACAATCTCGCTATGGACCAAGCAAGTGCCCCTGAGCCTGCCAATGTGCAGATTTCAGTAGACTGGACACCATATCCACCACAAGCGTATTTTGATTAAGATGCATAAACAGCCTAATCACTAAACCTGAAAACATGTTTCCACAACTACTTAATGAAGATCAGACTGATTTCCCTGTTCACCGCAGATGACAACCTTCCTTCCCACCTTTTCGCACTAAATAGACCCAGTATAGATTGCACACTGATCGATACCTGGTATTTGTACCAATCTTTCTTTTTCCATGTAGGCATTATTGCAATGATGGCACTGTGAACATTTTTCATCCCATGCTGATCACGTGAACATGCATATTACCCTGATGATTGCAGGTCGTCTTGTGTTGATTACAGCATCCATCTCGTGTTCTTGTAATGATCCCCCATTTTTTTGGTTGTGTCAATTATGTTACCGTACAGACGTGTTGCAAACATTTTCATTAGAATTGATCGAGTGGAAATGTGTATAACCATTTTTGATTTACAGGTGTGTCTTAACTAGTAGTAGTAGTATTAGTAGTAGTAGTATATGATTAATAGTATTAATCATTGTTTAATGTAATTTCTTAATCATAGAAAGGGTCTCCACCCCTGGGTAATGGTAATTAACTCTAGCCAGGTTGGCAACAGCTTAGCTGAACAGATGTATGTGATACCGATGGTATCAAAGGGGAGAACTGTGGAAGAATTTGTATCATCCTATGACGCACTTCTAGTCTTAGCTTGTTTCCTGCTTCCCAATGTACCTTTAGTTTCTAATTAGTGATGCCTAACGCCGGGGACACACTGGACACGGAACGGCGATGAATGGCGACAAATGCCGACGAAAATTCTTTCCGCGCCCATGTAACCAATGTGGCCGTGCACACCGGATGCAGAAGGGCGCCAAATGGCCACAACCTGCAGCGACCATTTCGGCGTTAGGTCTAAGATTTTCTCGATTCGTGAGCGAATGTGTAAAGCTGGGCAGGAAGTCAGACACAGGAACGGTATAGAGCAGGGGTGTCAAACTGTGTGCCATGGAGGGCCGAGAGTATGCAGGTTTTCATTCCAACCCAAGAATACAGCAGGTGATTTCAGTGATTACCACACCTTCAACCAGAGAGGAGGGACTAATCAGTGAAATCACCTGGTGTATTCTTGGGTTGGAACGAAAACCTGCATACTCTCGGCCCTCCATGGCACACAGTTTGACACCCCTGGTATAGAGCATCCAGTTTCCAAAATATAAAACACCCTGATTGATGGTATTTCTGAGTTGTGTCTAAACTTTTACCGTCTGTGAGCAAGAGAGACAGGCACACGCACACAAGCAGAAAGAGAGAGAGATGTATATGTATATATAGATGCATGTGCATTTTAATCGACACCATACTACTCAAGTATACATAATACTTAATATTTTTTCATTCATTGCTGTTCTTACTTGTGTTGCCCTGTTACTTGTGGCATGTACTTTCATATTGTTGTAAATGTTGTTCTTTGTCTGTTCATATACATTTGCTTTGGCAATATAAGCACTGTCTTTTCATGTCAATAAAGCTTCAAATTGAAATTGAAATTGAATAGAGAGAGAGACGAGCAGGCACTCGCAGAGAGAGAGAGAGACCAAACCCCTACATTGAGAAAACCAGCAGAGATCGGTGCCATTTGGTGCCGGTGTGAACAACCAAACTCCTTGCTCAATCGGTGCCTTTCGCAGCGCTTCCTTTTCTTTCCAGTGTGTCCCCGGCGTTAGGCCATGTGTGATCATGTGTATAGGTTTTATTGCTTCATGTATGTCCTGTATGAATATGTGGATTTTGTTTAGACCCATCTTGTGTCCTTCTCATTGTTTCCTGGGAAACCCGTTTCACACAAGTTCACATTGTCCAGACTAAACTATTAGAATGACCTTGTAGATGTTTAGAAACTACCCCCCTTGTTTCTCTTAGCTTTATAATCTCTGTTCAGAGGCTTCTCTGGCAGAGATCTGCACACCATACCGTGTGTACATCTCTCCTGAATTCAGTACTTTGTGCTAATAAATATACTCAAGTAATTCATGACTCAAAGACTTTTTATCAATATCTGAATGTATTCGACACGTTTTATCAAACGTTGGGTTTCTTGCTCATAGTGCTGAATTACCAGCAAGAGCGTGCGCAGACAGACAGTCACAATTAATCTATCTATACTTCCCTTTCTGAGAAGACACATTGGGATATAAACAGACACGCGCTATCAGTAACGGTCCCATCAATGGTTGACTCTTTCCTTATTAAATAACAGGCTGGTGTATGAAATATGTATATGTACATATGGTGTATGTGTACATTTCACGTACTGTGTATTACACCAGTACAATGTACACAAGTACATTTCACGTGTAGTGTACACTGGAGACATCAGCCCCCCCCCCCATTCTTCGGACCATACAAAATACACAGCAACACCCAAAGAGTGGTCCTCTGCAGCACTAAAGCAGCGGGAGAGTGCGTCAGGCTTGGTGTTCTTGGATCCGGAGCGATGAAGTTGAAGTGGTTGTGAAGTGCCGTTTGGCACTCTGGATGTATGCAAGGTTCTTGTTGTCGGTCCAAACAACGAATGGTTGCTCGGCTCCTTCCAGCCAATGTGGCAATTTAAAGTCAGTTGCACTTTGTCTAGTGGTGAGAACAGCTTAATAAAGGTATGACACAATATATGTCTCAAGAATATTTATTAAAACAAAAAGAAAATGTGCCTAAGTAGGCACAATACCTTTTGCAACCAAGAGGGTTGTTCCGGGTAGAGAGCAAAGACAGGTTACATCAGTCAAGCTTTATATACCTTTCTAATATGCCGAATCATGCTAAGCCTCTTACACAGTTCAAAGCAGTTTAATGAAGGCACCAAGAGAAAAATAAGTACTTTCTATAGCAGTTAGAACATTCTGGTCTAACTCCCTATGACTCATCCTGCGCTCCCGGAAACTGCTGGTGTCCTTGACATTTCCATCAAAACTGTCTTTGATAATATTGCAACAGTTGTTATAAACTTCCAGCTAATAATCATGGGAAAAGAGAAACATATACCCCTTTCAGCTCAGTAGTTTTCCACTGGCTGTGACTAGCTCTTGTAGAACAGGCCACACTTTATAAGTCCAGTCGTTTTCAACTTGATTGGTGCACCCAGTAATCTATGGTGACCTAAATGAATAAAACCCTCCAAATTGCTCCAAACGCTCAAAAACGGCATAAAGGAGGTCCCGGATAGCGAGATGAGGCGATAGGTCGCTAAAAGAGGAGCTCCCAGTCAATTAAACAGAAAGAAAGATAAAACCCACAAAACTAATCAAATTAAGCCATGAATAAGACGGCGAGTGCAAAGTTAAGAGAGAGAGGGTCAGTTGGTTTGACGAAACTCGAGAAACGGAACAAAACGATGGAAGAAGAGGCTATCCACGAGGAGACCGAGGTGCTAGCTAGCAGCCCCGGGCAGCCTAGCTGGGTGGCTGCGCTACAAACTAGCATACAGACTAGCCTAAACGACATGCAAGTTAAAATAGATGCCAGACAGCAGAACATGGACGCCAAACTGGATAAATTGACTGAACGGATCGAGGAAAATCTTAGAGGAGTACGGGAAGAAGTGGGGCAATTGAAAGAAGAAATGGGAAAACTCGGAGCCGAGATGAAGCAGAGGATGGAGAACTTCAGGGAGGAAACGAGAGGGAGATTCGAGGCTGTGGATGTGGAACAGCGTGATCAACGGAAAGACATTGAGATTTTAGAAGAACGCACGGGTGAAACAGAAGAGTGGAATACCGAGGCGCAGGACATTATCACAGCTTCACTCGGACAACAAATGAGACTCCAACAAAAACTGACAGACTTAGAAGGGAGGTCAAGGCGAAACAACATCCGCATTTGGGGGGTGAGTGAAGGGTTAGAGGGGGACTCAGTCACAGAATATATCAATGAACTAATTCACAACAAGCTGGGACTGACTGAGGATATTAAGCTAGATATCCAGAGAGCGCACAGGGCGCTAGCCCCCAAACCA
Source organism: Hoplostethus mediterraneus (assembly GCA_034670385.1). Taxonomy (NCBI): domain Eukaryota; kingdom Metazoa; phylum Chordata; class Actinopteri; order Trachichthyiformes; family Trachichthyidae; genus Hoplostethus; species Hoplostethus mediterraneus. The sequence goes on from JAXDDW010000064.1 coordinate 2,523,028, forward strand.
CAACAGAACAAGCCCCCGAGAGCGATCATCGTAAACTTCCTAAGGTTTGATGTCAAAGAAAACATCCTTAAGACGGCTTGGCGAACGCAGGTGGAAGTGGATGGTAGACGAGTCAATTTCGACCATGACTATCCAGCAGAGGTGGCCGCTAAAAGACGGAACTACGGAGGCCTTAAGAAAATTCTCAAAGAAAAAGGAATCCGATTTCAATCGCCTATGACCATGCTGAGGATCCACTGGAACGACGGAAGCAGGGTGTACGCCAGCGCGCAGGAGGCAGCGAGGGCGATGCGGCAGCGAGGATGGACGGTGCCAGTTCAGGGAGAGGAGAGACCCACACTGCTGCAGAGAATGGAGGTGGCGCGCAAGTGGACCAGGATCGGGAATGAGCAGCGAGGAGATATCCCCGGGCGGCGAGGGGCGGGAGACCTGGGCCGTTTTAGGAGGAGCGAGGTGGGTCGCAGTGAAGCGCACGGAGAAATGCTCGGGACGGTCGGGGAGCCGAGCGGCACGCGAGTAGAGGGAGGAGAGCGGTGAGCCGCTCACGCACCTGAACAGAGTATTGGTCCTGACCTGAATACATAATTCGGACTTTAAGTGAGTAGGTTACTTAGTACCTGGCTAATACTATATGTTCTGGAGTGAACAAGTTACCCAATACTTAGTTAAAATTGTATGTTCTGGATTTACTAGGCTAAAGTACAAATTGTAAACTGTGTAAAACGGTAAACTGTGTTAGCAAAATATAGGGTTTATATAAACTATATTGGGAATATAACCCACAATGTTCTGACCGGGAGTCCCGGAGCTTAACGTTAGACTATGACATTGCTGGAAGTTAGTGTCATCGCAGTGGAGATCTCCGCCACTAAAGGGGGAAAGACTAAAGGAAAGACTTTTCCCCCTCACCACCAGCATTAAAAAGGGGATTGGTTGTCAATACCCCAGTCACCTTGGAGACTCAAGTTTTGATTTTCAGTTTTGATTTGTTCAGAGTAGAGGTTGCTACTGGTTTACTGAGTGTGTTTTTTGACATGTGGAGAACCCAATGGTATTTTGAAAAGCGATATGATGAATAACGGTGTAAAAATGGTGTCTTTAAATGTTAATGGAATGAATAATCCTATTAAACGGGGTAAAATTATGACAAAATTTAGGAAGGAGGGGATGCAGGTTATTTTCTTGCAAGAAACTCACTTGTCATCACAAGAGCATGACAAATTGAAACGATTTGGGTATGAAAACACAGCATATAGTTCATACAAACAGACTCATAGGAGGGGGGTAGCCACTTTAATTAAGAATACGGTGAAATTTGACCTACTGAAAGAGAGATGTGATAAAGAGGGGAGATATGTAGTGGTTAAGGGGAAGATGCTACGACCTGCATGCTAGACCCTCTGCCTGCTAAACTGCTTAAAGAAGTTTTTCCTATCCTAGGACCCTCCATTCTTTATATGATCAATCAGTCGCTCTCCACTGGCACTGTGCCCTCTGCCTTTAAAGCGGCCGTGATCAAGCCACTACTGAAAAAACCGAACCTTGACCCCGAAGTACTCCAGAACTATAGACCAATCTCTAATCTGCCGTTCCTCTCCAAATTGCTTGAACGAACAGTAGCGAGTCAACTTACAGACTTTCTGTCAAAAAATAACCTACTTGATCCCTTCCAATCGGGTTTTAGATCCTTTCACTCGACCGAATCTGCACTTACGCGAGTGGTAAATGACCTTCTGTTAGCTATTGACTCCAACTCAACCTCAGCACTATTGCTACTTGACTTGAGCGCAGCCTTTGACACAATTGATCATACGATACTCTTGAACCGCCTTGAACATTATATTGGTATCCGGGGATCAGCCCTTTCTTGGTTTAGGTCTTACCTACTTGATAGATCACATCGCGTCTTTTACAACAACATGACCTCAGAGTGTTGCAATATGGACTTTGGTGTCCCGCAAGGCTCTGTCCTAGGACCACTGCTATTCTCTATCTATATGCTACCACTTGGTGGCATCATTCGCAAATTTGGAATTAACTTCCATTGCTACGCCGATGACACCCAAATTTACATACCAGTCAAACCAACCGATAACACACAATTCCAAAAACTAGAGGCCTGCCTATCAGAGGTCAAATATTGGATGTCCCTAAACTTCCTACTTCTTAATGGCAGCAAAACTGAGATGCTGATTGTGGGACCAGCTAGACATAGACACTTATTTGAGAATACTACTCTCAATTTTGATAGTTGTGTAATCTCCCAGAGCCCGTTAAAAATCTTGCGGTAAAATTCGACCCTACCCTCTCATTCGAGTTGCACATTAAGGAGATCACTAAAACAGCGTTTTATCATCTTCGGAATATTGCCAAAATTCGACCCATGCTAACAGAGGCAGATGCAGAAATTTTAGTACATGCCTTTGTATCATCCAGAATCGATTATTGCAATGCCCTTTTTTCAGGCTTACCTACTGGGCGAACTAAAAAATTACAATTGGTTCAGAATGCTGCTGCCAGAATCCTGACCAAAACTAGGAAATACGACCATATAACTCCCATTCTATCCTCATTACACTGGCTACCAATTCAAGCCAGATGTGACTTTAAGGTGCTTTTACTTGCATATAAATCTTACATGGGATGGCACCGTCCTATTTATCCAATTTGATTATACCATACAAACCGCCACGTGCCCTTAGATCTCAGGACGTTGGCTACCTGTCTATCCCAGCAGTCAAAAAGAAAACTGCAGGTAACAGAGCCTTTTCTTACCGGGCTCCCTATCTATGGAACAGTCTGCCTGCCTCAGTCAGAGAGGCAGGCTCTATCGACGTCTTTAAGTCAAGGCTAAAAACCCATTTATTCTCTCTGTCATTTGACCAGCCCTGAGGGAGTGGCCCAGTCTCGTCTCAGAGTAAGGCTAGCCTAGTAAGGCTAGTCTAGTAAGGCTAGGCTCAGTCTCTTCTCAGAGTAAGGCTAGACCAGTTAGCTTATCCTAGCTCAGGGTCCTGCCGATGGATATTAGCATCCTGCCTGCATGTCCTATTGTTCTGGTCTACTTGCTGCTGTCCACTGACGCTGGTCATGTTTGTCTGTGTGAGCGCGTGTGTGTGTGTGGGTGAGTCTCCGATCTGTTCCAGGCTGCAGCCCGGCAGAGTTGGCATCTGCGTGGTCCCGCCTCCTAGGACGATGCTGACTGAGCGGGCGTTGTATTCTCCTATCTGGGCAGAGTTGGCGTCTGCATGGTCCCCTAGTCCTATGATGACGTCGACTGAGTTGCCGTTGCTGTGATGCCCCATCAGATGTGGATGTCCCACCAAAATGAACTTTCATATATTGTGTATACTCTGCTTGCCCAAACACGGCATCTATTGCACACCCAACCGTCCTGGTAGGGGGATCCCTCTCTGAGTAGCCCCTCCCAAGGTTTCTCCCACTTTTCCAATAAGGTTTTTGTGGGAGGTTTTCCTTGTCCTCTGTGAGGGTCTAAGGCTGGGGGATGTCGTGTACTAATCATTTATTATTTTCACATGTTGGGCATTGTGAAGCCCTTAGGGACTGTAACGGTGATTAAGGGCTATACAAATAAATGTGATTTGATTTGATTTGATTTGATGGAAGGACAAATGGTTACACTAGTTAATATTTACGCACCACCAGACAGCGAGAGGAAATTCTTTGAGACAATATTTAACGTCATAACTGAGGAAATGGAGGGTATACTAATCTGTGCAGGAGATTTCAATGTGGTACTAAACAATAAATTGGACATGACAAGTACAAAGACGAGTAGGATGCATATCAGTAAATACATAAACCTACAACTGACGGAATTAGGAATTATAGATGTATGGAGAGATATGCACACACTAGTTAGAGACTACACACACTATTCCCACTGACATTCAACATACTCTAGGATAGATTACTACTTCATGACAGCGGGGGACAGACACAGGGTGGAGGACTGCAGGATAGGAGTGACGGATTTGTCGGACCATAGTACCTGACAGTGAATCTGAACAGCAGAAGGAGGAACACAGATTGGAGGTTAAACGTAGGATTATTGAATAATAAAGAATTAGTGGAAGAAATAAAGAGAGATATAAATAGATACAGGGAGGAGAATGACAACGGAGAGGTGGATCCAACTATTCTGTGGGATGCAATGAAGGCGGTAATAAGGGGGAAAATAATAGCACAAGCAACACACATCAAGCGAGCCAGACTGGAACTCTACCAAAATCTAATAGGACAACTCAAAGAGCTAGAGGGACAGCATAAAAATATAAATACCACAGAGACGCTTGAGAAGGTCAAGGAATGTAGGGGAAAGATAGACAAGTTACTATCGGCAGAGGTAGAGAAGAAAGCCAGATTTGTGAAACAGACTTATTATGAAGGTGGATCGAAAGCAAGTAGATTAATAGCCAGACGTATCAGGGTGCAACAAAAATTAAACACGGTACATAAGATCAGAGATTCCAAGACCAACGAACTAGTAAGAGAGCCGGAGAAGATAGAGAAGGTATTTATTGATTACTATAGAGCACTGTACACACAACCAACGGCGGCAGAGCCAGAGAGGATGAAAGCATTTTTAGATGGCCTGGACTTACCATCAATAGGAAAAGCACAGAATAGGCTCCTGAACTCTGATATTACGGGGGAAGAACTAGAGGAAACAATTAGTAGACTTAAGAATGGCAAGTCTACAGGTAGCGACGGGTTGCCATCAGAGTTTTATAAGACATTTAGACAAGAACTTAGCCCCTTACTGATGTCATCACTTAGATACACAATGAGGGAGAGTAAGATTCCCCCTTCTTGGAAAGAAGCCATCATTACTACAATTCCAAAAGAAGGAAAGAACAAAGAATTATGCAGCAGTTTCAGACCCGTATCCATCCTCAATGTCGACTATAAAATATACACCTCAATAATTTAAAAAAGATTTGAGACGTTCATGCCTGATATTATTGATGAGGACCAGTCTGGCTTCATAAGAGGGAGACAAACACAAGCCAACATAAGGAAGACAATCCATATAGTGGAAGAGGCACAGAGAGGGGGAGAGAGTGCAATCCTGGTGAGCGTAGATGCAGAAAAGGCATTTGACTGTGTGAATTGGACTTACCTCTTCACTGTCTTAGAGAAATTTGGATTTAATGACGACTCAATTAAATGTATCAAAGCATTGTACTATGAACCAACCGCAAGAGTGAAGGTGAATGGTAGCCTAACAGAAAGATTTACGTTAGAACGATCGACCAGACAAGGTTGTTGCTTGTCCCCTAGCCTCTTCGCCATCTTCATAGAACCATTAGCCCAAGCGATCAGGCAGAACCAGGACATTAAGGGAGTAGAGATAAGAGGGTCAGAACATAAGCTAGGTCTATTCGCAGATGACCTGATAGCATACGTGACACAACCAGACATAAGCTTTCCGGCACTGATGAAAATATTGGAGGAATATGGACACTATTCGGGTTATAAAATAAATGTGACAAAGACACAGATTCTGGCGGTGAACTACACACCTCCAAAAGTGATCAAAGAAAACTACAAGGTTAGATGGGACTCGAAAGAAACGAAATATTTAGGGGTATATATTACAAAAGGGATGGATAAATTATACAGTGCAAATTATATACGTATTAATCAGGAAATCAAGAAGGACTTGAGAAGATGGTCAGTGCTCCAACTAGATTTTAGCTCAAGGATTGAGATAACCAAAATGAACATATTGCCGAGACTGCTATACCTTTTTCAGTCCCTGCCTATACAAATACCACCAAATCAATTCAAGGAATGGAATAAATTGATCTCTAGATTTATATGGGGGGGGGGAAAGACCTAGGATTAGATTTACAACCATGCAGCTACCCAAAGAGAGAGGAGGAATGGCGGTACCTTGTCTTGAGGATTACTACTATGCAGCACAGCTCAGAACTGTGGCGTGTTGGTGTGATGACACCTATTCAGCCAGATGGAAAGACATAGAAACCGAAAGGGAGGGTTACCAGATTCAGACACTTCTAGGTGACAGGGACCTATTTAAGATACAGGGGAAATTATTGGATCCGATCACCAAATTCACATTAGAAATTTTGAACACAATAGTAAAGAGATACAAATTGGAAAAAGAGACCAGGATTCTGAGATGGTTAGCCCACGATAGTGGATTTCGACCTGGTAGAGAAGATCAGAGCTTCAAGAGATGGAAGGGTAGGGGCATCACGGCAATATGTACCATGGTGGACAAAGGGGAATTACAAAGTTTCCAACATCTAAAGGACAAATTTGATTTAGGAGGAGGGGACTACTACAGATACATACAGGTGAGAGACTACTATGTAAAGGAAATAAAAATAGAAAAGTCTATCGAGCAGAATAACATAATTAAAATAATGATTAAGATGTATGAAGGACAGAAAGTTAGGGCTATTTCAGTCTTCTACCAAGCATTACTGGAAAACAGGGGAAACTCAACTAAATATATAAAAGAAAAGTGGGACAGAGAATTGGGGATAGAGATGACCGAAGAGGAATGGAACAATGTATGTAAGGTGCAACACTCATGCAGTGCTTCGAGGGTATGGAGGGAGTTTGGCTGGAAAAACATCATTAGGTATTCATAACACCAAAAGTGAAGGGGAGGTATGCACCAGATCAAAAAGTATGTTGGAGGCAGTGTGGCCAAGTAGGGGCAGACCACACTCATATATTTTGGAAATGCCCAAAGATAAAGGAGTATTGGGAGGGAATATGGGGAATATTGGTAAAGATATTGGGATACGGAATACCAAAGACTGGCTTAGTATTATACTTGAATTTGACGCAGGAAAACATTCATGGGAGTGATAGATATCTGGTTGGGGCGTTGCTGGCTGCCAGCAAGAAAGCGATTACAAGGGCATGGTACAGGATTGATCCGCCAACGAAGGAGCAGTGGATGAGTGTGGTGGAGGAAATGTTCGAGATGGAAAGGTTCACGCATGTGTTGAGGTTGCAAGAGGAGAAATTTGAGTTGAAATGGGGAAAATGGACTGAATATAAGAGAGAGAAATGAATGTGATGACCCCCCCAAATTAATGATCCAATAAATAGAAAAGACACCATAACCCGTCAGGATCATAACTAATATATGATATAGCAATGTAATTGAGAGAGGAAGCCCACATGTCATTTCAATTTTTGTTTTTTTATTTTTTGTGTGGTTTTGTATATGTTGATGTGATTTTCCATTGTTATTTTTTTTTTATTGATGTTGTTCACATATTGTAAATTACAAAAATATCAATAAAAATTTAAGTTACAAAAAAACCCCCGCATAAAACCACTCAGCTCCTTTAGAACAGGGCATACTCTATAAGTGCAGTCGTTTTCAGCTGGACTGCTGCACCCAGTAAACTGTGGTGACCTGAATGAAGAAAACGCTCCAAATCGCTCCAAACGCTCAAAAACGGCATGAAACCACTCAGCTCCTTTAGAACAGGCCACACTCTATAAGTGCAGTCGTTTTCAGCTGGACTGCTGCACCCAGTAAACTGTGGTGACCTGAATGAAGAAAACGCTCCAAATCGCTCCAAACGCTCAAAAACGGCATGAAACCACTCAGCTCCTTTAGAACAGGGCATACTCTATAAGTGCAGTCGTTTTCAGCTGGACTGCTGCACCCAGTAAACTGTGGTGATCTGAATGAAGAAAACGCTCCAAATCGCTCCAAACGCTCAAAAACGGCATGAAACCACTCAGCTCCTTTAGAACAGGGCATACTCTAGAAGTGCAGTCGTTTTCAGCTGGACTGCTGCACCCAGTAAACTGTGGTGACCTGAATGAAGAAAATGCTCCAAATCGCTCCAAACACTCAAAAACGGCATAAAACCACTCCGCTCCTTTAGAACAGGGCATACTCTAGAAGTGCAGTCGTTTTCAGCTGGACTGCTGCACCCAGTAAACTGTGGTGACCTGAATGAAGAAAACGCTCCAAATCGCTCCAAACACTCAAAAACGGCATAAAACCACTCCGCTCCTTTAGAACAGGGCATACTCTAGAAGTGCAGTCGTTTTCAGCTGGACTGCTGCACCCAGTAAACTGTGGTGACCTGAATGAAGAAAACGCTCCAAATCGCTCCAAACGCTCAAAAACAGCATAAAACCACTCAGCTCCTTTAGAACAGGTATGGAAGCCCATTTCTGCCAGAAAAAAAAAAGAGATAAAACTTAGCCTTGATAATAAAAATATCCTCAAAGTAAGTCATAATTATGAGATAATAAGTCGAAATTATGAGAAACAGTCATAATTATGAGATAATAAGTCGAAATTATGAGATAAAAAGTCATAATTATGAGATAAAAAAGTCGAAATTATGAGATAAAAAGTCAAAATTACGGGATAAAAAAGTTGAAACTATGAGATAAGAAGTGCGCATGCGCCTCAATGGCAGCGTTTTCAATGGTCCCTTCATTCATCATCTCGCTGGCCTAACCACGCTCACAATATGCAATCCTAAATGAGGTAACTATAGGTGACTTTAGTTAGATCGGATGTTAGACGTAATCGTTGTCTTTTAGTCTGTCATTGGTGTTAATTTAGCTTTGGATATGTGAATATGTCATTGAACCATAAAGTTTCGTTGTAACGTTCACACCACTAGATGGTATCCTTGAAATGACAACAGTGTGTGTTAACTTTACTGCGGCAGTGAGTAGCTTTATTTTACTCAAAGGCTTCACTTTACTCAATCATCAGCCTAAACATATCTCTGTAACCAAGAGTTGGTAAGTCAGATATTGCCATAGCTATATCCTACTGTTAATTAAACGTGAAGCTGTGAAGACCTACAGCATGTTGAAAAGTAACGTGCGGCTATTTTAACGTTACATGTGCACCGAGTTGTCCCCTGTTGCTTTCCAATTTAGCTAGCTCTTCTGGGACACATGGTAAAGCCATACCGATTATTCTCAGTAAAAGCATCCCGTATGAATGAATAGGTGGCCCGCTCAGCTCGTGTCGATAGTTTTGATTATTGCACGGATATCTTGGAGATTAATACTTCAGATGTCATTTATGTTGGAAGCAGCACAGTATTTGCAAATGCAAGCAGTGATAGTGTTTCCCTTCTTTACGCCACAGTCGACCCAACTGATGCATGTGGGTCTGATGAAACATTACTTCACGTGGATGCTTTAGAGGATAGTGGCATTGTAACTTTCCACACAGAAAGCATCGCTGGGATGGAGTACTCGAGTCTTGATGATACCTTGCCTTTCTCTCAGGAATTATCTTTTGAATCACCTTTGCCTCCTCCCACGGATATGTTGCAGGAACAAGCCAATCAGAGAGAAAGACAGAAAAAAATTGTTGCTCTTCATCGTGGACAGATTCTTAAAGAACTTATTCAAGTGTTTTCTGAGGAAGGTATCATGGAGGGTGACATTTACTTTCAAGTTATTCTTCCTGATGGAAAGCTTGAAAAGGCTGTGGACAGATTCTTAAAGAACTTATTCAAGTGTTTTCTGAGGAAAGTATCATGGAGGGTGACATTTACTTTCAAGTTATTCTTCCTGATGGAAAGCTTGAAAAGGCTGTAGATGATGGAGGTGTTTTGAGGGATGTACTGTCAGAATTTTGGAATGACTTCTATGAGCAGCTGCCCCAGGGAAAAGGATTCCAAGTGCCATACCTACGTCACGATTTATGGAAACAAGAATGGGAAAGTGAAAGGCCGAATAATCACATTTGGCTGGCAAAAGGAGAAGATACCTTCTGTAAAACTTGCAACGCTGTACTTCTTGAGCAAGCTGTTTTGGGCTTTGTGGGATAGTAATCCTTGGTGACATCTTTTTCAAGTATTTATCCGAGACTGAGCGAGTGATTTTTGAATCTTGTTGCTCGGATTTGGTATCTTGGTGTACGTTGCTTATATAAGTCTTTTTGATAAGAAGGTGAGGACAGTCACGGGAACTGCCGGAGGCGGGGGGTGGTGGGGGCGGGCGGGGGAAGGGCGGGGGGGGGGGGGGGGGAAGGTTTTTGGGGGGGGGGGGGGGGGGGGGCCTGATAGGGGGGGAAATTGAGGCAATCTTGAGGGAGCTTCTCCACCAAAAACTGATTCAAGAGCCACCCTTTTGTGATTTGTACAGGGGGGGGGGGGGGGGGGGGGGGGTGATATATCAGCAAAGGGTATCTAAGGCTGTCTTGATCTCAGCAGTCTATGAAGAGCTACAGTCCATCATCAAGAAGATTTTAGGAAGTGTATTATTTACCGGGGGGGGGCATTACCCATAATGCACCAAGAAGACGAGGGAGTCAAAGAGTGATGCCATACCCCCTTTATAGGTCGCGCGCGGAACCAAAGAGAAAGGAGGAAGAAGGGGGGGAAGTGAGAATAAGTGGGGGGGGTGGGATCTAGAAAGTTCTTTACTAGTCTGCGAGATCTTCATAGATTCTGGATTCAGAGAAGACGGGGCTGGGTAGCTCAGGTCTTGGTGTGCGGTTACTTGTGGTGGAGGGAGCCAGCTTGGTTGACAACTCCCAAATTTTTCAATAAGACTCAGCGGACGGGGGAGGGCGACTACACACTTGTGGAGGAGGAGTGGGCGAGACTGTGGGTAATGAATTTGAGCAGGGAAGAGCAAATTTTCTATGAAACTGTAACTTGACGCCATCTACTTCATTTATATGATTTTTTCTTTTTCCAGAGTTTTGGCTATACTGCTACCTTGTTTAATCATAGATAAAGTCACAGCTTTAACATGCAGTCCTCATTTTCTGCTGCTATTTGCCACTTATGTTTTGTTAAACATTGTTTCAGTTTCGAACACTTTCTTTTATAAGCAAGTAAGAATTGAAGGCTTAATCTTGTTAATACCTCACAAATAACCAATGAGTTATTTCAGACACAAAGTGTAGGTGTGTTAATTAAGAATCCATCTTGTAATTGCTGAGGTAATTTGGGAGAAAAGATTGCAGGGAACAATTTATTCGTACAACTATCTAATCTGGAGTCTAGCAGGGCAATCCACTAGCCACCAGGTTTCTGGTGAGGTTCACAATTCCATGTAACCAACATTTTTGTTCAATCCATCTGTAACTAATGACACTGACCAGATGTTCCAGTTGCCTGTTCAATGAAAGTGCCAGCCTCAGCCACATCAGTTTTGTTCTTTCTATGCCAGAGTTTACTTGATAGATTTAGAAACTTTGTGTTCACAAAGTTCACTCTTCTCTCACATCACATAGTAATCCTATCCTGTTATAATTTCCGTCTTCTTTTTTTTTCAATTTCATATTTCAAGCACAACATGCTCTGTTCAGGTGCTGATGTTATGTACCAAAAGACAGCTTGGCACTGTCAACCTTTCCATAAGCCTTTTAGATGGATTATTATTTAAGGCTCCCTACTTAAGCAAGTTGAATGCATTTAAAACAAAAGCAAGTGCAGTTTTGTATGCTGTGATTGTTTAAGTATTGGAATAAAAAGTTAATTTAATACATGTGAGAATTATGCTTTTTTTTTTATAGTCAATGTAAAAACAACACAGTACTTTGTGTGTACATACATTTTGTTAGAAAGAACTGAACATATTTGGTACATCTTTAATGTCTCTAAAATAGCTACAATTATATTTGTCTCAATCACAGGTTAAAATATGTGTGAATATATGACAAATTTCAGTCAGTGCGCAAGTTTCAGTTTGTCCTGGAATGAAACAAATAGAAAATGTGACACAGGCCCAGGTAAGTTAAGGATCTACATCTAGTTCATTGGATATCAGCTGTCTGAGTTCAATATACAGGTTAACTGTTTCAAACACATCATTTGTTAGTATCAGATTATGCTCTGACATTAGGTCCACACAGATATGGAACACATCATCATCACATGGGAAGTCCTTGAACACATACTCTTCAAGGCAGACATTAACCTTCTCCAGGTCCACATGGTGCAAACAATCCCTGCCTCCGTACAGTTGAGGGACTGCATGCAATATGGAGGGACGTCCATGAGGTGATCGTGAGTTGTGGACTTGACGAACTCGGTGGTTGTTCCAAGTCAATACAACCTCATTAAGTTCTTCCTAGGAGGCAAATAATATTCAGTCAGAGTGGGTAAAAATATTGGGGATTGTTAATTACTAAGTAGTCCTGGCACATGATTTGCTTCATTTTAAGCTTTGTCTTCTTGTTATAATATGGTAGGTTGGCACAATAATATTAATACCTGTTAAATGTATTTTTCTGCAGTGCAACTAATGTTGAACAGTGCACTCGTGTGCTTGACCAGTATATGCTTAAGTGTAAAGCCGGAAATCAGCTGCAGTAATGAAGAATGTAACAGTAATTTACTAGGATGAGTGGGAGCAGCACAAGCACTCTATCACTACCAGTAACACAGCAACAGGAAATGATGCAAAATGTAAACCATAGCACATCAAGAAACAATACATGGGTATTATTTATTCTCTGCACCGGACACAGGCACTGAGGTTGTTACACATGGTCATTTGTGGCTCTTAAAAATATTATTGGTCATCATTTATCTCATTATATGTCAATTACCTGTATTGTTTGAAGAAAGCAAAACTGGATCAAGGACTTGTCCAAAAAGTTGTCTGAAAAGTAGCCATCTTCTCTCAGTTTATCAAATAGGTCTATCCAAAACTGGATACACTCACTTCGCAAGATCAGCCACCATCGTTCAATTCGCTGGTTTCCAGTGCTTGGACCAAAGGTTACACTGTCTGTTTCAGCTTGGTTCTCAGAAAAATCCACAGCTGTGGTAAACACGCCTTCGCAGTCTGTTTCTTGACCTCAGATCGACACCTTCACCGTCCAATAACTGTAGTAATATTCGCACCGTTTCTCTGTCAGTCACAATTCCATGTAACCAACATTTTTGGTGCATCCACCTGTAACCATGGCACTGACCAGATGTTTCCAGTTGCTGTTCAATGAAAGTTGCCACCTCAGCCACATCAGTTTTGTTCTTTCTACGCCAGAGTTGCTTCTTGCTTAAAATCCTTTCAAGGGTGCGCTTGCTTAGTACAATCCCATGTGAATCAGCAAGCAAATTAAGTATTTCATTTGTTGTAAAGCCACGTTTAAAGTAGTCCTCAATATACTCACAATCCATTTTTTGTGTCAATCCCCCACACCAAGACGCTACGTGAATGCTGTGTAAAAATATCTCATAATTTTTACTTTTTTTCCTTAATTATGACTGCACCCAGAAACTGTGGTCACCTAAATGAAAAAAACGCTCCAAATCCTCCCAAAGCCAGAAACGGGATAAAACCACTCAACCCCCATAAACAGGCCACACTTATAAATGCAGCGTTTAGATGGCTGCGCAACCCCTAAACGGGGGCACCTAAATGAAGAAAACGCTCCAAAGGTCCAAACGTCAGAATGGCATAAAACCCCACTCCATTAGAACAGGCCAACTTATAAGTGCAGTCGTTTTTAGATGGGTCGGTGCACCCGTACACTTGGTACCTAAAATAAAAAATGCCCAAATCGCTCCAAAGGCTCAAGGACGCATAAAACCACTGAGTCCAGGCATACCTATAAATTTCAGTCGTTTTCAGATGGACTCTGCACCCCCGTAAACTTTGGTCCCGAAAAAACCCCCAAATTTGTAAAAAAAAAAAACCGGCCCCCCCAAAAATTTTTTTGGGG
>JAXDDW010000065.1:0-2500 GCA_034670385.1 Hoplostethus mediterraneus
AGCTAAATTAGAACCGCAGCTTGAATTCAATGGACGAGAGTGAGAGAGAGATGAGAGGAGAGAGGAAGAGACACCGGCGGAGAGAAAACACTTAAAGAGCTTAGCGAGGTTGGGTCGGGGGAGATGAAGAAAAGTGCTGAGTCATATTGTGCCGAGTCCTCGACCCAGTTCTCACTCACAACCTATTTGCCGTCGCAATTTTATCATTGGGGCACACAGCGCCGTTGCTTTCTCAGAGATGGGGGCGTTTTAATAATGCATTGGCGACCTAAAGTAGGAATCGGGGGGTGGTGGTGGTTGGGGGGTGGAGCTCAAAGGGCTGGGAATATTGGGAGAATACATCCATTTCTCTGTTTCCTGTTCTCAAACGCTCTTTTAATAAAACCACAGGGCAGGAAGCCGATTCGGCAGAACGCTTTTATTCTGAAATCTGCACTGAGGCCTGAAACCGCGGGCAGTCGCCGGTAGGAATGAACGTTCAAAAGAGGTTGTGTTGGTTCGTGGACAACAGGTCATCACATGCAGTTGTGTTGTCCCATAAAGAAGCAATCTTGATTTGAACTTGTTCTCGTTCTCATTCCCGTTCACTTCCGTCTTCCTCTGTCTTCCATCACGTTATCCAGTTATCACCATAATCAACTCAAGAGACAGACCAACCAGGAGACGGTGGGTTGGATATATCACAAGGTCTGGATGTTCACCCTGATGTGTTACTGAATGAGCCTAATGATGCTTTAGACTCGGTGCATCATGGGAGTGAGATGTTTACAAATGGAAATGAATAGAAAAGAATTGGGAACTTTCCTGTCCGTCCTCAACGTGCACCGGAAATCCTCCCGACTTAAAACCTTTAACGAACTTTTCTACCTTTTCAATCCGTCTCTTCTCTCCTCTCTGTCATATTATTTTAGGGAAACAGGAATATTTCTTTACCTCATACGTGATCGTGTTGGAGATGCGTGATCGTGTTGGAGATACGTGATCATGTTGGAGATGCGTGATCATGTTGGAGATACGTGATCATGTTGGAGATGCGTGATCGTGTTGGAGATGCGTGATCGTGTTGGAGATGCGTGATCATGTTGGAGATGCGTGATCATGTTGGAGATGCGTGATCATGTTGGAGATGCGTGATCATGTTGGAGATGCGTGATCATGTAGGAGATGCGTGATCGTGTTGGAGATGCGTGATCATGTTGGAGATGCGTGATCGTGTTGGAGATGCGTGATCATGTTGGAGATGCGTGATCATGTTGGAGATGCGTGATCGTGTTGGAGATGCGTGATCATGTTGGAGATGCGTGATCATGTTGGAGATGCGTGATCGTGTTGGAGATGCGTGATCATGTTGGAGATGCGTGATCATGTTGGAGATGCGTGATCATGTTGGAGATGCGTGATCGTGTTGGAGATGCGTGATCATGTAGGAGATGCGTGATCGTGTTGGAGATGCGTGATCATGTTGGAGATGCGTGATCGTGTTGGAGATGCGTGATCATGTTGGAGATGCGTGATCGTGTTGGAGATGCGTGATCGTGTTGGAGATGCGTGATCGTGTTGGAGATGCGTGATCGTGTTGGAGATGCGTGATCGTGTTGGAGATGCGTGATCATGTTGGAGATGCGTGATCATGTTGGAGATGCGTGATCATGTTGGAGATGCGTGATCGTGTTGGAGATGCGTGATCATGTTGGAGATGCGTGATCATGTTGGAGATGCGTGATCGTGTTGGAGATGCGTGATCGTGTTGGAGATGCGTGATCGTGTTGGAGATGCGTGATCATGTTGGAGATGCGTGATCATGTTGGAGATGCGTGATCGTGTTGGAGATGCGTGATGCGTGATCGTGTTGGAGATGCGTGATCGTGTAGGAGATGCGTGATCGTGTAGGAGATGCGTGATCGTGTTGGAGATGCGTGATCGTGTTGGAGATGCGTGATCGTGTTGGAGATGCGTGATCGTGTTGGAGATGCGTGATCGTGTAGGAGATACGTGATCATGTTGGAGATGCGTGATCATGTTGGTGGTTTTACCGTTAGACACCAGCAGGCGGATGCTCTGGCCCCGGGAGCCAGAGGGCCTCGCACAAGACAAGAACATCAAGTATTGTACGGTTAGTTTTCATCCGTCTAAAAGAAGAACACCTCCTCTGGTTACAACGAAAGAAGAAGTTCATGGCCACCCCCCTACTCAGTCTACAGTGGACTCACCCATCCACCTGACCCCCCCCCCCCCCACACACACACACACACAGATCATAAATATTCTCATATATTCCTCATCTCACCAAATTATTTGTGTGGTGAAGCTGAAGCCGACGTCTCTGAGCAGAACTCGTTTTCGACCTGGACTCTGTTTCCTCCATCACAGCGATCGATCCTGACCAGTCTCCCTACGGAGCGCCTCGCTTCCCAGGGTGCATCTCTGCAGTGCAGTCGCTGATGGACGCTCCAGAAATAACCCCTAAACGTCTCATTCAGCGTATCGACGCTCTGAACCC